>OU343221.1:189278578-189302421 GCA_910596185.1 Chrysanthemum makinoi
CTCTACACTTCTAGTTCAGAATGCAAAAGTAGCAAAACCAACTAATGTTCCAATTTCCCCTACAGGAGTAAGAAGTGACACCAAAGCAAGCGGGTCAAAGCCTCAAGGCAACACAAAGAATGATAGGACCTTGCACGCTAGGAATGGTCAATGGAAGAAAGTAGAAGATCACCTTAGGGAGAATTTGAATAAAACGAATCGTGTTGATTCTAGTGTTAGCTTTAAGCGTACTGTAATTAATGCGAATTCTGCTACTTTTAGCAAAACATGAAATGATGATTGCGTGGTTTCTGTTACTAATCTTGAATGTGGTGTGAATGATTTGTCTAATGTTGTTAAATGCCCAGTTAAAATTGTTAGTGTTAAAAATCAAGCTAAAAAGGACAAAAGGCAAAGGCGAAAGAGAGTTAGAAAACAGTGGAAACCCACAGGAAGGAAATTTAGTAATATAGGTTATCAATGGATACCTACTGGCCATAAGATTAATGAGCTGTGCTCTAAATTTGCTAAGTCAATGCCCACTAGAAAATGGATGCCTACTGGTAGAACTATTACCTTAAGAAGTGAACATACTTTGAATAGGTCAAATACCGGACACTAGCACGCATCTATTTCGATGAGTCCATTATTTCTACTTCTGATGTGGGTGTTCTAATCAATGTTACTAACCAAATGGAACCCATTCTTGCATGGGGATCCCAATTATCCAGTTATCCATTCTTGTCAGTGTTCAACTGCAGATCGTTCAAATCGTTCTGTGGTACTTGGACTCAGGCTGTTCCAAGCATATGACTGGAGACCGGTCGCGGCTCATGAATGTAACATATTGGATTTCACAAACACACTAGATCATAATCAAAAGTAGGCGTATAATATGGTTTTAGTGAGAGAAAGTTAGAGGTTGGGAACTTTAGTGAGAGAAAGAAAAATCTTATTATGAGCTCCAACTCTCTACCTTGGAAGGTAGAGAGTATTTATAGTACTTACATAAATTGCCACCTACGGGCAGTGGATCAGGCATACAGTGGGTAAAGACCCATCCGTCCTCCACAGTGTTACAAAATAAATACTACTTAACTTGTAATAATCTACGACTACGAGCTTTCTAACGATTACATATACTTGAGGTGACCGACTCTTTAATAACTGGATTTACTAAATCCTAACAATCTCCCCCTAAGGGAGGTCACCTCAAACACACATTAAAAATTACATTGAATACAAACAGATATTACATTATAAATTGTTCTTGCATTCTTGATGTAGGACTTTTCTCTGAAGCTCGTAGTCATCGATTCTTCATTATTTCATGTTTGGTTAATCCAAGTGGAGGTCTTTATCTGATCCACGTGATAATGAGTTTTGAGCCGCCTTTGAGATCATCCAGAATCATAAATCTCTCGACTCATCCATTGTGGTGTTGGTATTATGTGATGTTGTGACTTTGGACCGACATGCTCACATTTTGGATCATGATTTCTTCTCATCAGAGTAGCGGAAGCTTTCGTTGATTCATGATATTGGCAGCGCGTAGCGAAGCATGGAGTAAAAATATCGTGAGTCATTGATGCACTAATCATGATTTCTTTAGATGTGTTGTGTGAGCATGCGGCTATGGATTGACCGCTTCATTCCGATCACCTGCAAACATCGTGGTGTACTCGCATAAAACAGTTAGCAATAAAGTGCACGAAAGTGCCTTTGATCACTTTCATTGAATTGAGGTACACGCCCACGCCCACGGTTCCTCGCTTGATCAAGTACAAGTACGCTCGTGATCGTATAATTCGAAGAATTTCCTTGACAGGTTTCGCGACTGCTCTAGGGGCTGTTCTCAAACCGAACGCCTCAAAGAAGACAACACGGAGTGAGTGAACCAGCAAAATGAGATTCACTGATTGATGAAAAGAGATTTGAAAAACAATCGCGTATCGCTCAATAGAAATTGTTTTTGCAATACAACGAAGGTTTTAATGAAAATCAATTATCAATCATAAACACCTTTATTTTGAAATATTAGTACACAACGATGTGCTAAAGAAAAAAGTTTTTAAGCACAACGACCAGTTTTTCAAAGGTATTCGTCAATCCATAACTGAACTGTTTATTCAAAAGATTGAATCGCCCCATTATTTCTCGTTCAGCTTGTCACATGGTTAATCTATTGAATAGATCTCACATGCCACCTACCGTGAGCTTGTTAGATGTTGGCTCGAAGGCTTTCCATCTTCATTGTGAATATGTATGCATATCACTCAGATGTTTTCGCAATACCACAAGGATAATGCGTAGGACTCATAAGATATAATCTCTCTTTCCACATTGTGTGAAACAGAGAGTCTTCATTGAAAGTGTCCTAATGAGATTTATTCATGATCTCGTGGCTCTAGACTCAATTGTGCATAATTGGTTCCTATGCCGGAGACTAGGGAGAGGGTCTCCTTCTTCAATATCAACAAACTCTAAGAGAAAGTCGATAGATTATGTCGGTTCCCCGTGAGAATGAAACAAGCCCTTTTAAGAGGAACTTGAGTAGTTTGGAAAGTTGAAGTGCAGTGCGTCACTGGGTCCATGACGTCTTGTCTTCAATACCGATGTTACCTTGGTAACTACCAGTAGTATATGAATTGAACCCGGTTTCTGCCCTAAGGTTGAATAATTGGAGGGTTATTTCTTTTCACCCTTTTCATATTTATTTCTTTTTCATTCTTCAACCCCTTCAGTGCTTACCGAGACTTCATTACTAGAATTTTGTTGGGTTTATTCCGCCAGCTAGCCTCGATCAAGACTCTTCCCATATCTCACTTTTCTCCTTTTTTCATCATACCTAAGGACTACTACACTTATCTAGTGGATTGTCCTCGGTAGATCCCTCCGGTTCGCAGGATCGTGGGAACGAATACCTAACCTCACCATCCTTATATCACCATGCATAAAGTAAAGTTGGTCGGTCTTTTGATATAGTTCTTCCGCCTTGAAACCAATTGAAAACCATTTGAAAATCAATCAAGATACTTGTGATATAGAATCAAAGCATTTTGTATCTTAATTATTTTGATATTTTAGAACAGAAATGCTCCTCAACATATGCATAAAAATTCGTAAATCGTTTAGCACATGGAGCAAGAGATCTTTGAAATCGTTAGATTAAGAATGAAAGGTCAATCTTTGATTAACATCTTTGGGGGTTCTAAAATGATCGTCATCACTTCCCAATCAATTTGAGTAGATAAAACATTTGAGGAAGGAAGGATGAGGTTTTCAAAAAGTTTGCTCCCCTCAATATGTGCCTCAATTTTGAAAAGAGTTTTGCACATATAAGGAAAAACCTCGTGACTTAGGACAATCAGTGATCACGCTTCAATAATTTGAGGTTTAAGTAGATGCTCCCCTCAACATGTGCATGGAAAATTTGAAATCGCTTGTCACATGTGGGAGGAAAACATGCTAAACACTTATGAAACCATTTATCGAATTATCAGATTAAATCCAATTTAAATCACAAATTCTCCCCGATCACAATTATCAAATCATTTGAGATTTGTGATCTCTGTAGATTTAAATTGATTTTGAAAGCTTTTTAAGGAGAATTGTGACTTGATTATGAAAACGTTTTAACTGATAAGGATTGGATTTTTAGACTTTCAACTCCATTGATTAAACATGCATAATTATCTTTTGAAAACATAATAATAACCGGAACCAAGTAACATATTGTAAAACATTTAGAGTAGACCTTACTCATTTAAGTGCTAATTGTTTGAAAAGAACACTTTTTGATTTAATTGAAAAATCATTCTCCCCTCAATCAATGACGAAAGTTGTTGATTGATGGATTGAGATTTTGACACTTGATAAGTTCTTTTGATTTTCAAAAATAGAGTCCGAAGTGTTTTCAAAACAATTGAGTTTTCATAAGATTGCAAATATTTTTCAGAGGAATCTTTAGAAGGGAAAATATTTGAAATTAAACATTTGTCTTGTTAATGACAAACATTTGTTTTAGAATCGAGCATTTAGGTTTGAAACCATGAGATAAAGCATGGCTCGTTTTTCTTTGAAAAGCTGGTTACCAAAATGACAATAAACCATTGTTTACTTTCTCCCAAAAATATTTTTTTTCTCAATTTTTTTTTTTTTTTTTTATTATTATTTTTTAATAAACATTCAATTCTTCAATATCTAAAGTCCGTGTCATTCTTTAAATGACAAAGACCGTAGATATACATCGAATCAAGAAAGATATGACAAAAAGACAATTTTTCTATTTTTGAGATTTTTGAAAGTTTTATATTTTTCTATTTGGTTTTTGTTGGTTTTATAATTTTGTATTTTGCTTTTAGAATAAATATATACAAAAGATAATGAAGAAAGACCTTTACTCCTCGCCTTCCTCCCCAAGACGCTTTGAGTGTTTCTCGTTGAAGGCTTTTTAAGCCAAGTCGAGGAAGAATAAACTCAAAACGTTCTCTTGGAAGAGCTTTGGTGAAGATGTCTGCTAACCGGTATTCTCGACTTAACAAAATAGAGTTCCACCACACCGTTTTCCACTTGTTCCCGATGAAATGATGTCGAATGTCGATGTGCTTTGCTCTTGAGTGTTGTACGTTGTTGCATGAGAGAGCAATATTACTTTTATTATCACAAAGACAGAGGATTTTGTTGAATTCAAAGCCATAGTCAGATAATTGGGATCTCATCCTTAGGATTTGAGCACAACAAGATGACATGGCTATGTATTCAACCTCTTTGTAGAGGAAATAGAAGTACTCATTTGCTTCTTTGAAGACCAACTCACAAGCTTATCACCAAAAAACTAAGCACCTCGACGCATTTCTACGACGCGGTATCTTGACATCCTGCATGATCGAGATCCTGCCTAGGCGTTAGTGACATACGCGTGTCCTTCGGTACATAGTCCCATATTGATGGTTCCTTGGAGATACCGAAAGACCCGTTTAACTGCTTCAAGGTGCTTTATAGTAGGCTTAGCCTCGATATCTAGCACACATGCAAACAACGAACAAGATGTCCGGTCTGCTAGCTGTGAGGTACATCATGGATCCAATCATACTACGATATTTCGTTTGATCTACCATGATCCCTGAGTGGTCCTCATCCAGCTTAGTACATTCAATCATGGGAGTGTCAACGGTGTCACATGATACAAATCCAAATTTCTTTAAAATCTCATTTGCATATTTAGATTGATTTATAAAAATGCCTCCGGGACTTTGTGAAATTTGTAATCCCAAGAAAATGACATTTGTCCCATCATTGACATTTGAAATTTGGAACCCATTTCATTTGAAAACGATCACATTCATTGGGGTCAGTCGAGGCAAAGATAATATCATCAACATAAATTTGAACGTGAATTAAATGTTTGCCCGACTTTCTGGTGAACAATGTCGATCAATCGCTTCCTTTGTCGAATCCAAAGGGTAGAAGAAACTTTGATAGCGTATCATACCATGCCCTTGGAGCTTGCTTTAAACCGTAAAAGCCTTCTTCAAACGATAGACGTGAGTAGGATGCTCTGGATTCACAAAGTCTTCAAAGTTGGCGACGTATACGACTTCTTTAAGATCTCCGTTAAGAAATGCCGTCTTTACATCCATCTGATAGACTACCATGTTCTTACTTGCTGCATTAGCCAAGAAGATTCCGATTGCCTCGACACGTAGCAACAGAGCAAATGATTCTTCAAAGTCAATACCTTCCTCTTGACGATATCCTTTAGCCACTAACCTAGCCTTATTTTTTCAACACATCACCATGCTCATCAAGCTTCACTTTGAAGATCCACTTTAGAGCAATGATCATAGCACAATCTGGAGCCGGTACTAATTCCCATACATCAAGTCGATCAAACTCATGAATTTCTTCTTGCATGGCATTGAACCAGCAGCCTTCATTCATGGCGGTTTTAATGTCTTTTGGTTCGATCTTAGAGAGTAGGGAGTTGAAAAAGCACCATAAGGCATCGGTTGCAAGTTGTTTCCGATGAGTGGATACGGACGAATCCAGAGGGGTTTCCAATGATGTTATCTAATGGGTGATCATGTGTCCATTTTCTAAGGTGTTCATGTGGTTGTTGTTGTTGTGGAACCGGTAGCAGTAGTCGATATCTCCCGATGAAGATGGTTCTGATGATGATTCAAGAGCAAATATGTTTTCAAATGGAGCATCTTTAGGAGTAGCAAAGGGATTAACTTCATCATTGATGCCATAAACAATTCCATGATGTACATTCGATGATTGATGATTTGTTGATGAGACAGAGTGATCAGCAGCACTTGACTTAATGATATTGGAGACGAAGGGTTGACTTCATTCACAGGGATAGACGCACCTCCGTTGATGGAATTGACATTTCATCAGCATTTGGTTCATAGTGTTCATCAAACATTGGATCAAACAATTTCTTTAAATCATCTTCGGATGGAGGTACATATGGAGTTTTGGAAATGAGTTTGGTACAAGTGATGACAACAATGGGACTGTTTTGAAGTCGGGTGGGTCCGTAACCGATTGTCCAGAGCCATTATACCGGCTACCTCATCGAACGTAACGTGAATTGTTTCCATGATATTTCGGTTCTCTTGTTGTAGATTCGGTAACCCTTCTTGTTTGGTGCATAACCAACAAAACTCCAATATCTGCCTTTGCTCTTAATTTACCTAAGTCTGGACCGTCATTCGTTGGATAGCACAAAGCACCAAACACACGGGGTAGGAGAGATCGTTTTCGATTATGAACAAGTTCATATGGAGTTTTTCCATGAGAGGTGTGTGTAAGGGAACGATTTTGGGTGTAGCAAGCAGTGGCAATGGCTTCAACCCATAGAAACATTGGGACCTTTGAATAAATTAGCATTGTTCTTGCGGCTTCCACAAGAGTTCGATTTCGTCTTTCAACTACACCGCTTTGTTGAGGAGTTCGTGGAACACTTCTTTGATGACTGATTCCAACACTTTAATAAAGTCAATTAAGTCTTTGTTAACAAACTCTGTGCCATTGTCCGTTCAACAATTCGATTGTATTGTTGAGTCGAACTGGTCAAGCTGTTTGATTAGTTTGATGATGACATCTCGAGTTTCATCCTTTGTCCTCAAAAACTTTACCCAAGTAAATCGAGAGTAGTCATCAACTACTACTAAAATGTATTTCTTCCCATTTATCGTTTGCACTCTCATTGGTCCACAGCATCCATATGAAGGGTATGAAGAACTTCCACATTGGAATTTGTGGGTTTTGGTTTGTGGGCATATTTCGTGCTTTTACCCAATTGGCAAGTTGAACAAAGGTGATATTTTTCATATTTTAACTGGTAAGCTCTCGACAAGATCCTTTCTAGAAAGGTTATTAATGGTGCCGAAGTTCAAGTGATTGAGACGACGATGCCATAACCATGACTTTGTTTTTTAAGCCTTTGACAGCAAGCGTGATTGGAGAAGACTTCATCATGTCTTCGATAGAGATGGTGTATAGATTAGAACCACGAGTACCTCTTAATAATTCCACACCATCAAGTTCTCTAACGAAGCAAGTATGTTTTTTAAATGCCACCTCTAGATCGAATCACAGTAATTGACCAACAGAGAACAAATTATGACCAAGACCTTCCACATAATATACCCTAGAGATTACACTTTGCCAACTACATAATCACCATAACCCATAATTGCTCCAAAATGGTTGTTCCCGAATCTAATAGTCCCAATGAATTTACTCATGAAGTTCATGAGCAGCGACCGGTCTCCAAATATATGCTTGGAACAACTGAGTCCAAGTACCACGTAACGATTTGAACGATCCGCAGTTGAACACGCACAAGAATGGATAACGGATAATTGGGATCCTCATGCAAGAATGGGTTCCACTTGGTTAGTAATGTTGATTGGAACACCCACATCGTAAATAGAAACACCCATATCAGAAATAGAAGCAATGGAATCATCCGAAATAGATGTAGTGCTAGTATCCATATTTGACCTATTCAAAGTATGTTCACTTCTTAAGGGAATAGTTCACCAAGAGGCATCCATTTTCTAGTGGGCATTGTCTTAGCAGATTGAGGGCGTAACCGATTGACCTTATGGCCAAAAGGTATCCATTGATAACCTATCTTACTAAATGTTCTTCCCGTGGGTTTCCACTATTTTCTAACTTTCTTTCGCTTTTGCCTTTTAGCCTTCTTTGCATGATTTTTAGCATGAACAATTTTAACTGGGCATTTGACATCATTAGACAAAGCATTCACACCACTTTCATGATTAGCAACGAATTCAAACGACATCATTACATGGTTTGCAAATAGTATCGTGACCAATTAATTACAAAAGATCTGGACTAATACTAGAATCAACACGATTCATTTTATTCAACACAAACTTAAAGTTCCTAGCTTGGTCTTCTACTCTCTTCCAATGCACATTCTTAGCTTGCGAGGTCCTATCTTGCTTGGTATTGCCTGGAGGCTTTGACCCGCTTCTTTAATGTCACTGATTACTCCTGTAGAGGGAATTATGGGAACATTAGTTGGTCGATTTACTTTTTGCATTCCCTAACTAGATATGCAAGGGTCTCACTACTAGAAGGCACATTGGTGTTCATTTTCTTAAAACTGGGCTTAGAATGGTTTGTATGCTTGGCACTAGGCATAGAACAAGGCATCACAGCTTTGCCTTTTGCACCTAATGATTTAGGACATGTTGCAATTACACATTATAGCAGCTCTTGAGATCATTTGGCCTGAATGCAAGCAAATCTAATTTCTCTATCAAGAGGTTTATTAATGAAGTCCTCTTCAACAATCTCATGAAGACATTCTAGATTATCCTTAAGGAGAGCACAATAGTCATGAAATGCAGATTCATTATTCCTAAGATGAGGAGGAATATATTTAACAGTCACAGTGTATTTGTAGTCTGAGGATGACTTTGATGCAACATTCTTATTAAAAACAAGTGGCAGTTTCCCATTTTCCCGACTCCTCAGATTCTCAATTTCCTTTTGTAAAGACGTTATTTTTCGTTGTTTTGGTCACGAGTGACTTTCATTGAATCATATAACTCTTTAAAGTGTCGCTTAACTTTTTCATTTTCTTCTAGAAAACTCTCGCTTTTGTAAGGCATTAACTAAGTTTTGAAGATGAAAAGTTTGAGAGTACCGAGAATCTAAAAGAGGAGGCATTTGGGATCCAGACACATTGTTCTTTTCACCCTTTAATTGAGAGATTTGGGCTTTCAACTTTCTGATCGTGCTACAATGAGCTCGAATCTGTTCATCACGTTTGCTAATTTCAAAAACTGCATCAAATTCAGAACATCCAAGGATGTCTTGATATTTGAGGTTTTAACATTTTCTTTGAGATGTTGATATTTTAATTGCAAAGCAAGATGTTCAACTTCCAATTTAGAAAACTGTTTTACCAAGTTATCATGATCATCCTGTTCAACCTTATCATGCAGTTTAGAGTTAGTTTTTTCAAGCTCAATGACACGATCATGGGAGACTTTCAGAGCAAAAGATAATTCATGAAATTGAAAAGCATTAATGGAACGATTTGTAGCAAGCAGGTAAAACACATCTTGAGCAATACATTCAGAAATAAGATTCTCATTCAAGGTATGCAAGTTCTTCCTCTCAATCTCATTATATTTTAATGCTCGCTCATAGTCACTAACCTCAACTATCATTGCATCAAATTCCTTTTCCATTCCTTTAATATCTGAATCAATCCCCTTTTTAAGACTCTCAAAATGATCTTTTAGTTGTTTAAAGAAAGGCATGACCTCATTTAAATAGCATTCTTTAGTTTGCTCAAAACCCCTTTCCCCTTCAGCTATCCCAGGGGTGTGATCCTTTTCTTACAAGTTTTCTCAAAATCGACAAATAGTTGAAAAATAACATATTGACCGATTAAGGTCTTGCTCTTAGTGGCAATAGTTCTAGGAACTAAATGCATTGGTGAATTTGGAGGATACACGTTGTCGCTAGGCATTTTCCTAAGGGAGGGTTTGTAACAACAAGATTCTCTGCTTTTTGCTTATCTAAGTCCTTTTTCTAGAACATTTGTTCAGGTGTTAACAACGTTTGAGGCTTAAACTTGTTTAAGGAAATCCAGTTTTCCTTCTTGTAATCATGGGGTTTGATCGTTATGTTCTTCTTTTTACATTCAGGATCTTCCAGCTTCTTATTCATTTTCTCCCCAGATGCATCATCTAATTTTCTATCTTCCTCAGTGCACTCAACGCAACTAGGTTTCTGTCTAGGTTTAAGAATCGCATTTCCATCATAGATTACATTATTAGCAGCTCTAGCGCTTTAATGACCTCTCGATTTAGTTCCTCAACAAGTGGGAATGCTATGCTTATCGCTAAAACTCTATGCTTAGTGATCAAGTGAGCAAAGGCCCAATGGTATTCCCTTTGTACGTATAACTTATTTTCAAGCTTGTTTTTCAAAGTTTTTAGATTGGAAAAATCATTCAAAAAGTTTTTCTTACCTCTAAATGAGTTTGTCTTTGGATGGACCAGCTTGTGGTGATGAAGAGACTTTAGGAGGGACCATTGGAGAAATGCTAGCCATGAAAATTGTTTGTGCAGTAGGTTCATCATCAACGCCGAGTCAGATGCATCACAATCACGACTTGAAAGGCATTCTGATGATTGTGGCCTATCTCCTGAATTGGCTGCTCATCCACATCCAAGATCATATGTCTTGGCATTTCCCTTAGCAAGAAACAACAACTCTTCCTCATCCAAAGCTGCACCATTATCCTGAGATTGCACAAGAAACATCTTATCCCCTGAGTACTGCGATTCTCGAGGGCTTTTGGCGATGTGCGCCTTGCAATATGTCCCTACCACCACAGCTTGTAACACTTGATCGGCTTTGCTTGTCCCTAATTACCATTCCTTTCCCTATTCTGATTTGCCACATATCCTCTACCAACTCCACCTCTTCCTTGTTCATACGCCTTCTTGAACGGGTTGTACCATAACCTTCCCATCTCTCGGCAGCTGGCTTGATTGTGTGGATTAGATGCTGCTCGAGGTTGTTGTTGGTGTGTGGGAGAGAGTTCATGTTTTGACTAATCATGAGAGCCAGTTGATTAATGAAGTTTCCCACGGCCGCATCAAGATCGCTTGTTTGAACCGTGGATCGGAATGAGTTTGTGATTGCCATCACCCATGGGTATAACTTGTGAAGCTTTGGTGGTAATCCCATCATTGGTGTAAAAGGCAGTGGAATCATTTGATGAACTTGTTTCTCCCGGATTTGTTTTGAATTGTTCAAGAATCCTCTTTTCAAACATGGCATGTCTCTCATTCCGAAGAAGGAAGGCATAGAGTTGCTCATAGTTTGTATTCTTGAATCCTTTGGTTAGCTTCACAGAGGTGACAAACTTGTGCCATTCGGGATTCATGTTGTTTACAAACTTTGAGTTCACCAATGTTTGGCATAGTCATTCGATGTTCCTCATGTCATTAACAAGCTTGTGGAATCTCAATGTAATACTCATAGACACTCTCATCCGGTTTCATCTTGAAGTGCTCAAATTCATCATAGAGTTGTGATTCTCTGTCTTCCATAGTTAATTCAGATCCAGAAAGAAGCATCTTGACATTATCCTACACTGCCTTGGCTTTGGTGTTGTGATTGATAAGCTTGTAGATATCTTTTGGAAGACCTTGAAGTATGATGTTAGAAGCCCCGATAAGATCGAATCTCTCTTTCTCCTTATCATTGAGCTCATCATATGTCTTTGGTCTGTCTATCCCATATATCATTGTTCCATCTGCAGCTGTATCAATTAAGTCTCTTGTAGTCTCAATCTGATAAGGTCCTTCATCAATCGATTTGAGAATGTTGACCCCATTTTCCTTTCCCAAACAAGACAATCAGATTCGTTGAGCCCATGAGTCATAATCAGCTCTGTCAAGCATAGGTGGACGAGTATCTCGATCCCACCTTGCTTGAACGCCCCCTCAGCATGTAAGAAACAAAGTAGTAGGAGCGATGTTTGCCATGATTACAAGTTCTACGGGATTTTACTATTCTTTGATTAAACTGGGAAATTGATTCTTTCACGGGATTTTACTAAACCAAAAGAACAACCGTAAGAATGTAGCACGAAGAAGTAACAAGTCTCAATAGACAAGTGGCTAAACACTAAACTCGCTTAATTATCAACTCGCTAAACTATCAACTCGCTTAAAGAGACAAGTTGCTTAAGGAGAGTCGCATAAAGAGACAACTCGCTTAATAGCAAGTCGCAAACAGACACAACTCGCTTAACCACCAAGTCGCTTAAACTAACTCGCTTAGCAATACAACTCGCTTAATAGCCAAGTCGCTTTAGAACTCAAGTCGCTTAAAGGTCAACTCGCTAAATAGCCAAGTCGCATATACCAACTGCATCCAAAGGACTAAGCAACTCGCTCAAGAAACAAATATCCGAGACTCAACTCGCTTTGTACAAAGTTCAAAAATAACCACTTTATCAATCAAAAACAACCAAACGACAATGATTTAAGCCTTCCAATTCAAAACATAAACACATATGATGATCCTAAACACAAAAGTACAAGCAAAATTCAAACTTTAACACTAGAATTTGTCCAAATGATTCAAAGTCTCCTAAACACTTAATACCCCAAAAACCTTATGAAATCCACCAAAACAAAGAGCATGAAAGATGAGTGATCAAACCATGGCTCTTGATACCATTTGTAACATATTGAATTTCACATACACATCAAACCATAAACAAAGTGGGCGTATAAGATGAGTGTTAGAGAGAGAAAGTTAGAGGTTTGGGAACTTTAGTGAGAGAAAGAAAAATCTTATTATGAGCTCCAACTCTCTACCTTGGGAGGTAGAGAGTATTTATAGTCATTACATAAAACGCCACCTGACGGGCTATGGATCAGGCATACAGTGGGTAAAGACCCGTCCGTCTTCCACGGTGTTACTTAACTGAATACTACATAACATTAAATAACTACGACTACGAGCTTTCTAACAGATACATATACTTGAGGTGACCGACACTTTAACTACTGGATTTTCCAAATCCTAACATCACTGTACACCTCCTTTTTCGATTTGAGTACCTGGCAGCTTCTGTAGTATATTCTTCTACATTCAGGCCAATGATGAATTCCATATAGTGCATCAAGGTCATACTTTACCACATTGTCAACGAACAAATGTGTGGCTTCTTCCTCGATGGCCACATTGTTGGAGAAGATTGCAGCCGGGAAAGGGAAGGTGAGAGAGGTAGCATATTTCTTGCTTACATCGCTACCGTCTTTGAAGAAATTCAGTCATTGTTGAAGAAATATCGGTAGGGAATCTTCGGTTGATCGTGGCCAATGGTGGGTAGTGGCTTTGTCTAGTCGTAGTATGGAGCCTTGTCGTCGTCCGTGAAGTCGATATTGATCTGTGGTTGAGCCAATCAATGTTGTTGGACATGGCTCGTGCTATGTTGTCGAGATATTATTCGACTTCAATTGCAATGTCGGAGCTGTCTCTTTAGCGTTTGAAAAGCTTCGTTCTTGATGCCTTAACTCTCGCTTTTGCCATCTTCTTCACCTTAAACTTTTCTTGAATTAACTTGGCATGCTCTAGAGTTCGACCATCTACCGGTTTTTTGGCTTTCCCGGGTAATTGAGGGGTTGCATCAACAAGCTTTGAAAACCAGTCATATTCTTCAGTTTCATCTTCATCTAGCCATGATACAACCGATGTTGAATTTTTCTTCTTTTGTCTTGGAGGATGATGCCGTTGCTTAGTTGATGTAAACGAAGGAGGTTGTTGTTGGGGCTCGTGAATCTCCTTCGTCGTTACCACCAAGGTATTCAAAATGATCACCGCCCAAGCGTTGGTGGAGACGCAGATTCCCTCGGAGGTTTGTCTCTAGCAGGAGGACGTTGTGGATATCTTCTAGTGGTGGAGGTTCTTTGGGGTGGTGGAGGAATAGATGATGATTCGTCAATTTTCTTCTTGCGTTTCGGCTCAGAATCCTTGTCCGCATCATTGTCATCTCTTGGTCGGTTAACCCTTTCAGCTGACTCTTTACACGATGTCTTGAGTTGATATTCAAGCAATGCCTCAAATAGTTTAGCTTTGTCAGAAGTGAAAGTGCCGGATCGTTGAGACATTTGCAATACCATCTTCGATATCAATTCATCATCAGAGACAACCTGAGGCGTGACTGGGTTGATTTGCATAGCAACTAGAGTAGTTGACAATGTATGCTTGACCAATCGCATGAGATTAGGATAGAGTTGTCTGGCGAACATTTCTCTTGTCACTCCAGGGACGATGTCGAGAAGAAACTTGTGAGTATATTCTCTGATCGTCTTGTCCATTTCCCCTTGGATATCTCTATTTAGAAACCGGCTGGATTTGTTCTCGTTCTCCGAAAACTCGTTTATCACGGCCCTCAAGTATATTGATTACTGCCCCGCGAAGTCTGTTTAGTGGGCTTCTTGTTGACCACGTTTCTTTTCCTTACTTGCCTGACAACTTTCACAATTTTAGTCTTAGCCCGTGATGCCCAAGTATCGGTTGGTTTCTTAACCGATTTGGATGTGGATCTGGTGGTGGCATCTTTGGATGGTGGTGGTGAAGAATGAGATGAAGAATCTGACGAAGATGAGTCATGAGAAGGCTCTAGGTCGTTAGGTGGCTTAGAAGTTTGTTACGGATTATGTTCAGGATTATCTAGAAGATAATCATCAGCTTCTTTTTCAGCTTTAGCCGTCGCTCTTCAGCTTTTACCCTAGCCTCTTCTTTAGCTCGAGCTTCCTCTTCAGATCTTTCACGAGAAGCTTCCTCAATATCTTCATCAGTAATCCTTTCATCCTTCTCCTTTTCCTCTTCTTCCTCAAAGGTAAATGGAACCTCATAGTTTTGCTGCTGCTCGTCCGTGGATTCCTTAGCGGTGGCACCAGTTCTCTTATCGGGTTGATTAACCGCATCACGAATTGGTATGGTAAGTGCACCACCACTGGAACCTCCAGGGCCACGAGTTTGTTGAAGGTTAAATTCCGTAGAAAGCACGCGTTGTTGCCCGAGATGCTTCAGTTGTTTTGCGGTAGTCTTTGTCCTCATCCTTGGTTCTTCATCCGAACTCTCTTCTTCTTCCTGCTCTTCAAATGGAGTTTTACCCTTGTCTGTTTTGGGACTTTGAGGTTTTGCTACTGTTGTCGTATCATCTGTAACAAACTCTGAGTAGTGAACCTCCTCATCCGTCTTAGTATCCTCGGATTCTTGATCCTCTAATTTAAATGCCGGTTTAGGAGTAGGAGTGGCTCCTTTAGATGGAACTTTCCTTTTGCTGGGAGGATTTCTCTTTGGATACTTTAGGGCACTTCCAGTGCTTGCTACACTTCCTGCACTACCTCTCCTGGTCTTCTTAACTAGTATGGCGGAAGACTTTTCATCCATGAAGCCGACTTTGCCTAAGGTCACTGCTTCTTGATATCGTGAATACGATTGAAGGCTTTTAGTAGCATCAGTGAGTAGGCAGTCAGTCAAAACTACACCTTGTTTCTTTGTTGATGAGTCTTTGAATCTGACAACATTTAAAGTAGCCTCAAACAATGCAGAATGATGGTTGGGGTTATCAAGTCTCAAGGGAATGTCTTGATTATTCCCGAGTATCCTTTGGATCAACAACTTAGTGTATCTCATGTAGGGGACCTTGGTGCCAGGTTTCTTGAGGTAAGACATCATGTCTTCCCAAATCGAACTTGAAGTCAATATGCATCTTGTTGACCATGCCCCAAAAGACTTGTAGTTCCATTAGCTTTGGATGCTCATAACCGCCTGTCTCTGTAGAAACAAACTTAGCAATCATGATGTATAAAGTTCTCCCTGTTGAGGGATGTTCTTTAAATCAAGTGAAGAATGTTTGGTGATGATTCCTGCAGCTTCATCATAGCCAATATCGACCATGAATCTGAGAGTAGCCTCTTCGGTTGGAGTTGGCACGCATCGAGCAGCTGGATAGCGGGAGCGTAAGAATTTCTCGAACATCGCAATGTGGACGGTGACTTGTTTATTGTTGAGTGTCACTTGTAATGCAAAGGCATCTTGACCATCAACTTCTTTATAGTGTTCCGTAACTCCGATGGATATAGATTTCGCATCGGTACTGCCGTCAATTGGTGAGCATGTTGTTGTAAGGATGAGTCTTCAGAATATCCACAGCAATACGGCATGAAGACTCGGAGCAAGTGAAGTTCTCAAAGTCAACTTTGAGGTTGTTCTTTCCAATCTTCATTTTATAAACAGTAGGGAAGATGTCTTCAATTGTGAGCTCGTTTGGTGCGTTAACGTTTTCCATTGTGATGTCCATATCGTGATCTGAAAGATATTGAGCCAAAAGAACCAACATATCGAAAGACATTACGTTAGTCAAAAGGTTGATTTTATTGTCCAATTATTGAATATGTTATGTTAATGAATGTTACTAGTCCAATGTCACTTGTTTGTCCAATAGTCCAAAGTAGTCGTGATAAGTTTCGTGAGTATATTAATTTTGAATTTTGAAGTCCAAATTTTCACTCATTCACACAACATTTTAACCATTATAGCTTATTAGTGACATTTTGGTTTTGTGATGTTATGAGTTATTTATTTACAAGTATATACGCGTAACAATTCATAAGTGAGGTTAAAATAAGGCTTAAGCGTAAAAATGAAAGCTTATGCGCAAAACAAGCAGTGACCATACGCTGAGACATAAGCTTATGCGTAGGAGTTCCTCTTACGCATAAGAAATCTTACGCGTAGAAAAAAGCTCTTGGCATAAAGCTTACTGAGCGTAAGCGTATGTTGGAGCTTATGCGTAAGGTTTACTCGTAAGAGTGAACCTTATGCATAAGACTCAAGTTTACGCATATCCTTCACAGGATACACTTAGTCCCCATGTAGAACCTTATGCGTAAGATTTCTCTTAATAAGTAACCTTCTACGCCGTAGGTAATCCTGCGTAGAGTTCCAATCTTAACCTTGATTCTAATTTTTCACGCCAGAAAACCCTAAAATAAATTCATCATATCATTTCCTAAGTAACACTTTATTCAATCCTTTTTCACAGATCACATGGTATCACAATTTATGAAGGTTACGCGTAGATTTTTCCTTAGGCGTAAAGTTTAAACCCTAACTATTCAAATCCTACGCCTAAGAGATTTAACCATGGAATTTGCACCAAATTAATTCTGAGTCATCTTAGAAGCAATATGAGACGTTTTCAACAAGTTATAACATCAAAGACCTTATGAATCACAAATCCCCAATTCAACGAGACTTAAACTGTAAAACTCAATTTTGCCAAATTAGTGTTTTTGGGTATGATTCAAGGTTGGTTTTGGTTAATTAAACATGTAATAATCATCTCTCAAGCAACTAATTATCCAGAAACACTCACATTCGAAAACACCCAAATTCAAGTATAAACTCTAATTTTTGAAAAGTGATTAAAAACGTTTTCTGGGTAGAATTTCTTGATGAAAAAGGTTTTAAAACATGATATACACTTTGAAAACACAAACCATTTTATCAAAAAACATCATTAACCAAGAACTTCATTCTACGCGTAAGCGTAAGAACAAGAGTTCCTTGTTTTGGAAAATCTAACCGTTAAAATTGTATGAAATTAAAAACCAATGTTAGAAATCACTCACGTAAAACATTAACCACTTACAGATTAGAAGAGTATAACACGGATTTGAAGTTTGAATCTTATGCATGGGATGAAGGTGGTTGGGGTATTAAATGTATGAAATAAATGTAAAAGTAATTAGGTGGAAGGTTTTGTAAAAAATTAAGTATAAACATTTGACAACTTTGGCCCTTCCACCTCAACCATTTTCATCCATAGCCCATAACTTCCATTTTGGTTAAGTAAAGCATGATATTTGGAAAGAAACATGACGACACTCCCCCTCGACTTTAAAAATAGTGAAATTTTACAATTTTGGGTTCGAGGAGTGTCAAGAAGCAAGAAACGTAACCACCAGTATCAAAGATACAACCAGTTCTAGGTAACATGCAAGTACAAGGTTTTATGAAACAAAAAATATTTACTTTCTCTCCCTCAACACTTGTTCGGGAAAATTGTGAAAAGTTTGATAGAACAAAGTGTTGACGGAAGTATTGTACTTGCAATGTTTGAAAGAAATTAGATAGAAGAATATTTTTTGTATTTTATCAGATTTTATATTTTTCTATTTTTGTTTTTGAAAAATGTATTTACAAAAGAGGTTTTGGTGTTTGACTGGTATTAAGATTGTTTTAAAAGTTTGTCCGTTCCTCCGAGTCAAACACCTCATACCAATCTGTGGACCAACTCAAGTAAACCTAGGAGGAGCTAAGGCTTTGGTGAGAAGGTCTGCATGCTTGATATTCAAGTACTCCACAAAATATAATTCAACGGCATCTTTTCCACATGCTCCTTGATGAAATGATATCAAGATCGATCGCGTGCTTTGATTTCAATGTTGAACGGAGTTGCATGAGATTGCAATAGCACTTCGATTGTCGCAGCATCGATTTCGTCAAATACATAACCATAGTCTTTGAGTTGTGTTCTCATCCAAATGACTTGAGCACAACACACCGACATGGCTACATATTCCGCTTCGGTTGAGGACATCGATGTATAATCCTGCTTCTTCGATTGCCATGACACCAGTTTATCACCAAGAAATTGTAGAGCACCTGAAGTACTTTTCCGAGAATTAAGCAACCTCAAGTCGATCATCGTTCTAAAAAGCTATTAGTTCAAAACCATAATCCTTCGGATACTAGATCCCCAAATTAATGGTTCCCTTGATGTATCGGAGGATTCTTTTAGCCTCAGAGAGGTGAGTTTCAGTTGGTCTCGACTGATAATGGGAGCAAAGATATACAGAAAATACAATGTCAAGTCTACTGGCTGTTAGATACATGAGAGACCTAATAATACGTCGGTGTGGCATAGGTATCACAGGTTTCTTGGTATGTGCCATAGGTGTGGCATAGGTATCACAGGTTTGCATTCCATGTTTGTTTAAAATTTCAAGAGCATATTTGGACTGACTAAGGAAAATACCGCGGGGTGATTGATGAACTTGCAGTTCTAAAAAGAATGTAAGTTCACCTATCACGGACATTTTAAAATATTTTTTCATAAGTTTTGAAAATTGCTTGAGTAATTTTATGTGTTGACCCAAAAATGATGTCATCCACATAGATTTGAACGATTAAAATGTGAGCCCCGTGATATTGAATGAAAAGTGTTGGATCAACCGAACCTTTAGTGAAATTATTGGTAATGAGAAAGGATGATAACTTATCATACCATGCCCGAGGAGCTTGTTTGAGACCGTAAAGAGCCTTTTCAGTTTGAAGACGTGATTTGGGAACTCGATCAACAAATACTTCCACCGACTAATATATACCGCTTCCTTCGGTTGACCATTCAGAATGCGGTTTTGACATCCATCCGATAGACCGTGATGTTCATGTGAGCCGCAAATGCCGTAAAAATCCGTGACAAAATTCTCAAGTCTAGCAACCGTGCGTAATGATTCTTTGAAATCAATCCCTCTTCTTGTCTATAACCCTTAGCCACCGACGTGACTTATTTCTCGATAACCGCATCTCCTCAAAGATCTAACTTGTTTTTCCAAATCCATTTCGCACCAATGACATAGACCCCTGTTGGTCTTTGAACCAATTCCCATACTTCAAGACGTAAACGGATTTAATTCTTCTTGCATGGATTCAATCCATTGTCGTAGGTCATTGCTTCTTTAATGTTTTGGGTTTAGATTGACATTAATCACGTTACAGCATAAATGCAATGTTCTTCGTCAAAGGCGCTTGTCTAGTTACGACCAATCGGGTTGATTCGGTTAGCAATAATATTCACAAGAGGATGGTCTCTAGTCCAACGATGTGTGGAGGGTTGATGTTGATATACATTATGCATATTAGGAGGATTCAAATAACTTGTAGATGATTCTCAACATCGGTGGCGCTTTCATTTGCAAAAGGGTTAAAGAACGATTTGGATCATAATCGCAGGTTGGGGTACTTCATGGTTTAGAAAATCATCACCGGTTCAAAGGTCATTGATGCGGTTTGTTCTCGCCGTTGTTGTGAATCAATTAGAGGTGCTTCTTCAACAGCTTGTTGTTTCTGTGTGTATCGTATTGGATTATAATCGCCGGCAAATGGAAACATTTGATACATCTGGAGCACGCTTGATCAATATCAACACTAAACAGAGGAGCAAATAGTCAGTTCCATTTGTTGACGAGTAAGTCGAGGCTTGGTTCAGTGATGATGGGGTTTGGGGAAGTTTAGCCGGTTATGACGGGTTTCCAAGCTATTTTGCTCAAAAAGCCATTTCTGTAGCTCATTGAAATTTTCATGAATCGCTTCCATAATCTCCCTTGTACGACGATTCCAGATCCGGTATCCTTTAGAATTTTCACAAGATCCAACAACAAAGACTCCAATGTCGCCTTTAGCTTTGAGCTTACCAAAGTCATCGCGATCATTATTTGGGTAACAAAGGGATCCAAATACATGAAAGTGTTTGAGATTTGGTTTACGGTTGTGGATAAGCTCCTAAGGTGTTTTGTTGTCGCTATTTGGTAATCATTGAACGGTTCCTCGAGTGTAGCATGCAGCTTGACACGCTTCAGCCCACAAGTAATCTCGAATTTTGCATTTATCAACATCGTTCTTGCAAATTTCCACTAACGTGCGTTTCATCTTTCAACCACTCCGCTTTTGTTCAGTGTCCGCAATGGATGTTTGATGCTCAATTCCCACTTTCTCATAGTATTCACGAAGAGTTTGATTCAAAAATTCAGCCTTTGTCTGCTCGATTTGTCCTGACCGTGTTCCGAGTGAACTTGAATTTTCGTGGAGAAAGGTGATGATCATCTGTGGAGCTTGATCTTTAGTTAGAAGAAAATAAACCCAAGTCCATCTTGAGTAGTCATCCACAATTACCAAGATGTAGCGTTTTCCGTTAATAGTCGCACACGATCGGACCACACAAATCCATGTGAAAAAGATGAAGCACATGCCTTGGAGGCTGTGTTCCACCTTGAAGGAAAATGAGCACGAAAGTGCTTTTCCCTTGTTCAAAGCTGAGCATAGGTGATCTTTAGAATACCAAAATCTTGGGAGACCTTCAACAAGTTTGTAACGTGCAAGATTGGTTATGGTTTGAAAGTTTAAGTGTGAAAGTCGACGGCGCCATAGCCAAGATTTTGTTGATGTTGCCTCCAAAAGCAGTACAGATGGGAGATGAAGCAATCATGTCTTGCATTGAGATTGTGTAAAGACTTGATGTGTGATTTCCAGACATAAGATCGCTTCCTTATAGATCACTTAATGAAACAAGTTTTCTCCCTAAAAGCAACTTCCAAATCTCCATCACAAAATTGACCGATCAAAAGAGATTATGACCGAGACCTTCCACATAATAAACTATGCTAATTTCGATGTTCCCATTGATGTAATCTCCGAAGCCCATGATAGCCACGAAGTGATCATTCCGAATCCGACAAAGGCCAATGAACTTTGAAACAAAGTTTGATAAAGCTTAAGATTGCCTATCATGTGTCGAGAACATCCGCTATCAACAACCCAGAGGATGATTTGTATCACCCGCGCATTACACTGTATCTACACAAATGGAATAGAAGTAGATGTGGAACCCGAAGAGTTAGAGGGTTCCATGCAGCTTATAGTTGAAACACACATGTTTATGATTTTAGGTATCCATTTAAAGCCAAGTGTATTATGTAACCATTTCTGCCATCTCCAACTAGTCTTAGCTTTGGTCTTAGTAAATGCACTAGGTGATAAGTTCTTCCTAGGAGGTGAAGGAGGTTCTAATGGTACATCAATGATCGTGAGCGGAACACTAGAGGGTGGTTTACCTAGCGACTAAGAAGCATTAGTGGGCCTAGAGGTATTCCGTTTTCTATTATTCCGCTTACGAGATAAGATAGCATTAGCAACACATTTATCATGACAACCAGAAAACATGCTTTTACGACAACCAACACAATGCAAGAGTTTGATTATCCGGGAGTGAAGGTGAAACAAGAGCTCCACGGATGACTCTTTCTCTTTCAACTTCCTTTTGGTGGGGCTTCAAGTAGTCGTACAACAATCCGTATGTAGCATGATGAAGATTCTTCGCTTGACGGATGAAAATAACATACTTTTCCCAATCAGGACCAAGACTACTAAGGAACTTAGTGTTAACTGCAATTCTTGGTATAATGATGTTATGTTTTTCCAAGTCATTGATGATGTCTGAGAATCGATGATGATATGACTCTAATGTCTCCCCTAGTTCAATCATGAAGTGTTCATAGACTAAGTAGATTTTTGATTCCATGTCTTCTTGATTGAGTTCAGTGCCTTCCATAAGAAGATGAATGTGCTCCCACATTTCTTTAGCAGTCTTCTGAGCATCAACACTACTAAGTATCGGATTGGGTAATCCCAAAAAGGATATATTGCATTGCAAGTTCATCAGCTTCTAAGTGAAGAAGTTGATCATTAGTAAGTTGATCAATACCCCATGTTGGTGATATCATCTCTTGGTGGATTGGCATCGGATCTCCGTACGCGGATAGTAGGTATCCTGAAATGGACCTTCAAGGATGACCTTCTTTAAGAACTTACAATGTGGCTTCTTGAGATCACAAAACCTAAAGAACCTTATCACCTATTGATCGTAGTTTCCGGTTGTGAGCATTGGAGATCTATCAAGTGATCCAGCTTCATGAATGGATTGTTGGCTGCTTAAAGCTTCACACATCTTTGCAAACCAAGACGGTTCCTTCATAGCTTACTTGGATGGATGCTGATTTTGAAAGTTTGTGTGAGGTTGTACTTGTAGACTAGGGGGTGGTTGAATCATTAGTGGTGGAATTTCTCCTTGAGGAAATTGTTATTGAAATTGTTGTATTTGTTGTGGTGATGGTGGAGGATATTGTTGATAGAGTTGTTGTTGTTGTTGTTGAGGATACATATGAGGAAAGTAGCTAGAGTGTCGAATGAAACAATGTTGATGAAGTAACCTTAAGCGTAGAAAACCAGCTTATGCGTAGAAAGTACCTTATGCGTAGAAACCAACTTACGCGTAACAATAGAGCTTATATGTAGGAATAGCTTACGCGTAGACTTGAGGAAAACTTAGCTTAGGCATAAACCAAAGGCTTAGTAGTAGAATCCTTATGCGTAAGACTAGCTTATGCGTAAGACGTGGCTTAGGGCGTAAGAAAATGCTTAGGCAAGTAAAAGAATTCTACGCCGTAAGATTTAGCTTATGCGTAAAACTAGGGTTTTGCCTAAAAATCCTTTACACTTATACCGCTGTAAAAGATATCCAAAGTCTAAGTGTTTTCAGGCTTATACAAGAAAGAAAACACCGAGTAAACCAATAGTAATCACTCAAGATCAAACGATGATGAGCTATTTAGACTTTGAAGCTACTTAGTAAAACTAGGGTTTTACTATGCGTAAAGCACACAAACTTTTACCAAATCTGATTTTTTAAGCTTAAAAATGTTAAGAAACCTGATTCTAATGATGAAAGAGCTTCAAAATCACCAAAATAACACAAGAGTATGAAACTTGATGATCCAAAACACCTTTGCACCTTAAGCGTAGAAAGTACTATACGAATCAAAACAAGCTTAAGAACACTTCTACACACGTAAAGTTTCAAACTTGATGCTAAAAACCTAAACTTTAACACAAAATAAACCTTAAAGTACAAGAATCTTGAG
>OU343221.1:189302521-189348731 GCA_910596185.1 Chrysanthemum makinoi
ACAACATCTAAAGTCCCGTGTCATTCTTTGAATGACATCACAAAGACCATAGTCAGATAATTGAGATCTCATCCATAAGACTTGAGCACAACAAGATGACATGGCTATGTATTCAGCCTCTGTAGAGGAAATAGAAGTACTCATTTGCTTCTTTGAAGACCAGCTCACAAGCTTATCACCCAAAAACTGAGCACCTCGGGCGTGCCGGCGAGTATCTTGACATCCTGCATGATCGCATCTGCATAGGCATTTAGTGACATATCGGTGTCCTTTGGGTACCAAAGTCCCATATTGATGGTTCCTTGGAGATACCGAAAGACCCGTTTAACCGCTTCAAGGTGCTTTTTAGTAGGCTTAGCATGGTATCTAGCACACATGCAAACAGCGAACAAGATGTACGGTCTACTAGCTGTGAGGTACATCGGGATCAATCATACTACGATATTTTGTTTGGTCAATCATGATCCTGAGTGGTCCTCATCTAGTTTGGTTCGATCAATCATGGGAGTGTCAACAGGGTCACTTGAATCAAATCCAAATTTCTTTAAGATCTCAGTTGCATATTTAGATTGATTTATGAAAATGCCTCAGGGACTTTGTGAAATTTGTAATCCCAAGAAAAATGACATTTGTCCCATCATTGACATTTGAAATTTTGAACTCATTTCATTAGAAAAGCGATCACATTCCATTGGGTCAGTCGAGGCAAAAATAATATCATCAACATAAATTTGAACATGAGTTAAATGTTTGCCGACTTCTGGTGAACAATGTTAGATCAACTGCTCCTTTGCTAAATCCGGTTGATAGAAGAAACTTTGACAGCGTATCATACCATGCCCTTGGAGCTTGCTTTAAACCATAAAGGGCCTTCTTCAAGCGATAAACGTGAGTAGGATGCTCTTGATTTACAAATCCTTCAGGGTTGGTGGCGTAGAGCGACTTCTTTAAGATATCCGTTCAGGAATGCCGTCTTTACGTCCATTTGATAGACTACCATGTTCTTACTTGCGGCATTAGCCAAAAAGATTCTAATTGCCTCGATTCGAGCCACGGGAGCAAAAGATTCTTCAAAGTCTATACCCTCCTCTTGACGGTATCCTTTAGCAACTAATCGAGCCTTGTTCTTCAACACATCACCATGCTCATCAAGTTTCACTTTGAAGATCCATTTTAGAGCAATAATCATAGCACAATCTGGAGCGGTACTAATTCCCATACATCTAGTCGATCGAACTCATGAATTTCATCTTGCATAGCATTGAACCAACTATTTTCATTCATGGCGGTTTTAACATCTTTTGGTTCGATCTTAGAGAGTCGGAGTTGAAGAAGCACCATAAGGCATCGGTTGCAAGTTGTTTCCGTGTGGATCTTGGGCGAGAGGGATTTCCAACGATGTTGTCTAATGGATGATCGTGAGTCCATTTTATGAGGTGTTCATGTGGTAGTTGTTGAGGGACTGAAGTAGCAGAGTCGATGTCTCACGAAGAGGATGGTTCGAAGAAGATTCGGAGCAAATATGTTTTCAAATGGAGCATCTTTAGGATTAGCAAAGGGATTAACTTCATCATTGATGCCAAAAACAGTTCCATGATGTACATTTGAAGAATGATGATTTGTTGATGAGGCGGAAGGATCAGTGAGAAGGCACTCCTTGACTTAAAGATATTGAGGCGAGGGATTGACTTCATTCACTAGTATATGAGCAGCCTCTGTTGTAGGGATCAACACCTCATTAGTACTCGGATCATAAAGTTCATCAAACATAGGATCAAACAATTTCCTTTAAATCATCTTGAGATGGAGGTACATATGGAGTTTCTTGAGAAGAGTTTGGAACAAGGGATGAACCAATTGGACTGATTTGAAGTGCGGGTCCAGAAGCTGAATTGTTCAGGGAGCCGTTTGACGGTCGACTCATCAAACGTAGCGTGAATTGTTTCCATGATATTTTGGGTTCTTTTGTTGTAGATTCGGTATCCCTTTTTGTTTGGTGCATACCCTACAAATACTCCAATGTCCGCTTTAGCTCTAAGTTTGCCTAAGTCTTGACCCTCATTAGTTGGATAGCACAATGCTCCAAACACACGAAGGAAAGAGAGATTAGGTTTTCTGTTGTGGACAAGTTCATATGGTGTCTTTCCATGAACAGTGTGAATCGGGGAACGATTTTGTGTGTAGCATGCAGTGGCAATAGCTTCAGCCCAGAGAAACATTGGAACTTTTGAGTAAATCGGCATTGTTCTAGCGGCTTCTACAAGAGTTCGATTTCGCCTTTCAACTACACCGTTCGGTTGAGGAGTTCGTGGAACACTTCTTTGATGGCTGATTCCAATGCTTTCATAAAATTCACTAAGTTGTTTGTTAACAAACTTCGGTTCCATTGTCTGTCAGGATAATTACGGCGGTTTTGTTAAGTCGAACCTGCGGTTGTTTGATGAGTTTGATGATGATATTCGGAGTTTCATCCTTTGTCCTTAAGAACTTGACCCAGGTGAATCTAGAGTAATCATCAACTATAACTAACACATATTTCTTCCCAAAGATATTCGGCACTCTCATTGGTCCACATAAATCCATATGAATTGTATGAAGAACTTCGATGACAGAGTTAGTAGGTTTGGGTTTATGGGCATACTTCTTGCTTTTTCCCAATTGACATGTGAACAAAGATGATCCTTTTCATACTTTAGTCTAGGTAAACCTACAACTAAGTCCTTTCGGGAGAGATCATTGATGGTGCCGAAGTTCAAGTGATTGAGGCGTCGATGCCATAACCATGACTTTGTTTTTGAAGCCTTTGACAACAAGCAAATTGGAGAAGACTTCATCATATCTTCTATAGAGATGGTGTAAAGATTTGAACCACGAGTTCCTCTTAAAAGTTCCTTACCATCAAGTTCTCTAACAAAACAAGTATGTTTTAGAAGGCTACTTCTAGATCAGAGTCACAGAATTGACCGACAGAGAGCAGATTATGACCAAGACCTTCCACATAGTATACTCTAGAGATAACACTATCACCAACAACATAATCACCATAACCCATAATTGCACGAAATGATCATTACCGAATCTAACTGTCCCGATGAATTTGCTCACGAAGTTCATGAGCCGCGACCGGTCTCGGTCATATGCTTGGAGCGGCTGAGTCCGGTACCACGAGCGATTTGAATGATCTGCAGTTGAACACAGACAAGAATGGATAGCTGGATAATTGGGATCCCCATGCAAGAATGGGTTCCACTTGGTTAGTAACATTAATTGGAACACCCACATCGAAACGAAACATCCATATCGAAGTAGAAGCAATGGAATCATTGGGAATAGATGCAATCTTTGGTGTATGCGTATTTGACCTATTCAAAGTATGTTCACTTCTTAAGGGAATAGTTCTACCAGTAGGCATCCATTTTCTAGTGGGCATAATCTTAGTAGTTTGAGAGTAAAGCTGATTATTCTTATGGCCAAAAGGTATCCAATAATAACCTATCTTTATAAAAGTTCTTCCTGTGGGTTTCCACTTTTTTCTAACAATCTTTCGTTTTTGCCTTTTTGCCTTATTTGCACGATTATTAGCATTAACAATTTTAGCTGGGCATTTGATAGCATTAGACAAAGCATTCACACCACATTCATGATTAGCAACGAATTCAAGCGAGACATCATTACAAGGTTTGCAAATAGTATCGAATTGAATTAATTACGATGCGCCTAAGGCTAATACTTGAATCAACACGATTCGTTTTATTCAACTCAAGCTTAAAGTTCCTAGATTGGTCTTCTACTCTCTTCCAATGCACATTCTTAGCTTGCAAGGTCCTATCATTCCTTGTATTGTCTTGAGACTTTGACACCTTGCTTTAATGTCACTTGATTACTCTGTAGGGAATGGAAACATTAGTTGGTTGATCTAGTTTTGCATTCTGAACTTGATGTGCAAGGATCACGAAGTACTAGAAGGCACATTAGTGTATACTTTCTTAAGGCTGTGATTTGAGCTTTTGCGGCATATTGGCGTTCACTTTCTTAGTAACATATCTGGAATCTGAACTACTTGAAGGCACATTAGTGTTTCCTTTCTTAAAATTGGGCATAGAACGGATTTCTTGCTTGGCACTAGGCATAGAACAAGGCATCACAGCTTTGCCTTTTGCACCTAAGGTTAAGGATTTGGGACATGTTGCAATTACACATTCTAGCAACTCTTGAGATCGTTTGGCATGGAGGCAAGCAAACCTAATTTCACTATCAAGAGGTTTGTTAATGAAATCCTCTTCGACAATCTCACGGAGACATTCTAGACTATCCTTAAGGTGAGCACAATATTCATGAAAAGCATGTTCATTATTCCTAGGATGAGGAGGAATATATTTAAGCTGTCACGATGTATTTGCAGTCTAAGGGTGATTTTGAGACAACATTCTTATTGAAAACAAGTGGCGGTTTCCCATTTCACGACTTCTCAGATTCTCAATTTCCTTTTGTAAAGACGTTATTTTTCGTTGTTTTGGTCACGGGTGACTTTTATTGAATCATATAACTCTTTAAAATGTCGTTTAACTTTTTCATTTTCTTCTAGAAAACTCTTGTTTTCCTTTTGTAAGGCATCAACTAAGTTTTGAAGATGAAAAGTTTGAGAATTCTGAGAATCTAAAGGAGGAGGCATTTGGGAGCTGTCATATTGTTCGTTTGACCCTTTAATTGAGAGATTTGGGCTTTCAACTTTCTGATCGTGTTGCACTGAGCTTGAATCTGTTCATCACGTTTGTTAATTTGAAAAGCTGCATCAAACTCTGGAGCATCTGAGGATGTCTTGATATTTGAAGTTTTGACATTTTCTTTAAGATGTTGATATTTTAGTTGTAAATTAAAATGCTCAACTTCCAGTTTAGAAAAATGTTTAACCAAATTGTCGTGATCATCAGTTCAATTTTCTCGTTTAGTTCAGAATTAGTTTTTCAAGCTCAATGACACGATCATGGGAGACTTTCAGTGCAACCGATAATTCATGAAATTTGGAAGCATTAATGGAACAATTTGAAGCAGTGAAAAACACATCATGAGTAATACATTCAGAAATCAGGTTCTCATTTAGTGTATGCAAGTTCTTCCTCTCAATCTCATTATATTTTAGTGCTCGCTCATAGTCACTAACTTCAACTATCATTGCATCAAATTCTTTTTCCATTCCCTTAATATCAGTTTCTATCCCTTTTTAAGACTCTCAAAGTGATCTTTTAGAAGTTTAAAGAAAGGCATGACCTCAGTTAAATAACATTCTTTCATTTGCTCAAAACCTCTTTCTCCTTCCGTAATACCAGTGGGTGTGATCCTTTTCTTGCAAGTTTTCTCAAAATCAACAAATAGTTGAAGTATAACATATTGGCTAATTAAGGTCTTGCTTTTAGTGGCAATTGTTCTAGGAACAAGATGCATTGGTGTATTAGGAGGATACACAGTCGCTCTAGGCATTTTCCAAAGAGGAGGGTTTGTTTCAACAATATTTTCACTTTTTGCTTATCTAAATCCATTTTCCAGAAAACCTGTTCGGGAGTCAACAATGTCTAAGGTTTAAACATGTTCAAGGAAATCCAGTTTTCCTTCTTGTAATCATGGGGTGTGATCTTTATTTTCTTCTCTCTACATTTAGGATCATCTAATTTCTTGTTCATCTTTTCCTAGTGACTTCATCTGATTTCTTATCTTCCTCGGTGCACTCAACGCAACTAGGTTTCTGTCTAGGTTTAAGGATTTCATTGCCATCATAAAGAACCTTATGAGCATTTCTAGCCCTTTTAATGACCTCTGGATTTGGTTCCTCAACAAGGGGAATGCTATGCTTATCGCTTAGGACCCTATGCTTAGTGATCATGTGAGCGGTCTGAATGGTGTTCCCTTGTATGTACAACTTGTTTTCAAGTTTGTTTTTCAAAGTTTTGAGATTAGAAAAATCTTTCAAGAGTTTTGATTCCTTTGCATTAAATTCTTGCTTAAGCATTTTCACATTTTCTTGAAGTTCTTGTTTTTGCTTAGCGGTTTTAGAAAGTTTTTCTTGCAAGGAATTTAACTCTTGTTTTAATACTTCTTCTCTAAAATTACTTTTTCTAATAATTATGCGCACTTGGTCATCCATTTCCTTCTCACGAGTGGTCAACTCAAATTTAGCACGTTGTTCATAAATAGCAACACGCTCTTTATAGGCATTTAATTGAGATATTACGAATCATCAGGGCAGGCGGTGTATTCATCAAAAATATAGTCATTGTTGACTGCGGGAGATGCATCACTTGGTACAACTTCACTTTCACTTTGTTTCACATATTGATCATATGGGACAACATTGATATTACCCATATTTTCACTATTTGATACAAAAGTTTCAGTTGATAGTACTTTGTCATGCATCTTTTGCACATCAGCATCATCGTATAGTTTTAGTACCTCGGAGATGAGTGTGTCTTTGGATGGGCCACTTGTGTTGAAGAGGAGACCTTGGGAGAAACCATTGGAGAAATGCTAGCCATAAAGATTGTGTGTGCGGTAGGTCCATCATCCACATCAGAGTCGTATGCATCACAATCAGCGACTTGAAAGGCATTCGGATGATTGTGACCTATCTCTGAATAGGTGCTCATCCACATCTGCATCATAGGTCTTGGCATTGCCCTCGGCAAGAAACAACAATTCCTCTTCATCCAAAGTAGCACCATTATCCCGAGCTTGCACAAGTAGCATCTTATCTCTGAAGTAATCAGCATTCTGTGGACGCTTTGGAGATGTGCGGTTCCTTGCAATGTGTCCCTCACCACCACAATTATAACATTTGATCGGCTTAGCTTGACCTTGATTACCATTCCTTCCTCGATTCTGATTAACAACATAACTTCTACCAGCTCCACCTCTTCACGATCATCTGTCTTTCTGAACTGGTTGCACCACGATCCTCCATCTTTAACAGTAGCTTGATTGTGTGGGTTAGATGCGGTTCTGAGGTTGTTATTGGTTTGTGGGAGAGAATTCATGTTTTGACTGATCAGAAGAGCTAGTTGATTAATGAAATTACCCACGTGTGCATCGGCATCGGTTGTTTGAACATGGGATCGGGGAATTAGTTTGTGATACCATTTCCCATGGGTATGACTTGTGAGGCTTTGGTTGTGATTCCGATGTTTGAATAGAAGGCGGTTGAGTCATTAGACGAGCTTGTCTCTCCCTAGTTGGTTTTGAACTGATTAAGAACCAATTTTTCAAACATAGCATGTCTCTCATTCTGAAGAAGGAAGGCATAGAGTTGCTCATAGTTTGTATTCTTCAATCCTTTAGTGAGCTTCACAGAAGTGACAAACTTGTGCCATTCGGGATTCATGTTGTTCACAAACTTTGAGTTCAGTTGAATGTTAGGCATAGTCATTCTGATGTTCCTCATGTCATTCACCAACTTATGAAATCTCACATAGTACTCATAGACACTCTCATCTGGTTTCATCTTGAAGTGTTCAAATTCGTCATAGAGTTGTGATTCTCTGTCTTCCATAGTTAATTCGACCACGAGAGAAGCATCTTGACCTTATCCCATACTGCCTTTGCCTCGGTGTTGTGATTGATCAGCTTGTAGATGTCTTTAGGAAGACCTTGAAGAACAATGTTAGAAGCCATGATATCAGCATCGAATCTCTTTTTCTCCTTATCATCAAGCTCATCATACATCTTTGGTCGTCCATTCCGTAGATCAGAATTCCATCTTCAGCAGTATCAAGTACATCTCTAGTCGTCTCAACTCGATACGGTCCTTCATCAATGGATTTGAGAATGTTGACACCATTTTCCTTTCCAAGGCGGTACAATCTGATTCGTTGAGCCCAAGAATCGTAGTCAGTTCTGTCAAGCATGGGTGGGCGAGTATCGAACCACCTGCTTGAACATCCTCGGCAACAGTGGAGATGATAGTAGGAACGTTGGTAGACATGTTAACAGATTATACGGGATTTTATAACTCTATGATTAAACCGGAAAATAGATTCTTTCACGGGATTTTATTAAATCAAGAGAAAACCGTAAACAATCACCCAAGTCGCTAGAAGATAATGCACCAAGTCGCTAACACCTAATTCGCTACACCCCAAGTCGCTAAAGTCCCAAGTCGCTAGACAAATGCAAGTCGCTAAGTAGTAACTCGCTAACCCTCAAGTCGCTAGCAAAATTTTGGCGACAATTAAGCTACTCAAGTCGCTAAAACTTCAAGTCGCTAAAGAGCAACTCGCTAGAGACCAAGTCGCTACCACCAAGTCGCTACCGTAGTGGAGAGTCCACTACTTGTACTGTTAATCGCTAGGTCTAAGTCGCTAGCTCCAAAAGCTGTAACTTCGCTACAAAATTGTCAAGCAAGTCGCTACGAAGAAATAGATCCGTATATCAAGTCGCTAGCAAGAAAAACCACATAAACATCATTTTTCAATCCAAAAACAACCCAACCAAGATGATTCAAGCTTACCAAATGAAAACCTAAACACTTGTGATGATTCTAAACATAAAAGTACTAACAAAATCCAAGCTTTAACACAAGAAATCAACCAAATGATGCACAAACCACTAAACTTTTTCAAACTCAAAAACCACCTAAAAACCACTAGAAATCCAAAGATGTGTAAGATATGATCTAACCATGGCTCTTGATACCAATTGTTGGATATTGGATTTCACATACACATCAAACCATAACACAAAGTGGGCGTATAAGTGGAATTCTAGAGAGAGAAAGTTAGAGGTTTAGGGAACTTAGTGAGAGAAAGTGAAAGATATTATTATGAGCTCCAACTCTCTACCTTGGGAGGTAGAGAGTATTTATAGTCTTACATAAAACGCCACACAACGGGCTGTGGATCAGGCATACAGTGGGTAAAGACCCGTCCGTCCTCCACGGTGTTACTTAACAAAATACTACTTAACTAAATATAACTATGACTACGAGCATTCTAACGATTACATATACTTGAGGTGACCGACTCTTTAATACCGGGAATTTCTAATTCCTAACATGCTCATATATCAGCAACTGTGACGGTGACTTGTTTATCGTTGAGTGTCACTGTAACAGCATCTTGACCATCAATTTCTTCATAGTATGATAGAACTGATGAATATAAATTTCTGGTACAGTTGCTGTGTTGGTGAGCATGTTGTTGTAAGGATGAGTCTTCAGAATATCCAAAGCAATATGGCATGAAGACTCAGAGCAAGTGAAGTTATCAAAGTCCACCCTGAGGTTGTTCTTTCCAATCTTCATTTTATAACCTTTAGGGAAAATGTCTTCTATTGTGAGCTCGTTTGGTGCGTTAACGTTTTCCATTGTAATGTCCATATCGTGATCTGAAAGATATTTAGCCAAAAGAACCAACATATCGAAAGACATTACGTTAGTCAAAAGTTAATTTTATTGTCCAATTATTGAATATGTTATATTAATGAATGTTACGAGTCTAATGTCACATGTTTGTCCATTAGTCCAAAGTAGTCGTGATAAGTTTCGTGAGTATATTAATTTTGAATTTTAAAGTCCAAATTTTTTTTATTCATTCACACAAAATTTTAACCATTATAGCTTATTAGTGACATTTTGGTTTTGTGACGTTATGATTTATTTATTTACAAGTATGTACGCGTAACAATTCATAAGTGAGGTTAACATAAGGCTTAAGCGTAAGAAAGCAAGCTTATGCGTAAACAGTATGTGTCCATACGCGTAGACCTAAGCTTATGCATAGGAGTTTCTCTTACGCGTAGGAAAAGGCTCTTGGCATAAGGCTTACGCGTAAGCGTATGTTGGAGCTTATGTGTAAGGTTTACTCGTAAGAGTGAACCTTATGCGTAAGACTCAAGTTTATGCATATCCTTCACAGGATACGCGTAGTCCCCATGTAGAACCTTATGCGTAAGAGTTAGGCGTAAGATTTCTCTTACATGTAACTTTCTACACGTAAGGTAATCCTTAAGCGTAGAGTTCCAATCTTAACCTTGATTCTGATTTTTTCACGCGTAAAACCTGAAATAAATTCATCATATCATTTCCATTAACACTTTATTCAATCCTTTTTCACAGATCACATGGTATCTCAATTTATGAAGGTTACGCGTAGATTTTTCCTTAGGCGTAAAGTTTAAACCCTAACTATTCAAATCCTACGCCTAAGAGATTTAACCATAGAATTTGCACCAAATTAATTCTGAGTCATCTTAGAAGCAATATGAGACGTTTTCAACAAGTTATAACATCAAAGACCTTATGAATCACAAATCCCCAATTCAACGAGACTTAAACCCTAAAACTCAATTTTGCCAAATTAGTGTTTCTAGGTACGATTCAAGGTTGGTTTTGGTTAATTAAACATGTAATAATCATCTCTCAAGCAACTAATTATCCAGAAACCCTCACAATCGAAAACACCCAAATTCACGTATAAACCCTAATTTTATAAAAGTGATTAAAAACATTTTCTGAGTTGAATTTCTTGATGAAAATGGTTTTAAAACATGATATACACTTTGTAAACACAAACCATTTTATCAAAAACATCATTAACCAAGAACTTCATTCTACGCGTAAGCGTAAGAACAAGAGTTCTTTGTTTTGGAAAATCTAACCGTTAAAATTGTATGAAATTAAAAACCAATGTTAGAAATCACTTACAGAAACATTAACCACTTACAGATTAGAAGATTATAACACGGATTTGAAGTTTGAATCTTATGCGTGGGATGAAGGTGGTTGGGGTATTAAATGTGTGAAATAAATGTAAAAGTAATTAGGTGGAAGATTTTGTAAAAAATTAAGTATAAACATTTGACAACTTTGGCCCTTCCACCTCAACCATTTTCATCCATAGCCCATAACTTCCATTATGGTTAAGTAAAGTATGATATTTGGAAAGAAACATGACGACACTCCCCCTCGACTTTAAAATTAGTGAAATTTTACAATTTTGGGTCCGAGGAGTGTAAAGAAGCAAGAAACGTAACCACCAGTATCAAAGATACAACCAGTTCTGGGTAACATGCAAGTACAAGGTTTTATGAAACAAAAAAAATTTTACTTTCTCCCCCTCAACACTTGCTCGGGAAAATTGTGAAAATTTTTATAGAACAAAGTGTTGACGGAAGTTTTGTACTTGCAATGTTTGAAAGAAATTAGATAGAAGAATATTTTTGTATTTTATTAGATTTTATATTTTTCTATTTTTGTTTTTGAAAAATTTATTTACAAAAGAGGTTTTGGTGTTTGACTGGTTTTAAGATTGTTTTAAAAGTTCGTCCAGTTCCTCTGGAGTCAAACACCACATACCAATCCAGTGGACCAACTCAGTAAACCTAGCAGGAGCTAAGGCTTTGGTGAGAAGGTTGGCCAGTTGGTATTCAGTACCTGCAAAATATAATTCAACGGTACCCTTTTCCACATGCTCCTTGATGAAATGATATCGAAGATCGATGTGCTTAGACTTCGAATGTTGGACGGAGTTACACGAGATCGCAATAGCACTTCGATTGTCGCAGTACATCGGGATTCTGTCAAATACGTAACCATAGCCTTTGAGTTGTGTTCTCATCCAAATTACATGAGCACAACATGCTGACATGGCTACATATTCTGCTTCGGTTGATGACAGCGATGTACAATCCTGCTTCTTCAATTGCCATGACACCAGTTTATCACCAAGAAATTATAGAGCACCTGAAGTACTTTTCCGAGAATCTAAGCAACCTGCGTGATCAGCGTCTGAAAAAGCTATTAGTTCAAAACCAGAATCCTTCGGATACCACATCCTCAAATTAATGGTTCTCTTGATGTATCAGAGGATTCTTTTAGCCTCAGAGAGGTGAGTTTCAGCTGGTCTTGACTGATAACGCGAGCAAAGATATACAGCAAAGACAATGTCAGGTCTACTGGCTGTTAGATACATGAGAGACCCAATAATAATTCGGTATTTGGTAGGGTCAACCAATTTCCCATGCAAATCAGCGTCCAGTTTCTTGGTATGTACCATAGGTGTGGCATAGGTATCACAGGTTTGCATTCCATGTTTGTTTAAAATTTCAAGAGCATATTTGGACTGACTAAGGAAAATACCATGGGGTGATTGATGAACTTGCAGTCCTAGAAAGAACGTAAGTTCACCCATCATGGACATTTCAAAATGTTTTTTCATAAGTTTTGAAAAAGCGTTTGAGTATTTTAGATGTGTTGACCCAAAAATGATGTCATCCACATAAATTTGAAAGATTAAAATGTGTTCCCCATGATATTGTATGAATAGTGTTGGGTCGACCGATCCTTTGACGAAATTATGAGAGATAAGAAAGGATGACAACTTATCATACCACGCCCGAGGGGCTTGTTTGAGACCGTAGAGAGCCTTGTTCAGTTTGTAGACGTGATTAGGGAACTCTGGATCAACAAATCCTTCTGGCTGACTAACATAGACCATTTCCTTCAGTTGACCATTCAGAAAAGCAGTTTTGGCGTCCATCTAAAAGACCGTGATTTTCATCTGAGCCGCGAATGCCAGAAAAATCCGAACAGCCTCAAGTCTAGCAACCGGATAAAGTAGGGGTTATGAACTCACCAGCTTTATAGCTGACCTTTTTAGCATGTTTTCTCAGGTATTTGATTTTGAAGTGTGATGATATCAATGTAGGGCTTGGCATGGCATGGTCATAGGCTACAATGATGTATTTGGGACCAGATTTTGTTAATGGGCCATATTTCCGCAACAATTAAACTTTTGTAAACATTCTTATTTTATTAATAAAATTCATTAAACGGGTTTTATAAACCGTTCTTTATTACCTATGTTATCATGCCAATTGAGTGGCGCCCTCGGTTTCTGGGGGTGTTAAAGATTGGTATCAGAGCCAAGATTAACTTTGTCACTTCCCGTTTTAAAACTCTACCAATTTTAATAAACTCACGATACTCCTCCACTTATCGTTAAATAAATATATGTAGTACCTATATTTATTTGACGACCTATTCTACGTAAACTAAATATTATATTTCTAATATATTATTTACTTTCGATTTCAAATAGCTAAATATATATATATATATATATATATATATATATATATATATATATATATATATATATATATATATATATATATATATATATATATATATATATATATATATATATATATATATATATATATATATATATATATCTATTTTCTCATTTGAAAACTCAACGAAAATAATAAATATTAATCATCTAGTATTTATTTATCTTTCGTCAATTCTTGAGCCAATATCCGAGTCAACCGCTATACGAAAGTTTCGTTTACAGTTTTTCCACACTTATTCCAAGAGCCAATACTTACAAGTGTTTTCACAACTACACTTTATGATATTTATCCACAATCAAAATAACTTGCGAAACTTCACATTTAATATTATAAATCAAATATTTAAAATATTTGTTTCTAAACTATAAGCATTTCAAAAACATAAATACTTGTAACTTGCAAACGTTGTTTAAACTACACAACATGCATTTGAATACGATACTTAGACTAAAAACCACACTATACTTATCTAGGTTGCGTGTCGGATCCGTGCACATTTATTACTTGATGTTAGTTGTGATGGCTTACATTTCTGCATACCAAGGTGAGTTCATAACCCCTACTTTATATGTTTTTATAACTGTTTTGGGGTAAGAAACATGCAAACTCTTTATGAATGATAATTGTTTTTATGCAAACACTTTATAAATAACCATCGCTTTTATGCAAACTATATATGGTTAACAACTGCTTTTATGCAAACATTTTATGAATGATATTGCTTGTATGCAAACACTTTATGGATTATTGCTTTCGTGCAAACCACTTTATGAACTATTGCTGTTACGCAATACACTTGATGATTTATTGCTTTTACGCAGATACTCTATGGACAACAACTACTTTTATGTACTGAAACTGAAACTCTTGTGTAAACCACTATTACGAGCGTAGCCTAAGGAACTTATTTCCCACTTGCCCACCTATCATGTACCATTAATCCCTGCGGGGAGCGAGAATGTTATAAATAGATCTATTGAGGGTAACGCCTCCGTCCGGGTTGGTAGCGCCAACTTGTCTTGGGCGTATATACCATGTCGGAACTCAAGTGTTAATGGGAATACACACTTGCTAAGGGCACCATAAAAATATTGACATGCTACTTACACGCATGCGGAACTGTTGTAGCTTGGTTACATGAACTTAGACCTCGAGTAATAGACACAACCACTTTTATTTGGAAGACTCCTTACACGCAGTATATCGAGCACACTTTTGTCCATAAAACAAACTTGATTGCTTTAATGCTTTACTATAAACTTATGAACTCACCAGCTTTATAGCTGACTTTTTTAGCATGTTTTCTCAGGTATTTGATTTTGAAGTGTGACGATATCAAGGTAGGGCTTGGCATGGCATGGTCAAAGGCTACAATGATGTATTTGGGACCAGATTTTTTTAATGGGCCATATTTCTGTAACAATTAAACTTTTGTAAACATTCTTATTTTATTAATAAAATTCATTAAACGGGTTTTATAAACCGTTCTTAATTACCTGTGTTATGATGCCTATTGAGTGGCGCCCTTGGTTTCTGGGGGTGTTAAATATAACAATTTGTTATAAATTATAAGACTTGTCAATGTTTTTAAGAAAAGTGAGAAGAGGTTCAAAGTTCAATTTGAACTGTCAGTTTAGAAAAGTTGAAAAATATTAAAAATACAACAAAACTGCCAAAGGCAGGGGTCGAATTAAAAATATTAAAAATACAACAAAACTGTCAGTTTATAAACTTGTGTGAAAGGGGAGGTGTTACCCAGCGAGCTATAAGCTTTTATGTGTTAGATCATGCACTGCATATGTGTATATGCGTTTCGCTGCTGGGTTGAATTTTTGGGTTTACATGCTTAACGTGAAGTATGTTCAAAACATGCAACCCAACGCTTTCTTCTTGACTTAAGAAAGGGCAGATGGGTAGAGATTTGTGACCAAGTGAACTCATGATAACAACTTAAGTAAGCTCGCGAATAAGTTACTTGGTGGTTTGAGCTCGATAAAGGGCTCGGTCTTGCTTTGTCTTTTCGAGGCATAACATATGAGGAGTTCTAAAGTTTTGCAAACCACTTATCAAGTGAAATAAACCAGGAAATAGTTCGAAAGCTCGATAAGCTCTTAAATGAACGGTTGAGCTTTAAGGGTTCCAAGGACTCGTCTTAAGCTTGTTTTGTTTACCGAAAAGTTTTAAGTTTAAAACGATTATACGAGGTTGCCACGTTAATCTTTAAAAATGTTTAGAGAACTTTACCTGCTTTGTTTGTAGGTGATAGTGGACTTAGATGTCGTACAATCGACCAAAAAAAATTGAAATCGTTTGTTAACAAAACATGATGCATGAAGTAAACTTGATTATTTTACTTTATGAGCAGTGATATATACGTTTAATTTATACTAGACGAGTACCCGCGCCTAGCGGCAGCGATGTCTAGTTTTCTGCAAAGTTCCGATGACCCATAAGTTTCTTTCAACAAGCTGTATTTGTAGCATTAGAGAATCGTTTTGAATAACTACAATTCGATCTTGCGTGGTTGCATTAGCATAAATATATAGATTTTTAAAAAATTATGTGGAGTCGATCTAAGTGTGTGAGTATATTTTCTAATAGGATTGTTTTAAGTTATTAAGATTTTTAGTAATAATAGATTCAAGCATTACAAAAGCAACGGTATTATGTAGTTGACAATATTATATTGTAGTTTAGAGGTATAGGCAACATGTGTGACCGCCTTTTCTTGTTTTGTTAGTAATTTAAAAGGCGTGATAACTATTTTTTTTACATGTGTAACGTTTATCATTTGGTGTTTGGCTTTTAAAATTGTAACTTTGCAAATTGGATATCACCATATAAGATTATTTTGTACTATCAATTTGTATAGATATTTATGCATTGTTCAAAGCTATTTGTTTGAGGTACAAATAATTATCGCTAAAGATAACAATACTATTTATTTTTAGTGATTTTAATAAACTACATAGCATTATTGATCTATTTGACAAAGTGGCTATACAATATATATTAACTTTTAAATGATGATTCATATATGCTAGTCCTTAAATGGTGCAAGAAGAGCAACATTTTTTTAAATAACATTATACAAATGACAAATTACATGTATCAAAGCAAAATAAACCAAAACTACAATTACTTGGTCTCTCCTTTCAAAAAAATTGTCACGGGTTCCACAACTACTTCATCATTTCTCATATAATTTTGTCAAATTTGAAACCCGATTTCACGCGGGTGGTTCAACTGGTTGAACCGCTTCGATAAAAAGCAGTCGATTTAAACCGGAGTAAAACCAGATAGGTTGGGTCGAAAAATGCAAATTAAACCGGGTCACCCAGTAGGGTTTGAAGCGTCCCGGTCAACCCGGTATCGGTTTCAACGGGTCAACCGGGTATCGGTTTCAATTGGTTGTTTTTAATTTGGTAGATGTGCTTTTAATTTGGTGTACAATATGAATAAATTATTGTACTTTTAAGTAATGGGGTGTTTTAATAAGAGTATTAATTATATTATTTATTTCTCTCCATGTGTGTTTTTCAACATTGTTTTCAACATTTTTCACTTTTTAAACTTTGACCAGATTTTAGTTTTATTTTATATGTATATAGATATTGAGAATGAGGTGAGATCCATGACAAGCAAGTATTATCTAAAGAACAAAGGAGAAGATGTCAGCCATACAATTTGCTTTCATCCAACGGCATAGATGAAAGCAGGAAATAACAAATAAGGGCAAAAAAGTAATTCCATCTCCCTTAATAAAACAAAAAATATCTCATTCATCTCATTTAATACTCTACTCTCTCTCTCATAAAAACACACAGATCCAACTTTCTCTCATAACAATAAAACCGCCGGAACAAACACAATAAAACCACCGTCGTTCACCGGAAAATCAAAGCCGTCGTCAACACAAATCACAAGAATCACCGTCGTTAATTGATATTATAAATGAAAATCAGTTAATCGAAGTGAAAAAATAGATCGTTCCAGCTGTAGATACAAGAGATGGATGAAGAAATTAAGTTGCCGATATTGGTCATGAGCTGAAGTTAAATTTTATTTTTTATGTGTTTTTTTTCTCTAAAGCCATATTCTCCACTTAGAAAGTAAAGAGTTGGAATTGCAGAACCTATTGGATCTTCCTTTTCTTTGTCACTTTAGTTATTTATGAGATATTTGATTTGTTACAATGTCTAAGTTTTATCAAGTTTAGTCATCTTTCATCTTCAAATAGTACTTAGTTACTTACAAATGCAAGCACTATGTTTAAACTGTTAAAGCAAGCCTACACAATAGTAACTTCCTATTTTTATTAATCATGGTTGTACATTATTTATTATTTGCTATCTTAGCAATTTTTCTTGCTGATTATTGGTCTCACAGCTTATGAGAGAAATCAACATAGGAGGCTTGCAAGCAGAGGGCGAAAACGGTATGAGTAACTGAATTTGAATGAATTTTTATCTAAAAAGTAGTAAATCACACTTAATTATGCTATTGTAGTGTCTTGTTCTTTAGAAAGGCAAATCACTTGTGATCTGCACTTTGTTAAGGTAGGCAACAAATTTGGATGAATTTTTATCTAGAAAATGAGTAAATCACATATGATTGATTTGTAAATCACATGTGATTTTTGATTTACTGTAAAATCGCATGTGATTTAATCTTTTTTGTTATAGACAATCAAATTTGAATGAATTTTTTATCTACAAAAGAAGTAAATCACGTGTGATTTTAGTGTTGCCGTCTATGTAAATCACATGTGATTTACTCTAAAATCACATATGATTTTATGTGATTTACTCTAAAATCACATGTGATTTGCTCTTTGTTGTTGTTGACAATCAAATTTGAATGAATTTTATCTAGAAAAAGAGTAAATCACGTGTGATTCTAGTGTTGTGGTTTATAAGATATACCATTTTTTTATATATTTTTGTTACTCTTAAATGTCTATCAGTAACACCTTTTTTGCTAGTCAATACTCAATATAGAATAGTGACTATGATTCCTTCCTAAAAATAAACAAACTAGTTTATTGTTTTTTCATGGTTAAAGATGGGGGCATTTACATACATTCCCACTCAAACTTCAATAATTACATATTTTCTCAAAGCATGCTTTAATAGCATTGTACATCATACATTAAAAACTTGTGTTTTGAAGAAATATGTAATTTTTGAAGTTTTCTTGGGTATATATGAAATTCCCCCTTAAAGATGAACCATACTTTGCTTTATCATTGCTACTTTTTGTGCTCTAGTTAAAGCTTTTGAGACATTATTTTATTAATTAAATTTAATTTTGACTTGCTTTTACTACTGTAGCTAAGGTGAATTTACTGATGGTGAAGGTGCATGTGATGTTGGCAGCGTGTGAAAGGTCAAGGACCCTATGGCATAGTCTGGGTCATCTGCACTCTGCTAAGAAGATTGGTGACGTGGAAGCTTAGGAACCATTGGATGAATATGTATTTACTTTAACGTTAGTTTGAGTGTTTTTAAGTATCCAATGGGAGAATGACTTTTGGTAGTCCTAGTTTTAAATGTTTATTTTTTGTATAACCTGGATGGCAATTATGGTGTTGTTTAACAACTTAATGGTTGCAATTTAAAATTTAACTTTGAAATTCTAGTTTTAAGCCGTTTGATAATTATTTCACATATATGTTTAACACTTTAACAAAAACGTAAGTATTGCACTTAAATATAAAATTGTGCAAAAAAACAGAACATGTGATTTGTAAGAACCATGTTATCAAATCAAGTATGAAGTACAAATCACATGTGATTTGTGTGTTAATCACATGTGATTCGTATGTAAAATCACATGTGATTCATGTTTAAATTGAAACATGATTTACATGTTTTGTTACACATGTAAAGCGTTTGAAGAAAACAAAACTAGATGCGAAAAAAAAAATGTAAATCACATATGTTCTATTTTAATCACACGTGATTATGTTTTTTGTTGTAATTCGTGTGTAAATCACATGTGATTCACTTTAAAAATGAGATAAAATCACATGTGATTTGCAGTAAAATCACATGTGATTTTCGATGTGTACAACTTGTCACCTAGTTCTTTGGAGATGATGCATTTTGGGGTCATAAACAGTTCTTAATAAATATACATCAACATAACTCGTAAAGTGATTCTTGTCTTTGCCCAAAGTACTTTTATAAACTTAGAAAGATACAATAAAGAGAAAACTCCTTTTCCAAAAAGACTAATCAAAGCCAACTGATGTTGTTCACTTGAAGTCTTGAGCAAAAAAAAAATGAAGATAAAGAAAAATGCCCATCCATGTTGAGACTTTAAGGAGTATAATTTGCACCATCAGTTACACCACCACTCCCAACCCCTGACCACCACCACTAGCCCATCACCACCACCTTCACACGCCACCACCACAACACAACCCACCTCAAACCTATCTCCATGCGCCACCATACCACCACACCACCACCATAACCCCAACCAATATCACCCTCCAAATCCTCCCCAACAAGAACCCATTCAATAAAACCCAACCGTCACCTCCCTAATCCACCTCATCTCCGCCCTATATACTACCGTTTGCCGCTGCAACAACCACCACTTCCCACAACCAACTACCTTCCGTTACGCGACGGTGCATGTAATACAAACCCACTTCAAATCATACCTCATACATCGATCCATCACTTTATGTAACCTAAATCATCGTCTGATAAATGAGAGAGAGTGTGTAAATGAGAGAGAATGTAAAATGAAAATTGAAATGAAATGAGGTAGATGACAGGTTGTACCCGATCACCTATAATGTTTAGTTTTAAATGATATTACAAAAATGCCCTTCAATAATTAATTATATTAAAATGAGGATTAATCTAGACCTTTAGATTTAAAATAGATGGATGGTTGAGATCTTTTGATTTGATCTTTAGATAATTATTGTTCTGCATTGAACTTTCCTCATAATCAAATACCTTCCATTTTAATTTCATCCAACTGTAGAGATAAAAGCAAAAATAATAAAGGAAGGGCAAAATAGTAAATCTAACTATTTAATAAAAAAACTCACTTTCCACCCTTTTTTTAAAAACAACATATCTTGCAAACGGTAAATTTTCAAACTACAAAAAATATACCATCGCGACGAGAAAAAAATCATCTTTCTATAGATATGCACTTTTATATACTTTCGACGAACTTTTTTTTCAAAGTTTCCGTCCAGACAAATCACACGTGATTCGTAAAAAAATTCACATATGATTCTGGTTTTGTTGTGATTCGTGTGTAAATCACATGTGATTATGTTTTAATCTAAAAATGAGTGAATCACGTGTGTTATTTTTTTCTCTGTTATGAAAAATGTAAATTTCGTGTGATTTAATCTTTGATGTTATAAACTAAAATATGTGATTCAGTTTTAATCTAAAAATGAGTAAATCACATGTGATTCACTTTCAAAAAATAATTTACGGTATAATCACATGTAATTTGCGGTAAATCACATGTGATTCGTGTGTAAATCACATGTGATTCACTTTTAAAAAATAATTTACTGTAAAATCACATGTGATTTATCGAAAATCACATGCGATTTACCACAAATTAACCACATATCCACGTTGACACTAAATATCACTAATAAACTTATAAACTTAAGAGAATAATCTTTTTAATACACAAAAAGCTTTTTTGTCTTTTCAAAACCACATCAAAAAAATATCTCCACCTACATCATATCATCTTTGCCAAAACTAAAAGAATATATTTCTATGAATATATTTCTATTCTTTGTTACTATGTTAAATAAATATGATTCAATGTGCTATAGTACACAGAACTAAAATATCATGAAAACATTAGCTTCTATGTGATCAGACTTGATAGCAATATCTAAACTTAAGCTATCATTCAACTCGTTCAAATCACAATGGGACCCTCTATCTCTTGGTGAAGTCAGTAGCGAGAAACTAAATCCTTTATTTCAGCCATTTGAAGAATCTCACGAGCTCAAAATTACTTTTTACTTCTTACTGTATCTTTTCATCCATCAACTCACACTCCCTCAAACCAAAAAAACCTTTCATTTCTTCACAACAGCTGGTATCAAACAAAAAAGATGTTGTGGCCTACAGTCCAAAACGAGCAATGGCGGAGCTTGGCCACAATAGCTGACTCGGCGAGCAAACACCGTCACTTCACCTTTATCATCATCATCTGACAACACTCAGCTAGACCACGACGATGACGGCGGTCGAGATCGGCACCATAGAGATCTGATCATTATATCTAAAACCACTTTCCTTGTGAATACTCACACGTGGCAGATGATGATTTGTTGTCGTTTTCCGGTTGTTTGTGGTGTTGTGGCGAGTGGTGGTGGTGGCGGTTAATGACGCCACTGTGGTGGTGGTGGCCAGTTATGTTAATTTGTGTATTTTGTTTGAAAGGGTTTGTGAGTATAAATGGACCAACCTACCCTTTTGTATAAATTAAATGGGATGGATGGAAAAGATCTAACGGTCAGATGAAACTGAAATCAATGGCCAGGATGCACTGGTTTGTACTTTTTTTTTATTTGTTCTGTATTGAACTTTTCTCATTCAAGAATAACTCTATTTAGTTCATCAACTTACCTTTGACTTTTTGTCACTTTGCCCTTTTTTTTTTTTTTTTTTGACACGAGGTTTGACACCAATATGATCACGAGCCAAGTCGATATACCGATGAAAATATATTTTCAAAGTGAGCCAAGACTTAAAGATTTCATAGTCTCATGTCCTATCATATATATATATATATACGTATATATATATATACGTATATATATATATATATATATATATATACGATTAAGGATGGGTAAAAAAACATTTCATGTTCTCCTTTAAATGAACCGAGTGAAACAAGGTCGACGATAGTATTTTAACGATTGCATGCATGAAACAAATGAGCATGTTTACAAGTGCATCAGTTTATTTACTCAAATATGGTTATAAAGATTTTATAAACTCATTTGCTAATCTACTGAGCACCAGTTAGAAGGGTCGAAGCGCTAGATGTAGATGGCGTGAGAAGGCGAGGCAGACCCAATATCAGATGGGAGGATAGACTTAAGCTTGACATGATAGAGCTTAGTTTGACCGAGGTCATGATCACAGATAGGAAGGGGTGGAGGGATAGAATTAGGATTTGCGGGTAGTGGTGCTAGGTGCTTGGCTTTTAGGTGTGCCCCCTTTTGCCTCCTTGCGTGTTTTGTTGTGTCGCCTCTTTTTTGCTTTGCCGTAGTCTTAGGCCCGTGCGTGTTTTGCGTTGCTCTATTGTTGCTCCCTTAGGTTTTGCCTGCTTCGTATTGCTCCCTGCGTTTTGGTTTTTTGGTGCTATGTGTTTTTTCTGCATTAGCTTTATGCCTCGTGTGCTACTTTGTTTTGCTCTGTGTTGCCCCCTTTTGTTGGTCTGCTTTTGGTGTGCATGGGCTTTTGGTTTTATTTCTGTTGCGCTTTGATATTGGCTTATTTTCGGTGTGCTTGTGCGTGGTTCTTTTTCCTGTATGCCCTGTTTGCTTGTTTGATTGCTTTCTTTTTTCTTCACTTTTGCCTATTGTTTTTGTCGTATGCTATCTCTATCCTTTTGCACTAGCACACATGCACTTGTCGGAGGTCTCGTTGGAAGCAGTCTCTCTACACACGGGTTTACCCTGATGTAGGGGTATGATCTGTCTACATTTTACCTCCCCCATACCCTGCCTAGGCGGGATTGGGTTTGTTGTTGTTGTTGTTGTTGCTAATCTACTGAGCACCACATAAGCATACAAAATTTTTAAAAAGAGTGACTAGAAATCAAGTATATAGAACAAGAGGATGTTGGGTTGCTTACAAGTTGTAGGTGAACAAGTAAAAGACCAAGAACCAAAAACTACCCAACGTTAACCCTTTTTAACCAAACCAAAAGCCTTCCAAAAATCTACAACCCGTTTTCCTAGCTTCCCAAAATGTATGTCCGATTTTTACTTTGCCTTGAAATTTATAACTTTCTCTATTTTTAGATTACTAAACTTGGTTACTTGTACTCCATTTTCTTTAGGTGCTATAAATTAAGAATGTGTGTCAGTTATAAGAGTTAGAACAGTTATATAAGATGTGACCAAGAGATTTTTGCTTGCTTAACTTTCCTTGCATTTAATGCATAGATCTTCTATCAATAAAGATTAGATTGCATACATTGCTTAATGTTCGAGTTTTTCAAAAAGGTAGCATGATGCATAGTACACTTTTTCTAATAAACTAATGAAAGATTATGTCTTGTGTGTGTTGGTACCGGTCAAGGAGAAGGACAAAAGGTGTGGGAGTATAAGCTTTCAATCAAGACTTTTATGTCTATAATAAGGAAAATGATTGGGAGACCTAAAATATGTGACTAATTATGTGCCTAATAGATGTGGCAATAAATTATTGGTTTGTGAAAAAGCGGGTCCCCCTGCTGTCCCCAATAGGATGCTGACACATATGTTTAGGCATATTATTAGGCGTACGAGTTAGGCATCCCAATCAATGCTCCTATAATAATTATGTCATATCATTTTATTTCATAGATTGGTGTATTCATTTGACAAAACATAGAATATGAATGTGTGTGTGATATATGTATATTCACAAGTTGTGTTTTCTGTAGGGGTGTTCACGGATTGGGTAATATCCACAGTAACCGAAAACCGAAACCGAAAATAACTGAACCGAATTTGTGACCGAACCGAATTGGTCAAAACCGAACCGAACCGAACTAAATATTTGGTTATCGAGGTTGGATATGATTTTGGCAATGAAAACCGAAAACCGAATTCATATAAAATATATGTTTTTTCTATGTATATATATGAAAAAAAATCACTAAAACTCTTTTTTAGTATAAATATAACATGATTTAAGATTAAAAAAAATGTTTTGTGCTAAAAATATATATAATTAAATAAAAAAAATAATTAAAATTATGTAATTCGGGTTATTCGGTTCGGTTTTCGGTTATAGGGGTTCGATTTTCGGTTATTCGGTTCGGTTTTCGGTTCGGTTGAATCAAATTTAATTTCTGTTCGGTTCGGTTTTCGGTTATACCAAGAAAAAAAAATTAACCGAACTAACCGAACCGAATAAACCGAATAACCCGATAACCGAACCGATGAACACCACTAGTTTTGTGTAAAGTCTAGGTGAACTTGACATGAATAAAAGTTTAGGGATGATTTGGTTGCACGTTGTAAATCGTTAACGTATAAAATAAATTTTTGAGTGTGTTTTTATAAAAGAATTATAAAAAGAATAAAATTTGTTCCATAATGTGCTTATTAGACTAAACCATACTTTCTATTGGTTGGTTCATACCCGAGCTCTTGTTTCCGATAAAGTGAGATAACTTCTTTAGTGAGTTTGAAAACTCATAGCAAGGTCAAAAAATAAAAATTTAGCATTTTCTGATAATCATAAATAGTTTAAATTGTTTCAGTGTGCGGGATAACTTCCCATGATTATATCAAGTGAGCTAATGCTTGCTCAAAACGTTCAGGTAATAATAGATAAAAATTTATTATTAAATTAAAGTTTGGAAATTTACCGATTGTCACAAAATGGGATTGATTGTTGCACTGGTACACAGAACACAACAAATGAATTCCTTAGAAGACTAAACAAAAAACTTGTTTTGGTAAACAAAGACTTTATAACTTACCTACTGAACATCAAACATGACTAATGGAAGACCCAACATGGGTTAAAACAGGGTTTTAACCCAAAACCAAGACTATTCCAAACACCCCTTTGGGCAGAAAAATTGACTTTTTGAAACCGTAAAGATTTGAATTTTGAGAAAACCAATTTATATCAATGGCATAAGCTCAAAATTAGTTTAAACCACTTTAACAAACACTTCTGAAGCATAAGTAACATAATTTAAAAACAAGATTAAAACAGCATAATCTTTAAATAGACTGAATTAAAAAAATGAAACTAAATTGCATTAAAAATTAAAAATTACACTAAAATTAAATGACAATGAAATTAAAATTTGGAGCTAGAACTCAAAAATTCTAGACTGCCTCAAAACTTTGGCTACAATGGATTATTTATACTAAAAGTTCCTAGGGTCTTCTTTTTCTTTCTTGTGCTTTTTCTGTAAGAGTAAACAAGCTTGGAGTGACTTTGTGCTTCTTTCCAACCATCTCAGCCATCCAATTGATTTTGGAGTCCAAGGATTTAATCCCAGCTGTTGAATTACTTTTGCTTTTTCTTCAAACCCATGGATTGCCAAGGTGGCTTGGCATCTTGTGACTTTTTCTTGGGGAGGGGAAGGCTTGGGGAATGGGTATATCTGGGTAAAATGGAGAGTAGGTTTTCTGGGTAACAAGAAAAGGGATTTAGGAGGGAAAGGGAGGAAGGGGAAATAAAAACGTTTTTATTACTTGTGTGGGTGAAAGGGTTCACAGGGATTGGCAGGGTCATGTGGAGTGGTATGGGTTCAAATGGATAAAAAGGAGGGGTCAAAAGGAAAGTAGAGGGTTCAAGGGAAAAAGAGTAAGGTTTAGGATTTTTTATTAAAAGGTTTAAGTGATTTATTTGTAAAAGGTTTTAAATGTATTTTAAAATTTTTGTATTTTTGTATTTTTTTTAATTAAATTGGTGTTAATAAAAAATGAGTTTTTATAAAAATTGGATTTTGGTTAAAATCGAGATTTATTTGGATTTTTGGTTAAAAGGGGCAAAACGGTCATTTTGGATATTGGGGAAGGGTAAAATGGTAATTTGTGGTTTAGGGTTAGGTTCTAAGACGGTTTTCCCAAACTCACTCCAAAAATGTGTCCGGGTCTTGAATTGATCAACGATCGTAGAAAATCTCTTCCCAGCTTCGTCAGTTTCGGCACTTTTCTGATTTCAGCTTGTTTTTATCCGTTTTTGCTCTGTTTTCAATCCTTTTGTACCTGCAAGACACAAAACACACTCCGAGGATATTTGTAACATATTTTAATCATATTTGGGTGTTTTTGGTCGTTTTGGTGGTCTTAGGTGGGTAAAAACGATGAGTGAATAAGCACTCATCAAATCCCCCCACACTAGGCAATTGCTAGTCCCTAGCAATCAATCATGTGAAGTAATGACTGAAATTCACGAGCATACCCCATTTTGACTTTTTTATTTGATACGATAAATTTAAACTAGACTGAAAGTAAACAACATGCTTGATTAACAAAAAGTGGTATCATGGAACGGGACTCACACAAACTGGGTGACTCCAGGGAATTTGAATCGTCATCCACTTTTTTATACTCTCAAACTAAGCTCAAACTTATCGTGCAAACGTTTTGGCAAAATGCTAACACTACTTATATCAATAATCTATGTAGGTCGAGACTTAACTTTTTACTCCCACAATTTATACAGTTTAAGTTCGTGTGCTCATTTTCAAAAGTTTGACCATTGAAATCGTCCTTGTTATGGTTTTTATCCAATCCACTTAACTAAAATATTAACTCACCGGAAAATACGAAAGTATAAGGATCGAAAGGGCCTTTTCCATGTAGCGGTTTTCTTCTCAGCACATCCCAAACCAGTTGGCTTTAGGTGACCGGGCTATTGACACCTCACGGAGAATAGTACCGGAATTAGTGGGAATTCGATTCCAAAGATTTACGAAGCTACCGTTAAGTTAAGACTAAACCAAAATGGATACCAACCGACGATAATTTAGAAGTTCGAGATTCAAATGTGAGATCACTCCATGTAGCGACTTTCTTCTCAGCTTGTCCTTTTAAGGAGGCTAGGTTTTCAACCTTGAGAATAATATCGGAGCTTTCGGGGTCTTTTATTTCAAGAATTTCCAAATTACCGTCAAACTTTTAGACAACTTTGATGAATCCTAGTTCAACTTCCGATTTAAATTTAAGAAAAAGCAAGTTTCGCACATTTATTCATAAGCAACTTAATACTTTTACAAGGAACTCATACTTTTTCATTTTTTATTTTTCAATTTTTTCATTTTTCTCACATTTGTTTTTTGACTTTAAACTTGCGATTTACTTTTGCATCATTCAAGCAATATTATTCGCTTTCATTTTGCAACATTATTCCGATTTTAAGAAAGTATGCTTTTCCAAAAATTTAAATAAAAAGTTGAACTCGGACTCTATATCAATTTTGCTTAAAAACTTTTTGTTGTAACAAGACTATTTGAATGTTCAAAAGTTTGAAAATGAGCACGTATTTTAGTTGAGTTAGTTATCTTCTGAGAGAAAAAGCCATAGATTACTTATATAAGCTCTAAAGAGAACCAACTACTCCACGCTTAGCATTTTCATTTGCACAACTCGTAAAAACTTAGCCTAAATGTTAAGAGAGCAGCTAGATCAAGACTCTATCAGAGTTTGGATTCCCTTTGTTCTAACCTAATCAAGACTAAACTACCATTAACACCGAAGCATTAATGCTTTAATTTTTGTGCAAAGCACTTCTTTTTTATGCAAAAACTTTTAAAATTTTGGTCAAAACGGGGGTACTAGGGACTAAAGGGTACAAATGTGACAAAATTCGACAGAATTCCCCCCCACACTTAGAACTGAATATTGCCCTCAATATTCAAAGTCCCGACCGAAGCCGATACTATCGAACGGAAAAGGGTAATACCACTAACCAAGTGTGTGGATGAAATATATAATTCTACACAAAAAGGATTTTTGAAAACATATCCCTAGATAAACGTTAGCAAAAATGATCGGATATTGGGCGGCTGGATTGAAAACAGGTGCATCAATCATCACGATCAAAGGGATTCCTGAAAACATGAGCAAACACACAAGAAGCAAACACTGTGGAGGTTTCCCCCCACACTTAGTTGTTAGAAAGTAGAAAGAAGTCAGAAACGTGGGTTGTCACCCATGAAATGCAATTGTTTTTGTTAACTGAGTCGCTAGCTTGACTCGACCCCGAATTCATTGGTCCATGGGGGAGCAAGTGGAAGAGAAAATCTCCATCGGACTTTCATTCAAATGGTTTGGATAAACATTGAATGTGCAGAAAGTTCCACTCCGATGAGATGCATCCGGCTCAAAAGAATGATAAACGAAGATGCCGGGGTTAAAAATGGTATCTTCACTCCCGTAGGAGTTAAGATATGGAGAAGTAACGGGATAAGAAAGCAAGGTGTCAAGTGCATGACAACGGGTGGGATGGGTGGGCAAAAGATTAGATTGAGGAACATTAACGGAATGTTCAGAAATCTTATCCACCACTGAAGTAATGAAAACATCTGTATCGGGCTTAGAAGAGGTTCCATCATCCGGCGGTTTAGCAGGTGGACGAGTGGATGATGGACCTAGGCCATAATCGTCACTCTTAATACCCGAGGGTATCGAGTCATCCGGAGAAAGAAATGAGTCAACCTCTTCCATAAGAGTGTCACTCGACGAATTATCAGAAGACCAATTGTAAAGAAGATTTTCCAATTCAGTAAGGTCGGCTTCAAAGTCGAAGTGAGCATCATCATCTCCCGGTGGATAATGATCAACGAGAGCGAGTTCATCGGCGAACTCCTCGAGAAGGTCTAACGTCGAAGTGGGATTGCCACTATTCTTATCTTCGGGTAAAGAGGGAAATGTATCGAGGTTTTCCATGTAAACGTCACTATCCTCATTCTGAATATCAAAGGTTGGGTTGTTTGAAATTAGTGTGAATTCATAATCGAAGTCAAACAGAGGATTAATGAATGCCGTAGTGAAAGGTTTCTCGGACACAACAAGAATATCTTCATCATCCGTTTCAAAATTAGTGTCCATATCAATATTTTTAGGATCAAAATCTCTCACTTCTTCTAAGCTAACGAGCTCAGAAGGAATTTCCTCCACATACTCGATGTCTCCACATGATAAAGAGTCATCAAACGACATATAATCATTTTTAAACTCGGAGATCATCGTAACAGATTCTTTAGGAGTGGGAGGAGAAGAATCATCATCAAGAGGCTCATCACACATATTACCAGAGATAACCTCGGACTCACTTGGGGTTGGGACGAGGTTCTCAGCACAAGACGATTTTGTTTCCGGAATAGTGCTAAGATGTTCATCCCCCATTAAAAGGTTATCCGAAGGTTCTATGGTAGATAGGCAAGATAAGGGCGGAGAGTGGACATATGCGGTACTTTGTAGGCTAAAAATATGCACCTCGTCCTTTATCGTCTCACAATCTTACTCATCCTCATAATCGAGAAAACAAGCCTCGTTAAATAGCGAACGCTTTTTAGCTGCTCGTTCTTCGGCAAGTAATCTTTCGTTGCGAGCTTCTTGTTCTCTGGCAAGTTCTTCAAGAATACTTTTTATACGAGGAAATTGATCAATGACAGGAAATTATGGGGGTTGGATGTTGTCAAAACAAGGATCAGGCTCATAGTAACTTTGATTCAATGATTGACATTGATATTCATCATGAGGACCCCCACACTTAGCACAATGAGGGTATTGGGGAGAGAAACTTTGAAACGAAGAATTATTGAAATCTTGATAGTACGGTTGTGGTTTGTATGAATTCTGTGGAGGGTAGTTAAGATTGTTTTGAGGATAATTGAAAGAGTTCAGGTTAGAATCATAAGCGAATGAATTCTTGGCACAAATCAAACAACATCCATTAACAAGATAGTTTCCACACCACTCGCACATACATTTGTAACAACGAAAACCTTTCGGCAACAAGTCTCCACAACCGTAGCAATAATCTTGATTTAACGAAGATATCTCGGGTTCAGGAATAGGAAACGAGGGCTCAACAACATCACATATGGTAGGTAAAACGGTATTTCCCAAAATTGAATCTTGACGAAGTTCATTCAAGAAGTTTTGAATCTTGTTCTTTTCGACCCTAAAGAAATCATCCTCATTTGAGAAAAGTCTTGAAGATTTCGGAGGTGGGACAAGTGGTGTGCTCTTAGAGCTAGCAATTTCCACCACTTCTGTTATGGACTCCGGTTCTTGCTCTTTTCTCTTACTCTTAACCGTAAATCGCGAAAGATTTTGATCAAATCTAGACGGTTTAGGATTTGAAATTAGAGCACAAACGGGGGTCACTTTTGGCTCAGAAACAATAGATCATATCTCGGGTTGTGGCGAGTGGTCGGAAAAACTTGGAGAATCATCGAGAGAGCTTTTATCGGATAATTCGCACCAATAGCAATATTTGCTTGCACCAGCCCTTCCACATTGTTTACATATACAATTGTGATTGATACTATAATCCTGATCCTCTTCCATACGGCTTTTACAATGGAAACAATGACGATAATCGTCGTCATAAGAATTAAACATATAGAGGGTTAAGAAGAGAATCAAGTGATCGAGAGGATAACGAAGAATAGAATTAAACGGTAAAAGAGGGTAAGAGAAATAGAATTATACGGATAAGAGGAACAAGAAGAATATTTTTGGGGTTTTGTAATGAAAACGAGTGCACATGCACAAGAACCAATCAATCAAAACGATATCGAAGCAAAAACACAAGGAACTTAAACCAATAATCACAAGCGTATTCACGCAAGTGACACAAAGGCAAGTTTTGAATCTTTGGTTTGGGAACTTATTATGATAACACTCAAGTTGAGAAATGTTATATTGATTGATCTATTCTATTTATTTAAAACAACAAGCAAAAATCTTTTTGTATTTTTATCTTTTACATATATACAAAGAAAAGAAAAATATTTTTGTATTTTTAAAAAAGCAATAACTTCACGAGGAAGGTTCTTCAAGTCACTAATCGTAAAACTTCACGATATTGTCGCAACACACTTCCCCGGCAGTGGCGCCAAAATTTGATTCGTTGTTTGTGAGTGTGGTGAATAAACACAAATGTCAAAGTATCAAATTAACGCGAGATTCGACAAATCAACCTTTTAGGAAAAGGGTTAATGTGCCAAAACTCACGTATGTGATAAATGTGATACCGGGCAAGTGATTTTCCGGGTCATGTCCCAACGAGGTGTGAATTGACGGTTTCGTTGAGTTTCGTGATTAAAACTTGAATTGGTTTAACGAATTTGGGATTTTGATTACGTTAATCTACAAATTAAAGAACGGGAATGAAAATTAAGCACGTAAAACAAATTGAACTCTAAATAAACTACTACTAAGCCTAAGAAACAATAAAACGAAGTTAAATTACATCCTAGGGTCCTAAAACATAAAAAACGCAAAGAACCGGTAACGCACCGAGCCCTAAAAGTGAAAAATATGCAATATAAGTCCTACGAGTGCAAAACTAATTTCCTACATTTTTTCGACTTTTATTTATTTATTACGAATTAAAAACTAGTTTAAACTAATTAATTAATTAAAAATACTAAACATTTTTATAAAATTCTACAAAAATTTAAAAAAAAAATTTAAATAAAACTGAATTGAAGAAAAATAAAAAAATTATGTACTGCTTAAGAAATAAGCTATGAAATAGGAGAAATAAGCTACTAAGTTTAAAACTGAAAACTACCTTAACACATTAATTGTGCAACATTAAACTGAAAAAGTCCCTAGGGCAACTGGTAAAGAGGTGTGTGGTGTGTGGTCGTGGGGCAGGAGGTCCCGGGTTCGAATCCCACCTCCTGCCTTTTTGTTTCAACTATTTTTTTTTTGATTTCTTTCTTTTGAATCTTATTTGTGAGATCTAAATTTTTTTTTTCGGTGAAAACTTTTAGAAAGAAATGTTTTTAATAAGCTGTTTGCACACCTTATTGTAAACAGTTGGGTTAAGGACTTATCCAAACACACTTTTGGAAACTGTTAAGCACAAAGTAGGCAAAGAAAAGCACTATAAGCAGTTGATAAACACTAGAAAAGCAGAAACATGAACTAAATTAGACTTAAATAAGCTGAATAAAAAGATATGAAACCAAAAACATAGGGAATAAGCAGTTGGAATACAATTAATCTAGGGGGGATCCATAGCTAATATATGAGAAGTAAGCATAAGAAAAAAAATATACAATAAGCACTAATAAGTTATAAATTATGCTAAACCTAATCTAAATCACTAAAAGGGACTAAAAAAACTAGATAAACTGAAAATGAATCCTAATAAGCACTTAAAAACCAACTGATCTGCTGCTGTTGCTGTATACTAGGACAAAATCAGGCCAAGGGTGACACTTTTTAGCTTATTTTGAATAAGCTACAGGAGAGATAAGCTCCTGAGCTTATTGGGACTTGAAGTCCACCCACCTGACTATCATTTGCCCCTATGGTTGGCTATGGGAGAGCTTATACAAGCTTGTGTAGGTTGTGCCAAAGAGGGCAGTTGGGCAGATTAGGTCCTGAGATCAGAACATAAAAGGCACAATGGGAGCTGTTTTTATGTCAAGAACAAGCATGCTAATAAGCTCTAAAGGCCAAATTAAGCAAAGGCATATTAAGTCCAAACTATAAGTTACTTGTAACACAAAATCTAAAGTCTAAGTCTAAATCTAGCTATCCTAATTCCTAGCATAAAATGGGATTGATTGCTGCACTGCTACACAGAACACAACAAATGAATTCCTTAGAAGACTAAACTAAAAAATTGTTTTGGTAAACAAAGACTTTATAACTTACCTACTGAACATCAAACATGACTAATGGAAGACCCAACATGGGTTAAAACAGGGTTTTGACCCAAAACCAAGACTATTTCAAACACCCCTTTGGGCAGAAAAATTGACTTTTTGAAACCGTAAAGATTTGAATTTTGAGAAAACCAATTTGCATCAATGGCATAAGCTCAAAATGAGTTTAAACCACTTTAACAAACACTTTTGAAGCATAAGTAACAGAATTTAAGAACAAGATTAAAACAGCATAACCTTTAAATAGACTGAATTAAAAAAATGAAACTAAATTGCATTAAAAACTAAAAATTACACTAAAATTAAATGACAATGAAATTAAAATTTGGAGCTAGAACTCAAAAATTCTAGACTTCCTCAAAACTTTGGCTACAATGGATTATTTATACTAAAAGTTCCTAGGGTCTTCTTTTTCTTTCTTGTGCTTTTTCTGTGAGAGTAAACAAGCTTGGAGAGACTTTGTGCTTCTTTCCAACCATCTCAGCCATCCAATTGATTTTGGAGTCCAAGGATTTAATCACAGCTGTTGATTTACTTTTGTTTTTTCTTCAAACCCATGGATTGCCAAGGTGGCTTGGCATCTTGTGACATTGTCTTAGGGAGGGGAAGGCTTGGGGAATGGGTATATCTGGGTAAAGTGGAGAGTAGGTTTTCTGGGTAACAGGAAAAGGGATTTAGGAGGGAAAGGGAGGACGGGGAAATAAAAACGTTTTCATTACTTGTGTGGGTGAAAGGGTTCACAGGGACTGACAGGGTCATGTTGTAACCACCGGTAAAAATCCGCCTTTATATTTACTAGTAATAATTCATTTTCTACGTATAAATTTTTTTTTATTTGATTACAACAACTAGATAATATGTTGCACTCAAAAACTGCTCATTTGCATAGTCGATGTCTTTTGATATACACACTCTTATGTGATAATGGAAGTGTCACAACATCACTTTTATGACTTACTCACCCATGCCAGTTGTGTCCTCACACGAGCACGCTTAACTATAGATTGCTATTATAATCAGGCCACGAGACACGTAATGTCTGGCATATATATATTCCCTATACCACTAGCGTCATATCCAGCAGAATGCTTACTATATATATTAGGGTTTTTCCTAAAGCTTTAATTTATAATAATTTCGATATTATGTAATAAACCCTAAAATACAAACCCCTAAACTTAATGTACAAACTTACAAAGCATAAAACCCTAACTTTATAGTATTTCCCGGTTCAAACCCTAATTTACAAATTCTATGATTTTATGTGAATAAAATCACAAACTATAATTAAAAAAAGACACATGAAACTTGTATAAATCACCAATGTACAAGTCTATCATGCAAAATGTACAAGTCATTGATGCATAGGAGCATACTACTTACATAAAACTCATTATAAACCTTGGTGTATTTATTTTAAAAGACATTACACAAATACAAGCCCTAAAAATGTCTTTCTTTTATGTAAGTACAGTAATCTATTGCCAATGTAGAAGTGTTAATGCACAAACCTAAAACATATACTTTTATTTATTTACACCTAAATTAAACCAACTAGCATTTATCTAAAACTAACTAGAAACCCTAACTAAGTATCCTACATCTCTACACTCTAGGTACAACTCACTAAGGCCTAGGTACAACCATTTAAGCATAAACGACACCCCCCTAATTACCCTTTAGTTCGAAATGAACTAAGTCACAACCAACTAGTTCTAGCTTCATACTTGTTAATCCCCTAACCACAAGATGATTACTTGCTCCATGTAAGACCCCATCACCTTGTTTCCATGAAATTTTACCCAAGTCAAAGGTTATGGGTAAAATTCATGGCTAGGGTTTTACCATACCACACCATGTCCCCTATAATCACAAGAGGCCTCCATATGTCTTGATACAAATCAACATGTCCCCTCTTTTTCTAGACAAGGTGACCTAGCACCTTAGAAACTCTTGCTTCCCCACTCCTATATATAACGACCACCCCTCCTCATACCTCATCCACCACACGCAACACATATCCATACCCATACTCACAAAAACTAGAGCTTAGAAGGTGTGAAACTAGCTTGGTGATCATTAGCAGCCCTTAGGCGTTTTCCCTAATATAAGCAACTCTCGAACTTGTAAGTGCTCCAACTCTTTTCTTTGATCATTTTACACATCTCATAATACTTACATATGGTATTGAACTAATATCATGTAAAACCAAAGTCAAAATATTGTTTATGTTTTCTTCCTGTAATTTGTAAATCAGACTTCTCACCATCTTTATTTTGTAGAGTTGGCTAAGGAAAAGTCCATATAAATTGACCTTTAAGTAGGCTAAATAATCAGTATAGAAGGTATAAATCTAAGCCCTAGGTCCTCACAAAGTTAAAAACGTTTTTCTGTTTTCTGGTCTTGACGCCAAATTAGGCCCAACACCTCTTTTTGCGCCCTATTTTTCTACAACGGATTAAAGGTATTAGGGCCAACTAAAGGACCTTTGTAATTACCACCCAGGACACTATAAAATGCCCCCCTAACCTGGTTGAAAAGCCTTTTTGTCACGCCTAAAATCTGCCCTACTTTAGGGTCACATGTCCTAAAAACCAAACGCCCATATATAACTGGTCTTGGGGAAAATTCGTGATTTTTAATAAATTTGATCTTAAACTACCCTAGAAACATTAAAAATGAGTTAAATAACATGTCACAAGGTTGCATGAAAGAGTTATAAAATTTTAAAGTTTGAAAACGAGATTTTCAATTTGTCGAAAATAGCCTAAGTAGCCATTTTCAATAATTAATTTCTCGCTAATTAAAGGATTGTAAAGTATAAGAGTTACACCGTTTTAAAGAGCTCGCTGCAAGGATTTTAAAACCCCAAGAACATCCTTAAAAACCCTTATCGTAAAGATTTTCACAAATAACCCTTGCGTGCATTTTTCAAAATTTGAGTCTTATGAGCTATAGGTTGTTAGAGAATGACTTAAAATGAGTTAATTAACATATTGCGATGTCCCTAGGTTACACCGTAAAATCTAATGGGTCAAAAATGAATTTCTCTTTAACAGCGACGTGGCCAAGTGACCATGTTCACGGGCTTGTTTCTCCCTAACCAACGATAACCAAAATATGAGACTTGTACCATCTTAAAGAGCTTACAGCAAAGTGTTTAAAGGATCAATTGCGCCATAAAAATATTGGCTTTCCTCGTGTAGAATTTGTCCTCTTTTGGGCTTGTTGTCGCCAAAACCAACACTCTTTAAATAAGGCACCTAACCCCCTACTTTGGGAAATTATTGCAACCAAACCGTAAGAGCTTAAGACTTCTAGTTTGAACCATTAGAAATACCACCCTAAAAACTCTTGAAGTGATCAAGAACGTATTAAAAACCTCTCGAGGACTCGCTTATATTTACCCTTACTTTTGTCGACTTAGGCCTAAAACAAGTAAATTTTTCTTAGAAAACTACAAGGGTAGAAATTGTAATTTTTGAAAGATAAAGTTTTCTTGGGCTAAAAATGTAATTTCTTCAAAGTTAATAGTACAAGGGCTGATTTTTTCAATAACCCATAGTTTAGGGTATAAAGTGTCATTTTTGAAAGTGCAAGGGTAAAAACCGTAAATACTCAAGATTGTAAAACATAACATTTTTGGAAAAATATCATATTTAACAATTGGGAATTCGATAAGACTTATAAACGATCAACCGAGCCATAAAAATAAGTATGATAAGTATTACTAAATTTTGAAGAGACTTCGTGTTCACCCAACCATCGATAAAGCATTATCATCACATATACTTGAATTTGAATACTAAAAACATGACATACCAACTCAGGTCACGATTCAGAGCAGTTTATTCACATTACTTAATCTATTTTCCATCCAGACTACGTATCACCGAGGTGAGTTCATAGTCCCACTCTTACATTTTTTTTTCAAACTCGTGGGGAGGTACATGCTACAAACCCGAACACAAGTATTTTTCTGTATGCTATCCTGATTGATATTGCCTAAGTACCTACTGTTGCCACTAAAAGTCCCTCATATCATGAACCATTAATCACTTGCGAGTGAACGCGAATATAGTGAATAGATCTATTGGCAGTTGACGCCCCATTTGTGTTAGCCGGATAGGTAACCAAATGCACTTTATTTGAGAATACTAGGAGAATGGCAAACTCCTACCAGAGGGAATTGTTTCTCACATCATTACTATGATGTCTGTAACTTCATTATTATGACGCATTCGTGTTAAGGTTTGCGTGTCATGAGACTTAGGGCAATATACTGTACTTCAATATTACTGATTTTACTACTGTTTATCTTGTGTTCAACTGATTATTATACAAACACTATGGATTCACTCAACCTTTGTGTTGAATTTTTAGCATGTTTTATCTCAGGTAACTAGAGCACGACTTGGCACGGAGTGGCTATGGACTTTCTTATAAAAAGGTTGTCCATTTTGTTATCATTCACAAGAATAAAACTATGTATTTCAATATTTCCATTGGGACCTTTCTTTTGTAAAACTCTGATTTAAATAAATGAATGATAACTATTTTATCTAAAACGTATCATTTGAGCCGTTTATATGTTATTATGATTGTGATCCACGAAGTAATACCCCAACCTTAATTCCGCTGCGTATATCGAATTTGGGGGTGTTACAGATTGGTATCAGAGCCGTAGTTATAGAGAACGGAGTACAAAACCGAAACTATAACTCTTTTTCACACTTAAATAAAGTCCTCCGTTCCACTACACCATTCAGACACTATTTATGCATGTTTATACTGCTTATTTATACATATAATGAGATATTTATAATTATCGGGTTGTTACAGAGCTATGTCTTTCTCTACCCCCTCTATTACTAACTTACCGGAGTTCGCACCCAAGGAAACCTATCCTACTACGAATTCACCGATCCACTCCCCAGCACCTAGACGCGCTACCTCATATATGGAGTCTGACCCTTCTGAGGAACCATTCGAGGAGTTCGCAATAGTACCTGATATTGATCCATCATCCAGGCACACTACGAAGTCGGAGGACGTTTCGGTGGTACCTGATATCGCTCCATTTCCTGATGATCCGTACATGGTTGTTAGGAGGGAACATGGTACATTTGCAGAAGCAGAGCCATCTGACCCAGATTCTCATCCTCTGAGTCACTACCTACATCAGCCTCACCGATTAGACGAAGGAGATTTCGAGTGCTAGAGCCTTACGAACCAGAACCATTCATGGAGGCATACCGCTATCACCCTAATGGTACAACCTGCATAAACACACCCCGAAAAAGGGTACACCCTGTTCGATCATGTGCCCCCACATCATCGACACCACTAACACCTTCAGACCCACCACCACCGTCAAACACACCACAGGACCGCCCTAGGAGAACCCTTGAGAGAGCACGGAAAAGAACAATTCCTGTGCCTTCACCACACTCGTACATGCTATCTACACCACCTCCAACATTTTCACCACCCCCTTCATCACCACTTCAGGATGCCATTACTGAGCAGGTGATATCACCAAAGGAGGAAACTGATTATGATCTGCCCTCAGCTACAGATTTCACTCCCCCATCCCAGCCATATGACCTTAAAGAGGAGGCGAGAGCTATAGTTTCCCGGGACAATGCTTTACGATCACCTACTCCTGATTACCTTACTCCACCATGGGTATTCGAGACGGGAGAAAGTTCGCAAGCAGCAATGGACCGACCGCTTACCCTTCCTACCCTCGTAGCACGTATGGAAAGACACGAGGAACAGATTGATACTGCTTTAGGACACCTTGATGAGTTACCCCTTGAGCGTATAGAAGGGATCGATGGAGAAGTAGAGGAGTTAATTACTAAGCAAGCAACCATGCGGCAAAAGTTAGACACCTTAACAGCAGAGTTACAAGAGACTCGTGAAACGGCACATAGTCTGGAGCAACATCACGGACAGATGAATCAGGACATCTCTTTTTTATATCACAATGATCTGACGATGTCACATATAATGATGATTCAAAGTGATGATATGATGAGGACTCACTCCATAATTGCCACATTAGAGACGATAATGGAAGATACACGGGTCTGACAATGGGAGTATATACAGAACCTTCACAACAAGATCAGAGAACTTGAGAGTTGTCTTGGAGGAGCATCTGGAAGCTATTAGACTAGACCTTTATCTATCAGCTTTTGTATTATATCTTAGCCATGGAGTATGTAGCATAAATAAGACGCTTGTATCTATTTTGTTGTACAACAAGTTAGCAAGTTACTTATGGCTATATGTGGTTGTGATATTATGTTATGCTATGGTATTGATAAATGTCTTATAAAAATTTATTTGTTGTGGTTATGTTGTTATGATTTCTACACATTTACCTTGATATTTGTTATAACATAATGATGCAGGTTTTACTGACTAGGCCTTAATATTTATAATGTCTCGCTATACCTATGGTCTACCCTAATGCACTAACGGGCAGTGTACCCGGTCGTGTCTAGTGTAGTAAATGGTAAAGCCGAGGTCGTCCCAAGAGCTATGTGTGTTGGATTATTACTAAGTCTAATTGTCACATAATAATGATGGTTTCGATAGGGAATTAATTAATTAAACTACTAATGCAGAATGAAAGCAGATAAATGGGTAAAGGGAAATCAATAGAGGAATAGTGGTGCTAACCTAATCAATCCTCCTAGCTAGTTATGTCTACATCTACCTACTTCCAATTACTTCAGGTGGGGTCAAATTCGAGAGGACAACATTTGGTCAATTCGCCCTAACCTATCAGTAAAGATGCCACCACAGGAGAAATCAGGCGCACCGTCATAAGTCCTGTTGTTCCTGGTCCCCTAAGCCAAGTCATTAAGTACCGCTATACGCTAGATTCTAAATAGTGAGTGCCCGGCCGTTAGGCACTTAGACACTACACCCCACAATTCTTAAGTTCATCCAAACGATAGGTGATCAGTTGGTCAAATCGCACAAGTAGAAAGGGTCGTCAGTTGGTCATATATTACCCTTCCCGTCTCAGTCCACTCACCTAGGGTCAGTTGGTCATATCTCCTAGGCAATTGGCCTCTACCGCCATTCAAAACTACCGAATCAAGGGTGACTACCAAAGAACTATGCATGCATACACTTAGAAATAATTGTACAGAAGTAAAGGTAAACGCAAACTAAACAATTAAGGAATCATAACTAGGCTAGCACCAAAGGGTGCTTAGCCGCTCATATTAATCATGCAAATCAATTCAATATTCAAAGGTACGAAATACATGAATTAAAAGTAAAAGAAATATAAAACGCTAAAGCTTATCGTAATGGAGTGACTTCTCCCTTGGAAACAGCTCCGTATGCTCCCCTAGACCTGCCTTGAGCTTTTTTCCACGTTCTCAGAGAGTTGTGTGTGGAATGGGATGATTAGAAATGCTGGAATTCGTGGGGTATTTATAGGCCGGATCTGGGTTACGGCGTAACCAATATAGGAGTTACGCCGTAACCTTCTATTCCGTCGTAAATGCACTAGATCTGCTAGTTACGGCGTAACCTAATAAGTAGTTACGCCGTAGTCTTCAATAAACATGGTTACGTTGTAAGTGATGTAGTAGTTACGTCGTAATTATTAGCGGCGTGGATCCTCATTTGACCTAATGTAGTTACGTCGTAACCTTTGGGAAGAGTTATGCCGTAACCTCTTGATAAGTTGGTATTCTGAGTCACGCAATAGTTACGGCGTAATGTGAGAGAGGAGTTACGCCGTAACTTCTTCAAAATAGGCATACTGTGATAAATCTTTAGTAATGTTTCCATTTCGCTCTTTAGCCCAATGCTCGTAATTTACATGAAAGTGGAAAACAATAGAAAACAAGCGTAAATCCATATAAATGATATAAATAACGGGCATTATCGGGGGAAATTAACACTTAATAATCAAGACTATTTGATGTTATCAAATATCCCCCCCACTTGAACTCTACTTGCCCTCAAGTAGACCTTATTAGATAGATTCCTAAAAAGATATCTCCCAAAACCTGGAAAATATGAGTTTACAAATCCCTTATGCTAGAATAAAACAAAGTCGAACACCTCACGAAAGGGGAAAAAACACTCAAATCTCTCAACTATTCTAAGTGTCAATTTCGGGGAGATCACTTAATCGCACAGTAATAGCATGTATTCTATCATAAGCTTGGCGGTTACACAAATCTCCACCACTAGAGTTCTTGGGAATTATACGTTTGAGTTGATAAGACAAAAAGAATGAAACAAGATGGACTTAATATGACAAAGAAGAAATATACAAAAAGATGGAAGGACTTGCTTGCAAAAGAAGTTTTATTTATTAGTCCTTTGTAGAGATTTGTAAACCCTAATCCTCTAGTATATAAAGAGGACATAGGTGTAGGTTTTATTCATGTCTTCCATAATGTAGTCGACTAAAGGTGTGTGTGTGTGTCCTAGGCGTATAGTTTTGTAAATGCCTAGGTTATTAGTTTAGTTATCTAGACATGTTCCTATAAATGTCTAAGATTAGTTAGTGTTAGTGATTGAAAACCTTGTGTCAATAACAATTATGTTTTGATTTATTCGCTGCGTATTGTCATTGTTATTGTTAAACCCTAAGGCTCAAAACGATCTAAAGAGGTTCTAACAAACTCCACAATTGGTATCAGAGCTTGGGGAGCTCGTTACCTAGGGATTCACAAGGTTTCTTGGTGAAAAAGAATGAAGAAAATTGATTTTTTGCAAAATTCTCAACTTTTCTGCAGCACAGTTTTCAAGAAGATATAACTTTTTAATGAACCGTTGGATCGGGCTAAAATACGAACTGGAGCTTCTTGGTATATCTATCTTTAATCGCAATGAAGGTATTGTTGATCTGAGCTCTCAATCAAAAGTTATAAGTTGTCGAAGTCTGCTGCTGAAACTGAAAATTTTTCGTAAGGTTACTACAACACTGTTTTGAAACGATCATAACTTTTTCGTTAACCGTTGGATCATAATTAAATTTTAGATGGACGTTCTCTATATGATAATCTTACTTTTCACCGGAGGGATTGTCGATTTGAGCTTTTATATGAAAGATATATGCTGTCGAAGTTGGCTGCAAAGAGAGTTTTCAAAGTACTGATGTGTGTTTCAAAGTACTGTTAGGATTTATTCAAAGTACTGCTCTTTGATCAAAGTACTGCTGATGTTCAAAGTACTGCTCTTTTGGTCAGAGTACTGCTAATTTCACAAAGTACTGTTCGAGGTTTCAAAGTACTGCCCGTATAGGTTGAAAGTACTGCTCGTTGTTTTTTAAGTGCTACTAGTTTTGATCGATATCAGATAGAACGAATTGTTTTTGGTTCTAGTATGGTTCTGAATTTGAGGGGAAGTTCAGATGGTTTGAAGGATATCGAATGACACACACATGGATATTGGTTCACACACACAAGTTTGGAATTTGTTCTTAAAAGGATTTAAAAAGCTCGTTTTTGGATTTATTGATGAATTGATTACGAAGAAGGTTAAATATCATTTATTTGATGTTGTAGTTGAGTTTCACAGATTTGTGCTCTTATCATATCTCAAAGTGGGTGTTACACTTTGTAGATAACTTGTTCGTACTTTATAAGAGATGTGACAAAGACTTGATGAATCTAGCAAAATTGTGTGATCTACAAACTGATGGTGCTTAATACTCACTTTTGCTATCACTTTAAGGAGTTACGTTATTGTACTCAGTGTCTCATATAGTTGAGGATTTGTCAAGAGGTTGTTGTCTACTTATACTTTCTGTAGGAGTATGAGTTTCGGAGTCACGTGGATAGTACAAGAAATAATACGCAAGTTTTGGAAATTTTACTTCTTCATCAAATTTATTATATTTGGTTTTCTTCACAAGTGATAATTACAAGGAGCTTACAGATTTGAAGAATCATTTGATGTTCATGCACCACTCAAGGGGAAGTTTTTGATTCTTACTACTATTGATTAGTATTACTACTGATGGTTTAGATTTCTACTGTTTCAAGTTCATTTTTAGTTGCGGAAAACTTCATGGAGGGTAATTTGAGACATTGGAATGATGAATTGGATGTGTGGTATTGGTTCGTGGTGGTCAAGATCATTATTTGCATACATTCCCTATTTGGATAATAACAAAAAGGGGAAGAGATGTTTGAGTGGCATGGCATGGATTAAGGGGAAGACAAAGGAAGACATACTTGTTTCATTCATGGTGAGATCCCTGATCTCAATTTCTCTACTTCGTCTAGGGAAGTTCATTCAAGAATGGTTTTGTCATTATCAACTAGGGGAAGATTGTTGGGAATTATACGTTTGAGTTGATAAGACAAAAAAAATGAAACAAGAGGGACTTAATATGACAAAGAAGAAATCTACAAAAAGATGGAAGGACTTGCTTGCAAAAGAAGTTTTATTTATTAGTCCTTCGTAGAGATTTGTAAACCATAATCCTCTAGTATATAAAGAGGACATAGGTGTAGGTTTTATTCATGTCTTCCATAATGTAGTCGATTAAAGGTGTGTGTGTGTGTCCTAGGCGTATAGTCTTGTTAACGCGTAGGTTATTAGTTTAGTTATTTAGACGTGTTCCTATAAACGTCTAAGATTAGTTAGTGTTAGTGATTGAAAACCTTGTGTCAATAACAATTATGTTTTGATTTATCCGCTGCGTATTGTCATTGTTATTGTTAAACCCTAAGGCTCAAAACGATCTAAAGGAGTTCTAACATCTAACAAACTCCACAAGAGTTAAGGGCTAAACAATTCGCGAAGGCAATATGGGTAGACACGACAAAGGTTAAGGGGTGACTCGTCATTACTAACATGTCACGGAGAAGTGGACAAAATCAATGATACATGACCAAATCCATGGCCAAGACACCAAAGATTGCTCGCTGAATCACATAGACATGCTTCATGACTAAAGGGTAGGATAAGACATGGGATATATAATTGGTGTAAAATGAAAAACAAACAGGTAGTCTAAATCTATAACCAAGTCATCACCACTTACCGTCCGCCCAAAGTTCAAGTTTAGAAGTCTAGAAACCGGATCATGAAATGCGAGGTAGATGCGTCATTAGAGGACGTCATGATGGGCACACCACCTTTTCTTCTTCTGTTTGCAAAACTACCAACTCTAATTTTCAAATGTGACCGAGGTGGCCTCCTCGATACTAATCAATAAAGCTCATACTATAGTACTTATAACATCGCACTTTACAATATCATAACTCAATCATTATTTTTATTTTTATTTTTTTTTGAATCATAACATAATAACATAACATCCCCCCACATGAGATGAACAATGGGAATTCGGGAGGTCTTCAATGATCTTCATAAATGTTGTCGATGAAAGCGTGATTTTCAAAACTTTCCACTCGAACCTTGAACTTAGGCAAATGATGATTTCCCAATCACAAATAAAGACTACAGGGTAGGCTAAGGTGTATAGGTGTAACGAAACAATATATTGGGTTGACAAAATGAAAGGAATGGCTCATAAGGGTGTATCTAGGGGTACCTTGCACTAAAGGTGAGTGCAACAAAAGGGTTTCACATGGGGGTCAAAAAGTCGAGGTGACTAATTGATAGACTCACAATGGTAGGTTGTTTGGGTGATAATCCTATAATATTGCCTTCTAAAACTGAAAAGTCCAAATACATCGAGCTAACTCAACATACCTCGTCTATGGTCTCGAAATGATGCAAAGGCCAAGTTCTAAAGTTTACAAGCTACCGGCACACTCATAATTTGGTGGATTTGGGGTAAAATATTGGAAATGGATAAGGCTAATCTCACCATGTAATGTTAAGGGTTGTATGTGCTCGGCTAAGGTCTAATCTAGTTAGGTTCGGAAAAACATGTCAAAATTTAAAAAATGGCATAATTTTTCAAAATAAACTAGAAAAATGAGGGCGAAATAAAGTTCAAGAGATAATTCTACTCCCGTCCCCCCACTTGAATTTTAAAAAGTCCCTTTTGTACTAGGCATTAAAATAAAGGTGAAGATAAATGTAGAATTAGAGCGAGAACTTCCATGAAATTTGCTCCGAAAAGAAGAAGGCCCACGAAAAAGAACCGTGCCTTCGTTTAAGCGTCACAAGCATAATTCTAAAAAGAAAAAATAAAAATGAAAAACAACCTAACTCACTTTCGTAGGAATCATGGTTGCATTTAGCGTATGCAACAAGCCTTTTAAACCACTTGGTGTCCCAAGTGGACAAGTGAAGTCTCGTGAGGGTTTACAAGGAACACACCCACAAAGTTCATTTAAAAACTAATACAAGGTTACTGAGTTTTAAAATGAAAGAATTAAAGTAGAGGAAAGTTACGTCGTAACTCCTATGAGGGAGTTACGCCGTAACTGGCAAAACCTGGTATGAGCTGTGAAAGTGAGTAGTTACGGCGTAACCACTGAGATGGAATTACGCCGTAATTGGTAATGCGTCAAGAGATCTGCTGCTATAACGTTGGTTACGGCGTAATTACCAAGATGAGTTACGCCGTAACTCTGTTCAGATCAACAGCTGGCAGCGAGAAATAGTTCCTCGTTTCCTGAAAAAATGGTTAGAAAACACAAAACCCAACAGAAAGGAAATAAAAACAAAAGAAAGGGATAATTCGGGTTGTCTCAGAAGAGCACTTTTCTTTTTTTTTAACGAGTCTTTAAGTTAGACTCAGAGCCGCGGGGCTACTGTTAGGTCACTAGTTTTACAACACAAGTTATATAGAAAGGAGATGAAGGCGATTGAACAAGATCTAACACACACACACACAATAGTAATAATACGGTTTAGGCGTGAGGCATGAGTGAAAGAAAAACTTGAACAACCAACCCTCAAGTGAGGGTTATTACATAGTTTATATAGGCAAGGAGCTAGGGCAACACACCCTCTCCTTCCCTATTCCTTATTGGGCTTGGGCCTAAGCTTATGGGCCTTCTACATAAGCTTGACCTTAAACAAACATAAAGGCCATAATAAAGCTACCTATTACATATGAAATATAAATACTTGAAATACGGTTTAGGAGTGATTCCAACAATCTCCCCCTCAAGTATATATGAGTGTAAACGGTGAAGGCGTTGATGTAATAGTAGCAGGTATCTTCGACATTCTTCTTTCTTGTGAGAAGAATTGCCTTGATTCGAACAATCTCCTAGTGTAGAGATAGTTATCTTTGAACACTTATGCTTTGACGTCATCTTTAACTTTGTTCTTTGATCATTGTTCTTTGTGGTGAAAGTGATAGTATGTTGTTGTTGCATCAGATCGCCTCAGCTCCAGTCGTCCGCCCTGCTCGGTGTCTCCGTCATTCTTCAACATGCTCACACGCTCTTTGACGTTGGAAATCAATACTGATGAAGTTTTGTAAGTCTTTGACTTTGTAGATTCTTTGATTGATGAAGAATCATTCTGACTGTTGTGTTGCATTGAG
>OU343221.1:189348831-189515125 GCA_910596185.1 Chrysanthemum makinoi
TCGAATGTTAAAAAAAAAAAAAAAAAAAAAAATATTTTTGGGAGAAAGAGAAACAATGGTTTATTGTCATTTCAGGCAGTAACCCGCTTTTCAAAGAAAGAACAGAGCCATACTTTATCATGTTTTCAAAATTCCATGCTCCGATTCTTTAATCATTTATCTGCTGAAAACTAACTGCTTTGAAAAATAACTCAGTCTCTATTTTTGATAATCATCTCGACTTATTTGTCAAAATATCAATCTCTCAATCAACAACCTATGTCATTGATTGAGGGGAGAATGATTTCAATTAAATTAAAAGTTATTTGGCATTCAATTGTTTTCAAAAGATATTCAAGCATGTTTTATCAATGGAGTTTAAAGTCTTAAAATCCGATCATTATCAGCTAAAAGCTTTCATAATCAAGTCACAATTCTCCTTAAAAGCTTTCAAAATCAATTTAAATCTATAAGAGATCACAAATCTCAAATGATTTGATAATTGTGATCGGGGAGAATGTGTGATTTAAATTGGATTTAAACTGATAATTTGGTAAATGGTTTTATAAGGATGTACAAGCTCCCCTTCCCACATATGACAAACGATTTCAAATTTTCCATGCACATGTTGAGGGGGAGCATCTATCTTAAACCTATGATTTGAAACGTGATAACTTATCTCAAGGTGCAACTTCCCTCTAGTATGTGCAAAACTCTTTTCAAATCTCGAGGCACATATTGAGGGGGAGCAAAATCATGAAAACCTCATCCTTCCCCAAAATGCTTTATCTACTTGATTCGATTAGGGAAGTGATGTTGATATTTTTTTAAAATGGTAATCAAAGAAGTTAATTCTTTCTCTTGCCTCCGTGTGGAAAACTATTTCAAATACTTGATTCACATGTTGAGGGGGAGTTCTTCTTCTAAAAATATCAAAAACAATTCAAGAAAAAAATGCTTTGATAAAATATCATAAGTATCTGGATTGATTTTCAAATGGTTTTCAATTGGTTCCTATGGCAGACGAACAATACCAAAAAGACCGACCAACTTTACATTATGTATGGTGATATAAGGACGATAAGGTTAGGTATGTGTTCCCATGATCCGCCAGAATCAGAGGGATCTACCCAGGGACTATCCACTAGTTAGTGTAGAGTTCTTAGGTATGATGATAAAAGGAGAAAAATGAGATATGGGAAGAGTGCGGACTAAGACTGAGCTAGTACTCGAATAAACCCAACAAGGTTCTTGCTATGAAGTCTCGGTAAGCACTGAAGGGGTTGAAGAATGAAAAAGAATTGAATGAGAAAAGGGTGAAAACAAATAGCCCTCCATATATTCAACCTTAGGGCAGAAACCGGGTTCAATTCATATGCTACTAATGGTAACATCGGTATTGAAGACAAGACGTCATGGACCCAGTGACGCACTGCACTTCAACTTTCCAAACCACTCAAGTTCCTCTTAAAAGGACTTGTTTCATTCTCACGGGGAACCGACATTATCTATCGACTTTCTCTTAGAGATTGTTGATATTGAAGGAGGAGACCCTCTCCCTAGTCTCCGATATAGGATCCAAATATGCACAAATTGAGTCTAGAGCCACGAGATCATCAATAAATCTCATTAGGACACTTTCAATGAAGACTCTCTAGTTCACACAATGTGGAAAGAGAGATTATATCTTGAGTCCTACGCATTATCCTTGTGGTATTGCCATAACATCTGAGTGATGTGTTTACATATTCACTGTGAAGATGGAAAGCCTTCTCGAGCCAACATCTAACAAGCTCCTGGTAGGTGGCATGTGAGATCTATTATATAGTTCAACCATGTGACAACGAATGAAACAATGGGGCGATTCAATCTTTTGAATCAATCCCGTTCAGTTATGGATTGACGGATACCTTTGAAAACCGGTCTTTGTGCTTTAAAACTCTTTTCATTAGCACGTCGACCGTGTACTAATTTTTCAAATCAAAAGGTGTTTTATGATTGATAATTGATTTTCATTAAAACCTTCGTTATATTGCAAAAACAATTTCTATTGAGCAATACACGATTGTTTTTCAAATCTCTTTTCATCAATCAGTGGACGTAAATTCGCCGGTTCACTCACTCCGTGTTGTCTTCTTTGAGACGTTCCGGTTTAAGAACAACTAGAGCAGTACCGCGAAACCCTGTCAAGGAAATTCTTCGAATTATACCGATCACAAAAGACTTGTATCGATCAACGGGAACCGGGTCGTGGTACCTCAATTCATCGAAAGTGATCAAAGACACGCTGCGCTTTATTGCTAATCGCCTTATGCAGGTACACCGACGCTTGCAAAATGATCGTAATGAAGCGGTCAATCCATAGCCGCATGCTCACCTAACACATTCATCTCAAAAGAAATCATGATTAGTGCATCAATGACTTTGATATTTTCACTCCATGCACGCCGCTACGCTGCGCCAATATCATGAATCAACTAAAGCTTCCGCTACTCTGATGAGAAGATATCATGATCCCGAATGTGAGCATGTCGGTCCGAAAGTCACAACATCACATAATACCAACACAACAATGGATGTATCAGAGATTTTCTATTTGCCGATGATCTCAAAAGTCGCTCAACATTATTATCACGTGGATCAGTAAAAGACCTCCACTTGGATTAACCAAACATGCAAAGAGTTGAATCAATGACTACGAGCTTCGGAGCAAAGTACTACATCAAGAATGCAAGATCAATTGTTAATGTAATACCTGATTGTATTCAATGTCATTTTAGTATATGGTTGAGGTGACCTCCCTTAGGGGAGATTGTTAGGAATTAGAAATTTCCGGTATTAAAGAGTCGGTCACCTCAAGTATATGTAATCTTTAGAATGCTCGTAGTCATAGTTATATTTAGTTAAGTAGTATTTAGTTAAGTAACACCGTGGAGGACGAACGGGTCTTTACCCATCAGTATGCCGATCCAGCCGTTGTGTGGCGTTTTATGTAAGACTATAAATATTCTCTACCTCCCAAGGTAGAGAGTTGGAGCTCATAATAATATCTTTCACTTTCTCTCACTAAGTTCCCTAAACCTCTAACTTTCTCTCTCTAGAATTCCACTTATACGCCCACTTTGTGTTATGGTTTGATGTGTATGTGAAATCCAATATCCAACAGAGCAATTCTTCTACTCCCTGCTATCCAGCCTGCTGAATATGTTGCTACTCCAACTGAAGAGGCTACTCTACAATTCATGGTCGACATTGGATATGATGAAGCTGCAGAAATTATTACCAAGCATTCTTCAGTCGATTTAAAGAACATCCCTCAGAACATATTGGATTTCACAAACACATCAAATCATGATCAAATGGGGTGTATACAATAAGGTTTTAGAGAGAGAAATAGTTAGAGGTTTGGGAACTTAGTGAGGGAAAATGAAAGTATTATTATGAGCTCCAACTCTCTACCTTGGGAGGTAGAGAGTATTTATAGTCTTACATAAAACGCCACCTACGGGCTGTAGATTAGGCATACAGTGGGTAAAGACCCGTCCGTCCTCCACGGTGTTACTTAACTAAATACTACTTGACATTTAATAACTACGACTACGAGCTTTCTAACGATTACATATACTTGAGGGGACCGACACTTTAATAACTGGATTTACTAAATCCTAACAATCTCCCCCTAAGGGAGGTCACCTCAAATTTCATTGAATACAAACATATATTACATTAATATTGTTCTTGGATTCTTGATAATGCTCTTTGCTCTGTAGCCCGTAGTCATTGAGTCTTCATTTTTGCATGTTTGGTTAATCCAAGTGGAGGTCTTTAACTGATCCACGTGATAAATGAGTTTTGAGCCAAAGATTGAGATCATCAGCTACCATAAATCTCTGACTCTTCCATTGTGGTGTTGATATTATGTGAAGTTGTGACTTTTGGACCGATATGCTCACATTTTGGATCATGAAATCTTTTCATCAGAGTAGCAGAAGCTTTAGTTGATTCATGATATTTGCAAAAGAACAGAAAGCGTAAGCATGGAGTGAAAATATCAAAGTCATTGATGCATTTATCATGATTTCTTTAGAAGTGAATGTGATGTGTGGGCATGCGGCTATGGATTGACCTCTCCATTCTGATCAGCTGCAAATGTTGGACGTACCTGCATACAACAGTTAGCAATAAAGCGCACAAAAGTGTCTTTGATCACTTTCGTTGAATTGAGGAACACGGCCCACGGTTCCCCTTTGATCACTACAAGTACTGCCTGTGATCAGGTATAATACCGAAGAATTTCCTTGACAGGGTTTTGCAGCTGCTCTAGCCGTTCTCAAACCGGAACATCTCAAAGAAGACAACACGGAATGAGTGAACCAGCGAATTGAGATTCACTGATTGATGAAAAATGATTTAAAAACAACCGTGTATTAAATATAAAGGTTTTTTTTGCAATACAACGAAGGTTTTATGGAAAATCAATTATCACCATAAATATCCTTTTTGATTTTGAAAACATAATACACAAATGTGCTACGAAAATAATTTTAAGCACAAATGACCGGTTTTTAAAGGTATCCGTCAATCCATTTTTCCTAGACAAGGAACAATTCAATTTTGAATCGCTCCATTGATGAAGTCCAGATGACACAACAAGTCTTGGCAATACCACAAGGATAATGCGTAGGACACTCAAAATATATTCTCACATTCCACATTGTGTGAAACTGTGAGTCTTCAAGGATGATGTGTCCTAATGAGATTTATAGATGATCTCGTGGCTCTAGACTCAATAGTGCACATTTGGTTCCTATGTCGGAGACTAGTGAGGGTCTCTTCTTCAATATCAACAATCTCTAAGAGAAAGTCGATAGATTATGTGGGTTCCCCGTGAGAATGAAACAAGCCCTTTTAAGAGGAACTTGAGTAGCTTGGGAAGGTTAGTGCAGTGCGTCACTGGGTCCATGATGTCTTGTCTTCAATACCAGTGTTACCTTAGTAACCACCAGTAGCATATGTATTGAACTCAGTTTCTGCCCTAAGGTTGAATTATTGGAGGGATATTTCTTTTAACCCTTTTCTCGTTTCATTTCTTTTTCATTCTTCAACCCATTCAGTGCTTACCAAGACTTAATAACTAGAACCTTGTTGGGTTTATTCCAGTACTAGCTCTGTCTCAGTCCGCACTCTTCCCATATCTCACTTTTCTCCTTTTTTTTCCATCATACCTAAGGACTTCTACACTATCTAGTGGATTGTCCCTGGGTAGATCCCTCCGGTTCTGGCAGATCATGGGAACAAAATACCTAACCTTATCATCCTTATATCACCATACATAAAGTAAATTTGGTCGGTCTATTTGGTATTGTTCATCTGCCATTGGAACCAATTGAAAACCATGTGAAAATCAATCCAGATACTTGTGATATATTATCAAAGCATTTTGTAAGTGAATTGTTTTTGATATTTTTAGAAAAAGAGCTCCCCTTCAACATGTGCATCATGTATTTGAAATCATTTTGGCACACGGAGGCAAGAGGAAGGATTAACTTCTTTGATTACCATTTTCTAAAATATATCAACATCACTTCCCTGATCAAATCAAGTAGATAAAGCATATTAGGGAAGGATGAGGTTTTCATAAATTTGCTCCCCTCAATATGTGCCTCGAGGTTTGAAAGAGTTTTGCACATATTAGAAGGAACCTGCACTTAGAGACAAATCAATCACGTTTCAATTCTTTGTGGTTTAAAAGATGCTCCCCCTTAACATGTGCATGGAAAATTTGAAATCGTTTGGCACATGTGGGAGGAAAGCTTGCTAAACACTTATGAAACCATTTATCGAATTATCGGTTTAAATCCAATTTAAATCACAAATTCTCCCTCGATCACAATTTTCAAATCATTTGAGAATTGTGATCTCTGTAGATTTAAATTGATTTTGAAAGCTTTTGAGGGGAGATGTGACTTGATTATGAGAAACATTTAACCAATAAGGATCAAGTTTGAGACTTTAGACTCCAAAGATTAAACATGCTTGAGTATCTTTTGAAAACATAATAATAACAAAGGTCTTGTACCAATTGTATACAATATTGTAAAACATTGTTCTTTTTGATTGTTAGGTTCCCATTTTAATAACACAAGCATCAATATAAGAAGTATAGAAGGGAATGATCAGATGAACAAGACACAACACTATGCGTATGAATATGTGAAAGGTTATGCGTAAAGTGTAAGAGTGAATTGAACAACCAACCTTCAATAGAAGGTTTACAAGAGGTATTTATAGGGCAAGGAGCTAGGGCAACACTTCTAGACTCCTTCCCTTCTTATGGGCTTGGGCCAAGGCTTATGGGCCTTCTACATAAGCCTTAGCTTAATAACAAACATAAAGGCCATATTAAGCTAACTATTACATATGAATCACTAACACTTGAATTAAGGTTTAGGAGTGATTCCAACAATCTCCCCCTAAGTGTTGGTGATGAATGAAAGAGTGATAAACGTTGTAGGTGCTGATGTAATAGTAGCTTTGACGTCTTCTGACATTCTTCTTGCTTGTGAGAAGAAGTGTCTTGATTCAACAATCTCCCCAAAGGTAGAGAAATTGTTTCCTTTGAAGTGTTCTCGCATTGACGCCATCATTTTCTTTGTTCTTTGATCTTTGTTCTTTGTGATGGAAGTGATAGTATGTTGTCGCTGTTCCGATCAGGTCTCCGCTTGTTCCAAAGTGTCTCCACGCCTTTCTTCAACATGTTCACACGCTCTTTGACGTTGGATTTCAGTACTGATGAAGTTCTCTTAGTCTTTAAACTTTGTAGATTTTTTGACTTGACGAAGAATCATTCTGACTTTTGTGTTGCCTTTTGAGAGAACTTCCATTAGTGATGATGTTGGCATGAACATGTGAAGAATCTGACGACGTCAGCCCGCTCCGTGAGCTTCCATAAGAAGAAAAACATAAAAATCGGTTAGTGACAAGCGGATTCCAGCACTTACAAGTTTGAACTTCGAGAGTGTTAACAACATAGTGTGAAAACACAACTCTAATTCTCACAAAGGTCGTTCTCGAAAGCTGGAGTCCCACAAGTGAGATTACGCTGACAAAAATCGAAGTACACCTATAGTTCAGATGAGTCGAGGTACACCGGGCATCACCTCACGACCGTAGACCGCTTGAGACACACTGCTTAATCCACTGGGAGTTACCGGTGACCCTGCCAAGGTCGCTTGATGTTGACCCGGTAGGAGTTTCCATTCAATCACTGAGGATCACAATTTTGAACCTCTCATAAATGTTCTCGACAGATTGATAAGATCTGTGAAGGACACGATAAAGAATCACTTATGTTCTTATTGTTGAACCAACGTTTATAAAAAGTTAAGTGTACCTAAGAGATCTTTTGATGAATCTCGTGGCTCTAGACTCAATAGTGCGCTTTGGTTTTCCTGAGCAGAGACTAGGGAGAGGGTTTCCTTCTTCAATACCAGCGATCTCTAAGAGAAGGCCGATAGTTTACGTAGGGTTCCTGTTGGGTTTTTGGTTCCTTGAATCATGAATTACCTTAAGTACTGGAACCACGGACAGGTTTGGTATAACCACGGACAGAAGAGTGTAACCACGGATGAAGACAACCGTGGCTAGTAGTAATGTGTAACCACTGATGATATATTGTAACTACTGCTAGTGTTTTGTATAGTCGGTTAGTTTATTGTATTAGATAAATATGGAAAAGATATTTATCTTGTAGGTTACGTATTGTATAATGTATAGGACTCCTTGGCTTATAAAAGGAGGTCCTAGGTTAGATTAGATACGTAAGTTTTATATCTAAAGTCGATACACTTCAAGGTTGCAAAACCCTAATAATGTAAGAGTATTCGTATTAATAAATAATATTGAGGTGTTGAATGTTAACTGTGCTTCTTCTTAAGGTTAAGTGTTAAATTCCGCATAATACTTAATAAGTTGTTATTCTAAGTCAGTTTCTATATTAGATCGTTTGCTCAACTAGGATCAACAAGTGGTATCAGAGCTTGTGATCTAGAAACTGTAATCAAGAAGAGGTTAAGTTAAGTTTTGTTCAGGAAAGATAAGATGTCCACTAAACTCACATGGTGATCGCTTCAAAGGTACCCATGCTCAAGCATGGTGAGTATCAAATCTGGAGAATGCGAATGAGGCAATACATTAGCATGATTGATTATGCTATGTCGTTGAAAAGGGAGACACTCTTCCTAAGAAGGGTGAGGATGGCAAAGAAATTTCCATTGTTAGTGAATTGATAAGGCTAAGAGAAAGCTGGAGATCAAGGCTCAGATTCTCTCCATGGGAATACCAAATGATTATGCGATTTTGAGCAATATGAATCGCTAAAGAGTTACTGGATGCTCTTGAGACAAGGTTTACCGGGCAATGAAGCTACTAAGAAGTCCGTGATGAATATGCTCAAGCATCAATTTTAAACCTTCACTGCTCTCAGTGGAGAAAAGATTGATGGCACATACAATAGACTTCAAAACTTATCACCAACCTAAGTCTGTAGATTATAAGGTTCTTCAAGAAGATATTAATTGAAGTTCATTAGAGTCTATCATCCAATGGGCTATTCATACAATTGTGTAGAGGAATGGAGGACTTTCCTAAGATGACTCGATAATCTCTTCAACAACTTAAGGTTTATGAGTCAGAATAACTTTGCTAATGCATCTCTCTAATCAAAACATTGCTTTTGTATCCACTATTCACAAGAGCCCACAAGATGTATCCACTGCTGCCTATGGTATATCCATCGCTATTGCTAACAATACCACCGTTAGTGATAATGTCGTGATGGTAATTTGTGCTTTTTTGGTGATTTAACTACTAGTGTTACTGTGTTGAATCAAGATCTGGATCAAATTGATCCTGATGATCTGGAAGAGATTAATCTTCAATGGCCAATGGCAATGTTGACTCTCCAAGCAAGGAAGTTTTTGAGGAGGACTGGAAGACAAGTTAAGTATGATGGTCAAAGGAGAGCATGGTTCGACAAAAGCAAGATGGAGTGTTTTAACTGCAAGAAGAAGGGTCACTTTGCAAGGGAATTTCGAGCTCCTAAGAGGATTGAAGGTGTTAAGAAGATCAACAAGAGTCTGCTCCTTCTTCAGCATTGGTGTGTAACACCCCCAAAAATGGTTTGCAGCGGAAGAAAAAGTTTTTGGGATGCTACCAGCTTGGATCATAACACAAGTGAAAGATTAATAGCTTTTTCGTAAGATATTTCATTTATGGTAGTAAAACAGAGTTTACAAGGTTGAATTGTTTGAAAAAATGGCCCATTAATAAAATGTGGTCCTCATACGTGAAATCGTCATCTATGACCATGCCATGCCAAAGAGTTAGCTATCGCTTTTTCATCCTAAAATACATTAAAAAGTCAACACAATGGTTGAGTGAATCATAGGTTTAGTAATAAAGCAAATTGATCACAAGATTTTCGAAGTTTAAGATAAGCCATGTTGTTATACGCCCATAAAAGATAGTTGATATTATTGCACTAAGCTCATGACACCAAACTAAATGCATACACCTAAATTTACCGGTGTAATAAATAAAATTGCCCCTCTCGAGATGTAATAGCCAATTACATAGAGATACCAAATATAGTGCGTTTATTTCCTTTCGATAACCGAAGCCTGGTCGCCAATTCCCAAGTACTATCCACGATATTTGCTTTCACTCGCAAGTGATTAATGGTTCATGATGTAGGGGACTTTTGGCAAACCATTTAGGCAGAGTCATAATATAGTACAAAGAAATCAAGCAATTGTGATCATAAAAGCAAAGAGTAGCATGTATTCTCCCCAAGGAGTTTATAAAACAGCAAAAGAGTAAAAGTGGGGCTATGAACTCACCTTAGTCTGTAATGCAAGATTCGATACTATCACAACTAGCATCGGGAAAAGAAACAAAGTAGTGTCAAGGGTGGCATCGCACAACGATACAAGAGTACAGTACAACGGTCATCGCTCAACCTAGTAGTGTACTAATTTTATCTCAAATATGTATCGAGTAACGAGGTTTTCTAAAGATAGATGTTTTAGTTTTCGTGGATTTTTAGTATCGATATCTTATAAAAAGTTTAGTGTCGCTCTAAAGAAAAGTTTGGTGTTAACGTTTCGTGTGGTGGTATGAAAACATAGACTCGACAAGTAACTCATGCCAAATATAACTCACACTAAAGCGTAATGTATATCCCCATACATTATAAGAATAGTCAAGTAGTTTTGACCTAGACTCAAGAACACACACAATCAAGCATAAAACATATATAAAGGAACTAAACAAGTAAGAATCATCTAGCAATAAAACAAGCAAATGGTTTGAGCCTTAGGCAATTATAAGAAACTCTAGATAGTTTAGAAAAGTCAATTAGACTTTATAAGAAACTCTAATTATAATAACGTTTCATAATTTTTATAAAATTGTTGGGTTTTATATAAATAAAAGGATTTTCAAATAGAAGTATAAGTTTAATAAGTTTTATAAATTCATATGATACCGCTTATACAATATTTTCGTGTTAATAGACTTTAATGAAAACTTGATTTTTAAAACAATATGTCCCATCAGATTTATAATTAAACATGTGTTCTAGTTAATTACTCCAACCCGCTTCAAATAACTTAACTAAATAGTTTTAGTAGTTAATCAAATTTTTAGATTATGTATTAGTTATTGTTTTGCCACTTATCATTAGTTTCATCTCATATATTGGTCCATACGAGTAGAGTCTAATTTATCACCGCCTCGAGTCCAAATAGTCCATATAAGTCCAATATAGTGTTCAATAGCAAGTGTCAACCACGAAGTTACCGAAACGCATCAATGTTCCAAGTAGCCAAATAAATATCATTACACATGATCCAAATTTTATATACGTGTAAATTTCATTATGACAAAACAATGTATACCCTTTATATTAATTATAACTCAACGCACTCTTAATTGTTTATAGTATGGGCTTTGATCCGAATTCAAAACCAAACACATGTTACTATATTGTACTTTGAGCCCATTACCCATAACAACTAGACACAATTTGGCTTGCTGCTATAGCCAAACGTGAACAAACACCGCTACTTATAATGTTTACCCGTAAGTCAAAATAAGTTCGCATAAACGTACCCTAGTTTGGTTAACACACTAATACCACAAACAAAAATCAAACAAGATAACCCTTATGTGTTTATCTATTTTAGTACACACGAGAATTAAATTAGCTCGACAGAGCCTCGTTAATCATGACCACATGTCAAGTTAACTTGAAGTTGACTGGCCGAATGACCGATGAGTTGACTCAAAAGATAATAATAAAACAAACACTCCTTTTAATCTATTCCAACCACATCGAATTTATATAAAACGCGCTTTATCAAAACTGCTTAACAACATTCCAAAAACTTATATAACCGATTTAGTTATGTCAAGAAAATGAAATGAAGAATAGAAAGTCGACCTATGGTCGAGAGAACAAGTGAGACAAACGAGATGGAGAGGCGGCCGAGATGTGGTGCGATAATCTTCTCAACACTAACCAAACAACCCTCCTCAAGAAAACTTAACCTCGTTTTTAAACTGAAAACCCTAGAAATCATTAAGATTGTAGATCTAATGGTTTGAACGCTGCTGCCTTTGCTCATGATGATCACCTTTTCTCGATCTAACTTTTGGTGTATGGGTCGAATATTCTGGCGGTTAGCAAAATGTGACCGGATAGAAATTCTGACCGGATTCTGTAGAGAAGAGGGAGCGAGTATTTTTAAGAGAGAGAGAAATGTGTGTTAAAAAAGAGAATGAATGTGGTGGGGGTTTTATACCCCAAGAGGGACCAAAGGTGTAATTACACCAAATGTAAGGGGTGGACAAAACTTAAATGGACTAGAAATGGTTATCTTCACAAATCGAGGTTCGGGACACGCTTAGACTATAAAGGTCAATTCAACTCATTTTAATGTTACGCCATTGCTTAATAAATTTTCCATAAAAGAACTAGTGTTCACACGACTAATATCTTGTTTATAGAATCAAAATTAAATCGAAATTGTACGCCACAGGTCTAAATTTCATGTTTCAAGATAACTTTCTCTTTCACGTCAAATGAGTCAGAAAGTTTGTAAATGAAAATGTATCAACTTTTCAAAACTAATATCGAAAAGTACGAGTGGTTACATGGTGGCTCAAGATGGTCTTGGTGATTATGATTGGAGTGATCAGATTGAAGAAGGACCCAATGCAGCTTTTCTTGCTAGTGAAGCTTCAAAAGAGCATAACTTTGCTCTTATGGCTTATGCTTCATCTTCTGGTTCAGATTCTAAGGTATCTAATGAGTCTACTTGCTTTTTTAAATCATGTAATGATAACTTAGAATCTCAAAAGGCTATCACTGAGAGTATGAGGAAAGAAGTAGAAAGACTAACTATGGATAACTTAGGTTATAGGGTTGGTCTAGAGAGTGTGAAAGAGAAGCTTAGATACTCGTATTAAATGTGAGTTTGAGTATGTAGATAAGATCAATATACTAGGTGGTGAAATTGATCTTAAAAATAGAGAGATTAAAATGCTTAAAGAGAAACTTGAACTAGCAGAGAGTGAAAAACAAAGGGCCCTAGATGAAAAAGAAAAACATGTTGTTAGGGTAGCTAAAACACAATTTGCTTCGATCGGTTCATAAATCTATAGAGAGTCATCTAATGAAAAAGGGTTCTGGGATTGGATACAACAATATGCCACCACCTACTCTTATGCAACATGCACCACCTGCTAAAGAACTGTCATTTAGTAGTGAATTCAGTTTTAACAAACCCGTTGAAGGAATAAGTAAGACTGAGACACCTAAGATAAGTTCGATATGTCATCCGATGCTCCCATCATTGATGATTGGGAATCGATTCTGAGGAAGATAGTAAAGTATCAACACAGCCTGAAAAGTTAGAACCTATTAAGAAAGTTGATACTAGACAAGCTAATCTTGTACCTAGATTTGGAGCTAAAGTTACCAAGAAAGTAGTAGAGTACAGGGAAATACCTAGGGACTAGATGAAACAATATAAACCTAGGGGTAATCAAAGAAGCTTAAATGGTTTAATTTCTAACAGATTAGGTGATGAGTTTCAATGTGTTAAAAAGGCTTGTTTTGTATGTGGTAGTTTTGAGCACTTACAGAGAAATTGTAATAAAACAGACCAACAAGTTTGGAATCATTGGAGGAGGGTAAATCACCAAAACTTTTCAAAGAAAACAAACCCTCATCCTAACAGAAACATGATTCCTAAAGCAGTGTTAATGAGGAATGGGAATACAAAATCAATTGTCACCGCTTCTCCCAAATGGGTTCCAACCACTGCTAAGCAAAGTGTAAACACGGCTAAGCAAAATCAAACCACTGATAAGCCAAAAATCACCACAGATAACAAAGAAGTTTTAAAAATTCCAAAGGTGATAACCGATACAGTGGTTGGGAATCATTTTTATGTTAAGGCCTCACTAGTTGGCAATGGAAACCTAAGACCAAGGTTTTACATCATGTCAACTGTGCATCAATGGACCTAACCAAATTTGAGTATATTGATGCACAGGCACTCCAAGTCAGTATTGGCTTGGGTCCACAAAAGGAACTAACTTGTTTAATTTCATGTGCAGGGCAATCTACAAGATGAGCTAAAAGACAAAGGAGTTTTGATAGTGGTTGCTCTGGGCACATGACTTGGGATGGGAGCAACCTCGAAGATTTTGAAGCTTTTGATGGAGGATATGTGGCTTTTGGCAATGATCCAAAGGGAGGAAAGATACGTGGAAGAGGCACAATCGAATCAGAAATTTGGACTTTGAAAAGTCTACTTGGTACAGGGACTTAAGTACAATTTATTCAGTGTTTCTCAAATGTGTGATAAGAAAAACTGGGTACTTTTTGGTGAAAATGAGTGTGTGGTGTTGTCTCCTGAGTTTAAGATGCCCGATGAGAAGTTTATACAACTTAGGGTACCTAGGAAGGAAAATATATATTGTTTTGATCTTAAAGATGTAATTCCTAATAGGTCCTTAACTTGTTTATTTGCTAAAGCATATGTGGATGAGTCTAAGTTATGGCATAGAAGATTAGGTCACCTCAATTACAAAACAATCAATAAACTGGTTAAAGGGAACTTAGTGAGAGGGTTACCTTCTAAGGTTTTTGAGTGTAAGGAACTGTGTGTGGCTTGTCTGAAAGGAAAACAACATAGAGCTTCTTGTAAGTCCAAAACTGTCAACACCATTTCACAACCATCGCTTATGCTTCATATGGACTTATTTGGACCTACTTTTGTCAAGAGTTTGAACCATAAGCAGGATTGCCTAGTTATCACTGATGATTATAGTAGATTTTCTTGGGTTTACTTTTTGGTTGCTAAGAGTGAAACTAGTGAAGTTCTCAAGAGTTTCATTATTAAGATAGAAAATCTAGTGAATCATAAAGTCAAGATAATCAGATTTGATAATGGAACTGAAGTTTAAGAATGCAAGTGATGAATCAGCTTTTGTGTAGAAAAAGGTATAGAAAGACAGTTTAGTGTTGCTAGAACACCACAACAAAATGGTGAAGTTGAAAGGAAAAATAGAACACTAATTGAGGTCGCTAGGACTATGTTATCTCGAGTCTAAGTTACCAACTACCTTTTGGGTGAAGTCAGTAGGCACTGCATGTTATGTGCAGAATAGAAGTAAGGTAGTGAAGCCTCATAACAAGACCCCTATGAGTCTGTTACATGATAGGAAGCCAATGATTGCATTCCTAAAACCTTTTGGGTGTCCTGTTACTATCTTGAATACCATAGACTACCTAGGCAAGTTTCAAGAAAAAGCCGATGATGGATACTTTTTAGGCTATTCATCAAATAGTAAAGCCTTTAGAGTATACAATAGGAGGACTAGAATTGTTGAAGAGAATCTACATGTTCAATTCAGTGAAAAGACTCCTAGTATTGAGACCAAAGGACCGTGACCGGTGTTTAACATTGATATGCTAACCAAATCTATGAATTATGAGCCTATCATTGCAGGAACTTCCACTAATGTTGATGCAGGTACTCAAAAGAATTCTCGTGAAGAAGCAATTTCTAAGGAAGCTGATTCTCCTCAAGAGTTCTATTTGTTTGAAAAGTGGAAAGCTAGTTCTGTTTCACCCATCATTGATAAGCAAGGTCCCACTGATGATGATGTTTTGAATATCGAGGAAATAGTGCTCATCATCAAGATAAGGATGAGTTATTGAAAGATAATTCAGTGTTGGTAGAAGAAATTGAAAAGAAGAAAAAGCAGCCTGCAAGCACGGATAAGCCAAACATAAGCACGGATAGAGTTAATACAACCACTGCTAAGCTAACAACTTCTACCACCTGCCATTACAAGTGAAATCCCGGCTGTAAGTACCGATAGTAGTACTTTCTTTGGACCACATGCAAAGCCATTACATGGTGAAGAGGAGTATCCACATGATCCTGATATGCCCGCTTTGATTGAAATTGATACTCCTACCGATGATGAAGACATGGATGATTTCTTCAATGCTGATTTAACTAATTTGGAACATGTCATTCATGAAAGTCCTGTTACCTCCACAAGGATACACAAGATTCATCCCAAGGAACAAATACTTGGAAATTTGAATACTCCAGCTCAAACAAGAAGCAAGGTTAAGAACACGTAACCCTTTCCTAACATGGGTTCTTTGCAAGATCACTTCACAAAAGAAACAGTCATAAAGATCTGCAAAATTTCCTGTTTGCTTGTTTTCTGTCTCAAAAGGAACCAAAGAGAGTTGAAGAAGCATTATCTAAAGAAGGATGGGTAGAATCAATGCAAGAGGAGCTTCTTCAGTTCAAACTTCAAGAGGTTTGGACATTGGTAGAACTTCCTAATGGTAAGAGGGCAATTGGGACAAAATGGGTGTTCAGAAACAAAAGGGATGAAAGAGGTATTGTTGTGAGGAACAAGTCAAGGTTGGTTGCTCAAGGATACACACAAACTGAAGGCTTGGATTATGATGAAGTGTTTGCTCCAGTTGCAAGAATTGAGGCTATTAGATTGTTTTAGCTTATGCTTCATTCAAAAACTTTGTTGTGTATCCGATGGATGTTAAAAGTGCATTTTTGTATGGCACAATTGATGAGGAGGTTTATGTCTGTCAACCTCCTGGTTTTGAAGATCCTGATCATCCTGACAAGGTCTACAGGGTGAGGAAGGCTATGTATGGGTTGCATCAAGCTCCTAGGGCATGGTATGAGTGTCTGCCTACTTATTTGATGGACAATGGGTTTAAAAGAGGACTGATTGATAAAACTTTGTTCATAAGAAAGCACCAAGATGATATTTTATGGTTCAGTGTTTATGTAGATGACATCATCTTTGGCTCAACCAATAAAGAGCTATGCAAAGATTTTGAGAAGCTTATGCATGATAAGTTTTAGATGAGTTCTATGGGAGAACTCACTTTTTTTTGGGGCTACAGGTGTTCAACAAAGGACTGATGGTATCTTCATTAGTCAAGACAAGTATGTAGCAGATGTTTTGAAGAAGTTTGGGTTTCAGGATGTGAAAAGTGCTAGTACACCAATGGAGACTCAAAAACCCTTGCTACCTGATGATGGAAGTACCAGAGTTGATCGAAGTTGTACAGTGTCATGATTGGATCTTTGATGTATCTCAACGCATCTAGGCCGATATAATGTTCTCATATGTGTGTGTGCAAGATTTCAAGTCACACCTAATTCATCACACATGAATGCCGTTAAGAGAATTTTTAGGTATCTTAAGGGTCATCCTAAATTGGGCCTTTGGTACTCAAAGGATTCTCCTTTTGACTTGGTGGCCTACACAGATAGTGACTATGCTGGTGCTAGTTTGGTTAGGAAGTCTACAACCTGAGGATGTCATTGGGAAGCATACTTATTTCATGGCGTGTAAAAGCAAACTATTGTGGCAAATTCTACAAGCTGAATATGTGGTCGCCGCTAGTTGTTGTGGTCAAGTTCTATGGATTCGTAATCAATTGTCGGACTTTGGGTACAATTTTATGCATACTAAGATTTACATTGATAATAACAGTACAATATGCATCATTAAAAATCCTGTTTTTACATTCTAGAACTAAACATATTGAGATAAGACATCATTTTATTAGAGATTGTAATGAGAAAAGGTTGATTCAAATGGTAAAAATCCATACCGATTTCAATGTTGCTGATCTTCTCACCAAAGCTTTTGATGTGGGGAGGTTTCAGTATCTTGTTGTTAGTATTGGAATGATAAATCTCTAAACTCTCAAATTGTTTTGTACCGTTTGTATATGTATCGAATCTGTTATTTTGTAATCTTAGTTTTGCTATTTTTGTTTCTCACCACGATAGTTTGTTTCTAACCATCGATAGTTTGGTTCAACCCATCGCTAGTTGTCCTGTTTTTCACTAACCATTTTGCAGATACAAGAATGATCATTATAGAAGTAAAAGAAGTACTGATGCAAATTGTTCATTTATTCATTCGAGAAACAAATTTACTTCCAGAGTACATGAAAAGAGCTATACATGATCTACTAATCCTAATCTAGTTCATATCATCTATTCCAACATCTAACAGACTGTTGGATATGCATGATCGCTCACATCTTTCACACTAGATGCTGGATATGCGTTTGTGAAGTCTTGCATAACCACTCATTTCTTCTATCTCAATGGTCGGAGATGCATGACTACTATGACGAGGATGCTAAGGATCAAAATGGAAAGGATGGATTGATGAAAACGTTGATGATGACGATGACCACATTAGATGAAGCACAAAGGACATAGTCATATCACCAAAAAGCATCATTCCATTTTCCTTTTTCCCTTCCCCTTTACGATGTGTGAAGAAGCACCATAACTTGGTACTTGAAGACCAAGAACCACCTCTCTGTCTTTTGGAAGTGGTGGGTTTCTTGCTCGTGGTCTTATTTGGGGTTGAGATGTCAAGGTTGGGAGTATGAAGATCTCTTCTTTGAGGAATCATCAGAGTCCTCGGATGCATTACTTGGATTCACCACACTGTCATCTTCAGATGATGGAAGAAATGGAGATTTTAATGGTCTTGTTTCTTGTGGAGGGAGGTAGAACTGCCATGGGTTACCTTCTTCACTTGATGATGAAGATGATGATGAGGATGAGGAGGATGTTAGATTGACTACTTCTGGTTTATTCCAACTAGGGTTCCACATTGTGATTGCAGTTGATTGGAGACTTTGAAGTAATTAGGGTTTTGATATTGATTGGTGTGTGTTATGTAAGATTTGGGTTCTTTTTATAAGTGGGGTTTAGGGTTATGGAAGTAAATACGGGGCATGTTTAATGTGGTTGAGGAGTTAATGAGATTCTTGGGAGTTGGACTAATATTAGTTCTAGAAGTTGACCATATTGACTTACCTGTTCAACCACGGATAGGTCTTTTGGAACCACTTTTAGCTCTTCCTAACCACTGACAACAATAACTTTATACTCTGTGTTGGTTTTGTGTTTTTGTCTTACCGGTATGAAGGTTTTGGGTGCATAAGGAGCTGATTTACTTGCTATATCTCTTGGGCATTTGGAAGAAGTGATCCCATGTATCTACTGATGGTATGTTGTAACCACGGAGAGTAGTTCTGGAACCGCGGATAGCATGGAGTCTAGTTTTGGATAGTACAGGGATTGTTTGGTAACATTGGCGAATCTATATCACTCTCCCCAAATCACGGACGGATCATTTATTTGATTCTCAAACCACTTCCAATTGGCGCTCAACCTTAACCCTAATCACTTTCTTTGCATAATTCACCAACTCACATCATTATTTTCCTTAATCAAAATGGCTGAAAAGTATTCCACTTCACATAACCTAGTTGCCATTCTCACCAAGAATGCTCGTTCTGAAGGATTTCATCAAATGATTGATTTCTTAGTTCACAGTCCCATTCATTATGCTTTAACTGTTACACCCACCATTCTTAAAGCCTACATACATCAATTCTGGAAGAATGCTACACTTGCAACGGTTGATGGTGTGGAGATGTTTCGCTCTGAAGTGGATGAGCATGTTATTTCGCTATCGAGGATATCATTCGAGAAGTTTTGCGCTTGATGATGCCGATGGGGTTGACAATCTTTCTGATGTTGAGATTGTTGTTGGTTTAGAGAGATTAGGATATACACATAGAGGTGAAAAGGTACAATTCTTTAAGAGTTTGTTTTCACAACAATGGAAGTTTTTGATTCACACCTTGTTGATGTGTATGAGTAACAAGACCACATGTTTTAATGGCTTTCCTTCAAAAATTGCTAATGCTATTATTTGTTTATCTGAGGGAAGGAAGTTTAATTGGTCTAGGATGATTTATGAGGGGTTAGTACAAAACATTAGGAAGAAGGGTAAATACTATTTGTATCCTCGGTTTGTTCAACTGATTGTAGCACATCAAATTGTTAATCCTATTGAACATTCTAGAGAGTATGAAGTACATCATATGCTTCCTAAGGTTTTTGCACATATGAGGAATCAACCACAGAATGTACAAATTAGAGATGTTCCTTTATTTCCTCACATGCTTACTTTGCCTCGCTCGATTTTGATGAAGGTCTTGAAACTCAACTGATTGTCACTGAAAGTACACCTCCAACCACTGATACTACACCTCAAATCACTAATAGTACACCTATTGTCTGGACTAGGAGAAAGAAGGGCACTAAGCTTCCTCAGGCTAGTGCTAGTGGGTTGCTCATGAGGCAGTGAAGGTGACATGATTGGAAGGGCATCCACTATGATACATGCTTAGATGTCGATCAGATAGTGGAAACATAAATAAGACCCAACCATTGGCAACTCATAATGTGGAGAGTTCCTTGAACTTAACACAGTGGAGGAATCCCTAGCCATTCATAGATGTTCCTCTCGATGCTATGTTTTCTATATCCAAAGATTCACCGAAGTGATGAGGATAGGTTGGAACCTGAACATGAATTGACGGATTCGAAGTTTGTACATACCGACTTTTCCAATGAACCACCTCTCGGACCAGTTCACACAGGTCGAAGTGGGGAGGATATTCTTGAACGCTTAAATGAATTGACGGCCAAATGTACCAAGATGGAGGAGACGATCTCTAATCTCAAGGAATTGGCTGGGTTTCATAAAAAGGATATTCGGCTTGAAGCACATGTGGTTTTGGTTTTGAGAAGATAAAAGGCCGGGCTTGTCGCTTTGAGGAAGCTAAGGAAAAAGAAGTGAACTCCTTTCCAGCTCTAATATGGAGGATGTATCCAAACAAGGGAGGAGTGAAGGCAAGAATTCAGGGGAGGATGTTAATGTATCTATGGAAGAAGATGTTGATAGTGGAGATCAAACATTTTTGGTATCCGATAAAGATGGGAATGAGGCAGTTCTTGAAAATGTGAAGAACGTTGTAGAAGATGTAGTATCAACACAAACACCGATGGTATGTCCGAAACCACGGTTAGTACACTTCTAACCATCGATGTCAGTAATGACATGGCAACTATAAACACTACAACTATACCTACTACAATCATACCCACTGCTATTATAACCACTTCCACTATAGTCACAACTCTCTCTCAGATCACAACCTAAGTCTAAAGAAGTTGAGAAAGAAGCTGCTAGTACTTTGATAAATCTAAGTAAAACTTCATCTATTTCTACACCTTGATATCTGTTCAAACCATCTGCAACTAAACCCAAACCCAGAGGAAAAACTTTAGTTATTGGTGAACCATTGAAGAAGAAGGTGATTCAATTTGATGTTGGAAAAGGTAAAGGGTTGCAGCACGTCAGAGTTGAAGTTTAAATCTAGAGCGTAACAAGAAGCTTTTGATGCGAATTTGTTAAAAATATGGTTGTCAAGAACAAGAAGCCTTAGAGATAAGAAAGCGAAAGAAAGAGGAAGCTAGTCAGAGAATGTTAGCTATATGGTATGAATCTCAAAACTTTCTTCAAGCTTCTCAACAAATAAATGATGAATATACTGCACAAGAATGGAATTTGTTGGATGATAAGGAAAAAGCTAGGCTTTTAGGTGAATGGGCAAGAAAGGTTGGTAATGAAAGGAAGCAAGTTATAAGAAAGAAACCTCTTTCAATGGCACAAATGAGAAATGTATTAATGAAAATTATTAAGAATTCAGGCATTCACATTTCTAAAAATCTTAGTAAATGTTCATTTAAAAGAATTCTTGAAATTTATGAAAGGTGTATAAAGATTAATCATGATGATTACGTCCAATGAATTCGAGAAGGAAGAAGAGTGGATTAAGAAGCATGATGAGTGGATGCAAAGTAAAAGAAAGAGAAAATCTGAGATTCAAGAAACATCTGATTCTAAAAGATTGAAAGAAGCTGTAGATGTTAATCAAATTGTTTCTTATGAGTTTAAGCTTAATGATGGAAGTGAAGGAGTTTGGAAAATTCAAAGACTCAACAATGAAGTTTATGAGTATAATAAATTTTCACAAATGCTTCAGTATTTTGAAAGGGATGATTTGATGGATCTCTGGAGACTTTACAAGAACAAGTTTGGTGAAGTACATCCAACTGATAATCATGAGAGACTGGTCTATTATAATTTGAAGATTTTATTTGAACCAACTCATGATGAACCTGAATGGAAAGGACTCTACAATGGTACTGTAACAAGATGGGTTTTATATCAAACTTGTGGAGTTCATGTTTTAACTATTTCTGGAAAAATTATTCACATGCTTGTAGAAGGTGAATATCCTTAGTTGAATAAGTATCCGAAATTATTGTTCGATGTTGTAACCGGTATTATCAAGATGTCAGTTACCTATGATGGTCAAGCCTATGATTTGTTGAAGAAATATGAGACAATTCTTAAATCTCATAAGTGTTTGGCTACATCCTCCATTTCAGATGTTTGAGCTTAAAGGAAACTTGAGAATTCTGTTGGAATGTATCAAGTTTAGGAGAGGATTGTTGGGTTTTTGGTTCCTTGAATCATGAATTACCTTAAGTAATCGAACCACGGACGTTTGGTATAACCACGGACAGAAGAGTGTAACCACGGATGAAGACAACCGCGGCTAGTAGTAATGTGTAACCACTGATGATATATTGTAACTACTGCTAGTGTTTTGTATAGTCGGTTAGTTTATTGTATTAGATAAATATGGAAAAGATATTTATCTTGTAGGTTACGTATTGTATAATGTATAGGAATCCTTGGCTTATAAAAGGAGGTCCTAGGTTAGATTAGATACGTAAGTTTTATATCTAAATTCGACACACTTCAAGGTTGCAAAACCCTAATACTGTAAGAGTATTCGTATTAATAAATAATATTGAGGTGTTGAATGTTAACTGTGCTTCTTCTTAAGGTTAAGTGTTAAATTCCGCATAATACTTAATAAGTTGTTATTCTAAGTCAGTTTCTATATTAGATCGTTTGCTCAACTGGGATCAACAGTTCCCTGTGAGAATGAAACAAGCTTCTTTTGGGAGAAACTTGAGTGGCTAAGAAGGTTTAATGCATGCGTCACTGGGTCCATGACGACTTTTAATCTTCAATGCCGGTGTCATCTAGTGACAACCAATAGCATATGAATTGAACCCGGTGTCTGCCCTAAGTTGAATAATCCGGAGGGCTATTTCTTTTCACCCTTTTCTTTGCTTTTCTTTTTAATTCTTCAACTCCTTCTTTCTCCCATTCTCATTTTCTCCTTTTATAATCATACCTAAGGACTTCTAATTCTAACTATTGGTAATTTCCTTGGGTAGATCCTCCCTCAGGATCATAGGACGCTTATTCCTAACCTTAATCACCTTATAACTCCATTTCCATAAAACCATTTTCACAAAAATCTCTCAAAGTGGTTATGAGTAAAACCATTTTGAACCACTATGAGAGTTTAAGATTTTGCAGAAATACTCCCCCTCAACACATGCTTACATGTTTTGATGAAATTTTCATGGTGAGAGAAGAGTTTACGCTTTTGAATTGATCAACTCAAGATAGACAATCCTCCGCGAGACACGGTTACGTTGCATAGTTAAAGAGTTACATTTTCAGCTTTTAGGTAACAAATAGCTCTAATAACTATCTTGAAGGTGTGGACAAGCCTCAAAAGGTTGTCAAACCCGTCAATGTTCATGTCTACCAAGAGTTTCTCGAATGGTACATTCTACTCGGACAAGTCCTTTGCGAGACACGTTTACATCACTAGCGAACTAGCTTGAAATTATTACCTATCCCGGACAAGTATTTTCGAGTTACTAACATTTAGGGTTTCACATTCATTGGTTAAGTCTATAGCACAAAGATTCATTTGCAATTTCACAACATATTTCTTATCACATAATTTTTCTCCCCTCAAAAATGGCATATAAATGTTATTTTTGATGAAATTTTGATATCGAATATGTCCATTTCGAGTTTTATGGGAAGATTATCACGAAGAACAATTTGTGAACAAAGTTTTTAATCAAATACTCCCCCTCAACAAGTGATATTAACTTTTGAGGTTTTGAAAATCATAAGGGAAGTACTTGTTCTTTTGAGCAAAACCTTTGAAAAATGAAAGATTTGATAAGTTTTACTCAAAAGTAAGAAGCTTTCGCTCCTTTTATAAGGATTGTGGCAATCAAGCCGTACCACGTGGTCCTTTCATTACAAGTACGGGTTGTACATCGTTATGTGTGCACAAACCATCTTCATAAAATAATCACACATCCAAATCAATATGAAAATGAAACAGCTTTAAGGGGTACTGTGGGGAATCGTAGTCCAAAGAATGTTCTAGGAATGCGAATCGGGCGTTGATAGCCTTTGTGAGAGTAATCCCGAACGACCACCTATAAAGCTCTCCAAAGTTCGAACGATCGCTTCAAAATCTTTCATCAATCCGCGTGATGATTCTCTTAACATTCCGCTCTCCCGAGAATTCCATCTCTTCGTGACCCAATGCCTTGTTGTATCGCTTTAACCGATAAGCTAAGCCGCCCCCGACTTTATTCAGTGTGTGATCTCCAAACTTATGAAGATCTCTACACGCCATCAAGCGCTATGCGATGTAGTTCACTACGGTAGACTACTCCAAACGGTTTGCCGATGAGAGTGTATTGAGGAAGATGATTGATGTCAGGAAGTTCTAGCTGAGGTCTGGTGAAGTTGACGCGTGTCTGATAAGATTCAACGGCAAGTTGCAAGTCTTCTACACGTTGAATTTCAGTCGAGAATTGTCTCATTCTTCCATGTACCTTGGCAAGATACAGATCTTCAATGTCGTTGAGAGACAAATTATGAAAGTCCGCTTCACAGAACTCATAGTCCCTTTCGTCTTGTCTTTTGACCACGATTTTCTGGAGGAAAGTGTAGTCCCATTTAGACGAGAGAGCCACATGCTCAACAACAACGATCCCTTTATCACTGTACACTTCATGTTTAGACTTTCGAACCTTGCAGATTTTGTAGTAGAATCTTCGGCGTTCAGGCCAATGGTGAATCCCATACATTGCATCGATGTCATATCGTTCCACGTTGTTGGCAAACATGTGGTTAGCCTTTTCCTCGATGCTATACAGTTGGAGTATATGGCTACGCCGAACGGAAGTGTAAGTGAGGTAGTGTATTTCTTGGAACCATCGCTACCGTGTAGAAGAAATTCCATGTCATTGTTGAAGAAGTAGCGAAATGGAATCTTAGGTTGATCCGGTTGGCCAATCGTTGGTAAAGGTCTCGTCCAGTGTAGTATGGAGCATTGTCTTTTCGTGTGAAGTCAATGTTAGCTCGTGAGGTTGAGCCAATCGATGTTGTTAGACATGGCCCGTGCTATGTTTTCAAGATGGTATTCAACTTCGATAGCACTTTCCGAATGTCTTTGAGCAATTGAAAAGCTTCATTCTTGATGCGTTTTAATTCTGACTTGGTCATCTTCTTCACCCGAAACTTCTCTTGAACTAACTTAGCATGCTCCAATGTTGGACCTTCTACCATATCTTGATCATCAGCTAGAGGCGGAGTAGCATCAACAAGTGTAGAGAACCACTCAAACTCGGTGTCATCTTCATCTAGCCATGAGACGACATCGCCTTTAGGTGACTTCTTCTTCTTCTTTGGTCTAGATGAGGATGCCGGGTTTCTTTGTTGAAGCGAGAGGTGGGTTGTTGTTGTTGTTGGGGCTCGGTATCTCTTCATCGTTACCACCGTACTCGAAGTGATCACCGGTTTTCTCTCGCTGAGGTGGTAACTCGAGTCCCGAGGTTTATTAGCAACATCAGAACTTGGTGGAGATCTTCTTTTCGGTTAGAGTCTTTGGGTTGGTGGTGGTCTTAAGGAAGATTCACCGACTTCTTTGGATGTTTAGGTGCGAGTCCTTGTCCTTATCATCGCTCATCTCTTGGTCGTTTAGGTTGATCTGCCTGATTCTTTGCATGATGATCCGAGTTGATAATCGTAGACCTTCAAAAATTTAGCTTCATCCAAGTAAAAGTTGCAGATCGCTTTGACATTTGCATCACCAATTTAGCAATTAACTCAGCCAGAGAGATCGATTCTTTGGCCATTATATGTTTAACCAATGCGACGATATTTGGAGTAAGTTGTCCGGAAATACTTCTCTTGTCACACCAGGACAAGGTGTCGAAGAAACTTGTGAGTATATTCTCTTGCCGTCTTCTCCAATTCCTTTGGAAATCTCCTTTGATAAACTTCTGGATTTGTTCCCTTTCTTTCAACAACTCGTTTATCCCTTTTTGAAGAAAGTTGATTCCCGCAAGTTGATTCAGCTTTTTGTTGGTTACATCCTTCTTTCCGTACTTGCTTGGCTTTGACAATCCTTGTTTTGCTCGATATCCAAGAGTTGGTTGGTTTCTTCTTCGACTGGATGTGGATCCGTTGTTCCTTTGGATGGTGGTGGAGATGAATGAGAGGATGAATTTGATGATGATGAGATATGAGGAGACCTCGTGATCCTTTGGCCTTTGGTTGAAGTTTCTTCTTTTGAGCGTTGCCGACTATCGCGAAGAAAATCATCATATTCAACTTCGCATCTTTTTCCGCACTTGGCCAATTGTTCTGCCTCAATCTTGGCTACTTCATCAGCTTTTTCTTTCTCAGACTTCTCGGGTTGATTAACCTCATCAGGAACTGGTGTAGATAGTGCACCACCACTTGGCCCTCCAGGGCCACGAGTTTAATCCTTTACAAATTCATTGGCAAGATATTTGAGTCTGAGGTTCTTCAATTTCTTTTGATATTCTCTTTCCTCATCAACTGGTTCTTCTTCTGAACTTTCCTTATCATGCTCAAGCACATGAGTTTTTCCTTTGCCTTTTTCAGCTATTGGACTGGGAGGTTTAGCTACTGTTGGAGTGTCATCGATTGCCATTTCAGAGTAGGTGACCTCTTCGTATGATTCAGCTTTCCTCGAGCTTTCATCCAAGAGCTTTCGCTATGTTCGTGTTTGGAAATAGGAATAGGAATAGCTTCCTTAGAGGGAACTTTCCTTTTTAGAGTATGTGACCTCTTAGGAAACTTTCTTTGACTCTCGGTGCTTGTAACACTCCTCGCACCTGCCTCTCCGGTTTTCCTAGTAGGTGTACCGGAGGACTTTTCATCAAGAAAACCTACTTTGCCTTCATCAACAGCTACCAGATACCTTTTGTATGAATAGAGTTGTTTGACCGCATCGCTAAGGTGATCCGCAACACCGCACTCGCTTTGTTGTAGATTCCTTAAATCTTAATGCTGAGTGTAGGCTCATACAACATGGAGTGATTGTTGGGGTCATTGAGTCTCAAGGGATATCGATTATTCCCTAGAGCTCTTGGATCAACAATTTGGTATATCCGATATATGGGATCTTAGAGCCAAGATTTTGAGGAAAGACATCATGTCGCCCCATATCAGAGCTTCAACTTCAATGTGTTTCATGTTGACCAAAGCCCAAAAGATCATGAGTTCCATGAGCTTGGGATGCTCATAACACTACGTCACGCCTAAATGGATTTGGTGATGATAATGTAGAGGTTCTCCATGGTCGAGGAATATTCTTAAGATCCATGTATGAATGCTTTGTGATTACTCCTGTAGCTTCATCATAACCAATGTTGATCATGAATTGCGTAACGCCTCTTCGCTTGGTGTGGCATTGTATTCGGTTGGCTCAATGGTGGGAATGAGAAGAATAGCCCTTAAGTTTGCTGGTGTGATGGTGACTTGTTTGTGGTTGAGCGCCACCGCCACAACATTTTGACCTTTGATCTTTTCATTGTATGCCAAAATTGGTGAATGTAGATCTCCCCGATCAGGTAGTTGGTGAGCATGTTCTGATAAGGGTGATTCTTCAGAATGTCCACAACAATTAAACAAGAAGACTCTGAGCAGGTGAGAGTATCAAAATCAACACGAAGGTTGTTCTTTCCAATCTTCATTGGATAGCCATTAGGGAAGATATTTAGCCAAAAGAACCAACATATCGAAAGACATATCGAAAGATATTTAGCCAAAAGAACGTTTTGCATTTGAGAAGCTGGTGCTTCCACGTTTTGCATTTGAGCGTCCATGTCGTGATCTGAAAGATATTTAGCCAAAAGAACCAACATATCGAAAGACATTACGTTAGTCAACATATGGTTTTATTATCCAATTATTGAATGTGATATGTCGATGATTGTTACGAGTCCAATGTCACTTGTTAGTCCAATAATCCAAAGACGTCGTGATAAGTTTCGTGAATTAATTAACTTTAAGTTTTAAATTCCAAGTTTTCACTTATTATTCACAAATTATTAAACATTTAAGCTTATTAGTGACATTATTGGTTTCGTGGCGTTATGATTTATTTATTTACAAGTTTGCACGCGTAACAATTCATAATTAAGGTTAAAACTAGGCTTAGGTATAGAAATGGCAAGATTATGCGTAAACAGGAGTGGTATACGCGTAAGCATAAGCTTATGCATAGGTTCTTGACTTACGCGTAAGAAAAGAGGGCCTTATGCGTAAAGCTTACGCGTAAGCGTATATGGAACCTTACGCGTAAGAGTCAACCTTTTGCGTAGAGGTCATCGCTTTTATGCATATCCTTCACGAGATACGCAGTAGTCCCTAATGTAGAACCTTACGCGTAAATGTTACGCGTAAGATTTCTCTTACGCATAACATGCTACGCGTAAGGTGATCCTTATGTGTAGATGGCAAGTAACCTTGATTCTGAATTTTCACTCGTAGAAAACCTGAAATAAGTTCATCATATCACCAATCTTAACAGATACATTCAATCTTTATCACCAAACACTAATACTCAATCAAACAGCTTATGTGAGAACACATGTTACGCTTAAACCTAAACCCTAAAGCTTAAGAATTACGAGTAAGCAATTTAACCATGGGAAATGCACTAAACTTGTTCTGGGATTTCTAAGAAGGCTAGTGAGATGTTTTATCCAAGTTTTAACATCAAAATCTGAACGAATCAAGAATACCCCAAATATCAAGAACATAAACCCCAATTTTCAATTTTCATGCAATTAGTGTTTCTGGGTAGATTATAAGCTTGGATATGGTCAATTCAACTTGTAAACACCATCACTCAACTATCTTTTTATCCAAAAACATTCACATTTGAAAATCCCCAAACTTACGCATAAACCCTAAATTCAAGAATCAATCAATTCGTGTTTATGGGTGTGTTTAAGTGATAAAAATGGAATTATTGATGTTAGAGAAACGTTTTGACACTATCATTTTAATCACAAACACACAAACTTGATTAGGTGTTCATACGCTTATGCGTAGAACAAAAAATCATTTCTAGGTTTAAATCTAACCGTTGGTTTTCAAAAAGATTCAAAACCCATGTTTAGATTATTGCTAAGAACATATTTTCACTTACAAATTGATGATCAAAAGTCCGGATTTGATGAACGATTTTTAGCCGTAGGTTTTGGTAGGTTGAGAAATTAAATGTGAAGAGTTAATGTGGTTAGGTGGATGTTTTGTTAAAATAACTTTGAGCTTTTGACAGTTTTAGCCCCTCCACGTTAACCATTTACATCCCATGCCAATAACTTCCATTTTGGTAACCCAACAGGATTTTGAAAGAAGTTTGACGACACTCCCCCTCGACTTAAGAAATAATGAAGTTTTAATAATTTTAGTCCGAGGAGTGTCAAGAAACCTAAATGTGACCACCATTAATAAAGAAACAAGCAGGGATAAGGTAACATGCAAGTACAATGTTTTATGAAACCTAAAAATTATTTATTCTCCCTCAACACTTGATCGAGAAAATACTGAATTTTGAAAGAATAAAGTGTTGACGGAAGGTTTGTACTTGCCATGTTAAAAGAAATATAGATAGAAGAATATTTTTGTTGTTTTATCCGATTTTATATTTTTGTATTTTGTTTTTGAAAAATATTTACAAAAGAGGTTTTGGTGTTTGACCAGTTTTAAGAATGTTTTAAGAGTTCATCCAGTTCCTCGAGTCAAACACCGCATACCAATCCGGTGGACCAACTCATTAAACCTAGCAGGGCTAAGGCTTTGGTGAGGAGATCCGCCAATTGGTATTCAGTACTCCACAAAGTATAATTCAACTGCGTACCGCTCCACGTGGTCCTTGATGAAATGATATCAAGATCAATGTGCTTTGATTTCAATGTTGAACAGAGTTGCACGAGATCGCAATAGCACTCCGATTGTCGCAAAGACATCGATTCTCACAAATACATAACCATAAGTCTTTGAGTTGTGTTCTCATCCAAATGACTTGAGCACAACACGCCGAACATGGCTACATATTCTCGGTTGAGGATAGCAATGTACAATCCTCGCTTTCTTCGATTGCCATGACACCAATTTATCACCAAGAAATTGTAATGCTCCTGAAGTGCTTTTTCGTGAATCTAAGCATCCCTGCGTGATCGATCCTAAAAAGCTATTAGTTCAAAACCGAATCCTTCTGGATACCGCAGATCCCCAAGTTAATGGTTCCTTTGATGTATCTGAGGATTCTTTTAGCCTGAGGTGGGTTTCAGCTTGGTCTCGACTGATAACGGGAGCAAAGATATACGACAAAAACAATGTCAGGCCTTCTGGCTGTTAGATACATGAGAGACCCAATGATACTACGATATTTGGTAGGGTCCACCAATTTCCCATGTAAATCAGCGTCTAACTTCTTGGTATGAGCCATTGGTGTGGCATAGGTGTCACAGTTTTGCATTCCAAATTTGTTGAACAGTTCAAGGGCATATTTGGACTGACTCAAGAAAATACCACGGGGTGATTGATGAACTTGCAGTCCTAGAAAGAACGTAAGTTCACCCATCATTGACATTTCAAAATGTTTCTTCATTTGTTTTGAAAAAGCGTTTGAGTATTTTAAATGTGTTGACCCAAAAATGATGTCATCCAAATAGATTTGAACGATTAAAATGTTAGCCCCGTGATATTGTATGAACAGTGTAGGGTCGACCGAACCTTTTACGAAATTATTGGCGATAAGAAAGGATGATAACTTATCATACCATGCCCCGAGGGGCTTGTTTGAGACCGTACAGAGCTTTGTTCAGTTTGTAGACATGGTTCAGGAACTCGAGATCAACAAACCCTTCTGGCTGGCTGACATAAACCGTTTCTTTCGCTTGACCATTCGAAAAGCGTTTTCGTCCATCCGAAAGACCGTTATATTCATATGAGCCGCGAACGCCAGAAAGATCCGAACGTACCTCAAGACGAGCAACCGAGCAAATGATTCTTCAAAGTCAATACCCTCTTCCTGTCTATAACCCTTAGCCACCAAGCGTGACTTGTTTCGACACGCCTTCAAAGATCCAATTTGTTCTTCCAAATCCATTTGAGACCAATGACGTAGACCCCTGTTGGTCTTTCAACCAGCTCCCATACTTCAAGACGTTTGAATTGGTTGAGTTCTTCTTGCATGGATTCAATCCGGTTGTCCTTTGTCATTGCGTCTTTAATGTTTTTAGGCTCGATTGGCAGAGCGGTGAGTGCATAAATGCAATGTTCACCGCCTTTAATGTTTTAGTGAAGACGTTGTCTTGTTACGACTCGTTGATTCGGGTTGCCAATTATGTTTTCAAGAGGATGGTCTTTTGTCCAACGATGTGTAGAGGGTTGATGTTGGTATACATTGTGCCGATTTTGAGGATTCAAATGGCTTGTAGATGATTCCGCAACATCAGGTGCAGCAGCTTCATTAGCAAACGGGTTAAAGAACGCATTTGGATCAAAATCTGCAGGTGGGGTACTTCATTCGAACATCATCACCGGTTTAGCGTCGTTGGAAGCGGCTTTGTTCAACTGTTGTTGTAGAGTCAACTGGTGGTGCTTCTTCAACCGTAGTTGTTGTAGGTGTGTATGTATTGGAATAAGATCAAGTTGAGCAAATGGAAACATCGGATACACCCGAGCACGCTCATCAATGTCATCACTAAACAACAGAGAAAATAGCTTTTCCATTTGTTGACGAGTAAGTCGGGGCTTGGTTCACCGATGATGGGGTTTGAGGGAAGTTTAAACGTTATGACCGGTTCCAAGTCTGTTATGCTCGAAGCCATTTTTGTAAGCTCATCAAAATTAGCATGAATCGCTTCCATAACGCTTTGTACGACGAATTCCAGATCCGGTAACCTTTAGAATTCTCACAATATCCAATAAAGACTCCAATGTCCGCTTTGGCTTTGAGCTTACCAAAGTCATCACGATCATTATTCGGATAGCAAAGGGATCCAAATACATGAAAGTGTTTAAGATTCGGTTTTCGGTTGTGGATAAGCTCAAAAGGTGTTTTGTTGTGACGTTTTGTAATCATTGAACGGTTTCGAGTGTAGCATGTAGTTGAGATGCTTCACCCCCACAAGTAATCTGAAGTTTAGCATTGATTTAACATCATTCTCAGCTTCCACTAACGTACGGTTTCGTCTTTCAACAACTCCGTTTTGTTGGGGTACGCGTGCAATGGATGTTTGATGCTCAATTCCCACTTTCTCATAATATTCACGAAGAGTTTGATTCACAAATTCAGATCCTTTTTCTGCTCGAATTTGTCCGACCGTGTTCGAGTCTGAATTTGAATTTTCGTGAGAAAGGTGATGATCATCTGTGGAGCTTGATCTTTACTTTGAAGAAAATAAACCCAAGTCCATCTTGAGTAGTCATCAACAATTACCAAGATGTTGCGTTTGCCATTAATCATCCTGCACGCCAAGATCGGGCCACACAAATCCATGTGAAGAAGATGAAGCACATGCTGAGAGTTGTGTTCCACCTTTGAAGGAAAGTGAGCACGGGTACTTTTCCCTTGTTCACAAGCTGAGCATAGGTGATCTTTAGAATATCTGAATCTCGGGAGACCTTCAACAAGTTTTTGTCAAGCAAGGTTGGTTATGGTTTGAAAGTTTAGATGTGAGAGACGACGGTGCCATAGTGAAGATTTTGTAGATGTAGCCTTTGAGAGTAGACAGATGGGAGATGAAGCAACCATGTCTTGCATTGATATTGTGTACAGACTAGAATTGCGAGAGCCAGACATAAGATCGTGTCCTTGTAGATCACGAATGAAACAAGTTTTCTCCCGAAAAGCAACTTCCAAGTCTCCATCACAGAATTGACCGACCGAAAAGAGATTGTGACCGAGGCCTTCCACATAATAAACCCTGCTAATTTCGATGTTTCCATTAATATAGTCTTCGTAGCCCATGATAGATTCGAAGTGATCATTCCCGTCGCGACAGTGCCAATGAACTTTGCAACAAAGTTTGATAACAGTTTGAGATTGCTAGTCATGTGTCGGGAACATCCGCTATCAACAATCTAAAGGATGATCTCAGACACCGCATTACACGAGCGACATAGATGGAATAGAAGTAGATGTGGAACCCGAAGAGTTAGAGGGTTCCAAAGCAGTTATGTTAGAAATACATACATCAATGATTTTAGGTATCCATTTCTGCCATCTCCAACTAGTCTTAGCTTTAGTCTTAGTGAATGCACTAGGTGGTACTACATTCCTTGGAGGTGAGACTGGAGCTACAGGGACATCAATGCGTTTCTTAGAATCTAAAGCGGGCGGTTTACCAAGCACAGACTTAGAAGCATTTGTGGGCCTAGAGGTATTCCGTTTCTTAGGAATCCGTAAACGAGACAAGATAGCTCTAGCAACACATTTATCATGACAATCAGAAAGCATACTTTTACGACAAATAACACAAGAAGCTTCAGATTTAATATCAAAAGTACTTAAAGGTTTAGCATTTGTTACAACACTTTTTCCATTACATTTGTCAGACGCAATATCTAAAGTGGGTGCAACTTGAGTCTTATTCAATGTCCTAGGGTGTTCTTCTACTTCAAAGATTCTTATTGTTCTTTTCTTAGGTTGCAACTTCCTATTCTTCCTTGTATTGCTCCTAGGCTGTGAAGTGCGGACGTTTGGAAAAGAGGCAACTATTCTTGTTTTAGTAGAGGGAAGCACATTAGTATCTTGTGATTTATCAAGTAGGCATTCGGGTTCACGCTTGCTAAGTGTTACAGTGCAATTTTCTTAATGATGCTAGGCTGAACTTGTTCATACTTTCCTAACATCTCCCTTAACTTAATGATAGTTTGAACCAAATCTTGATTTTTGAGCGTAACTAAGATTTCCGTAAAAGTTCATGACTTCTTTAGTGTGTGCAAGATAATGATCAAGTTCGTTTGATGCTTCATCACGAGTTTGTTTGAGTAAATCAAATATGACACCATATTCCTTTTAACTTTTGCAAGTTCTTGTTCATATTTTGAGATTTGACATTTCAAAGACGCGTTTTGATCATCCAGTTGCTCAAGTATTGGATTAAACGTTTTGGAATGCAACTGGTTGATTTTGGTTTGCAAAGCAAGTTCACGACAGTGACAATCTTTTGACACCATTGAAGACGACGTTTTGCATTTGAAAGCTCGTTTAACAATCGCTTATTTTCAACTTTTAATGACTCGACCGATGCACATTATCGATTCTCAACAATTTTAACAGAATCAACAGATCGCCAGAGATATAATCGATGCATCAATATTATGAAACAACACAACATTATGGATATCGCACGTATAACATCTTCCAAGAGTCGATCAACATCTTTCTCAACAATTTCTTTTACGCTTAGTATTTGAAATCGATGTTTCGTTTTCTAAAACTGCTTTCATGAGACCAAGTTCCTTGTGAAAATCCCTTTCCCAATATAGTGCACAAGTTTTCAAATTTTGACATGGGGTAAAATTCTTTTCTGAAGAATATCTCTTTGTTCTCGCGTCATTGGCGATTGAAAATGTTCAACTTTTATTTCCGAATGAAATTCAATCTCACGTTCCAAAATTTTGAGGTCAGATAAGAAAGTGTCAAAGTATTTTATAACTCGACAACTTTCTGATTTTGTTTTTACTTCCCTAAGTGAAGGTAAAGGACCATTAATTTGTGCACCATAGTGTTGGGGACCTAACTTCATAAACCGTGTGATAACCAAAGGTTTGTTAGAAGTATCTTGTTGTGTGACAAAAGTTATGGCTTTTGAATAGTTAAATGGTTTGTTATAAACGACATTTTCCATTTTGACCGACTCTCGTCATCAGCATCTAATTCCTCCATGCGATTATATTCAACAACATCATAATTGAATCATCAATTCTATGTTCTGATCTTGTAAACTTCAGATTTGGTTTGAATGCTCTGTTTGAAAACTTAGGTTTGTAATCAGCAAGAATCGGTCCATATCCATTTGGATTTGGTTTAAAAGCAAACTTTTGAATAGTTGTGATTGACTCACCATGTTTATAAACAACATTTCTAAACTCTTTGATTTTGTGTTGTAAGTCGACAATTTCTTCAAGATAGTTATCTATTCGTTTCGTGGGATGCTTTTTGTACTCGAGAACTGTTTTGACAAGTTAGCAACTCAAATTTGGCTTTTGAGTTTCCAAAGTAAGAGCGTTAATTTGTTGTTTATGTTCATGTTTCAGCTGTTCTATTTGAGACAACAAAGCATTCTTGGATGCGGCTAGATCGCGTATCTGTCGTTCTAATGATTTTTCGTTTTGATGAGATTTAGCAAAAGCGACTTCAAAACCTTGTTCACGTTTTTCTTGAGTTTTAAAAACGTTGATTTGTCTAATTAGGCATTCATTATCCCTAATTAACAATGCATTTTTATCTTTTAATTGCTTGCAAATTTCCAAACGAGATTCTTGGTCTTTAATTAAGGTCAGGAGCTCAATTTCTCTATTAGACAAAAGCTCATCTTGTTCAACGTGAGTCTCAACATGATCATTATTTAGATCCTTAAATACAACCACGGAGTCAACTTGATTATCAATATTAACCATAAGGTTATCTTGATCATCAAATATAACTACAGGATCTATTTGATAATCATCGGAATGAGATGTAGATGGCTCATGTTGACCACTCTGATCCTTGTCGGATGGAGAAATTGACGGAGATATCAGATCATGAATGAGTGTATTTTATTCCGGTACGAGACAAGCCATCGTCATACACCGGGCCCTGTGTCACTCATGTTAGAGCTTGCATTTGTGCCATCAACATCACCGCATTAGCCTACAAGTCCTCCATATCATTATCAGAATCTGCATCTGCCATAAAGCTCTGTTCCTTGTTGGTAAGAGTGCCACCAGCTTCATCCTTGAGAGCCAAGCGCAAAGCCTCTTTGTGATAAGCAATGCCTCTTGTCCTCGGCTTAGGGCATGCATTATCCAGATGACCCTTCTCATTATAGTTATAACAACGAAGACCATTAACCCCATTCTGAGCATTCCCTTGTTCAACCACTTGAGCCCTTTGTTGTTGCGGAGCACCCATGTTATTCCTTCCCATAGCATTAAACCTTGGACCACCTCCCATCCGGACACCATAACCACGATTCTCGAACTTCAACGCATCCATTGTTCACAAAGCCCAGATTCCTTGTGTTTGATGAGGAACGAATGCGATTGTTGGATTTGTTTGTATATCGGCCGAAGGCTTTAGCAATCATAAAAAATCCTTGTTGCAATTCATCGAAAGCATCGGAGTCCTCATCAGCTTCACTGTAAAGTGCTTGAGCATTGTTGTTGTTGTATGGAACCAATTGAGTTTGTTGAGGTTGTTGCTGTGACGGATCATATGGTATGATGGTTGCAGTTGGTTGAGGAGCGGGTTGAGGAGCTATTTGAGGAGGAAAACTAGTTTGAGCCGACAAAGCAAGTTGTTGATTGTCCAAAGTGATGTGGAGCCTGAGCCCACGGATAGTCCTTTCTTTGTCAACTTCTTTTGGTGAGGCTTCAAATAGTCGCATAAACAATCCGTATGTAGCATGATAAAGATTCTTAGCTTGACGGAGAAAAATGACATACTTCTCCCATTCCGGACCAAGACTAGTTAGGAATTTAGTGTTGACAAAGAATTCATGGCATGATGATGTTGTGTTTGTCCAAATCATTAATGATATCCTAAAAGCGATGATGATATGACTCTAATGTCTCTCCCGGTTCAATCATGAAGTGTTCATAAGCCAAGTAGATTTTGGATTCCATGTCTTCCCGATTGAGTGTTGTGCCTTCCATTAGAAGATGAATATGTTCCCACATTGCTTTAGCTGTCTTTTGAGCATCAACACTTCTAAGGATCGGATTGGGTAATCCCAAAAGGATGTATTGCATTGCTAGTTCATCGGCTTCATAATGTAGAAGTTCATCGCCAGTGAGGTCGAGATAGTGGCAATGTTGGTGACAGCATCTCTTGGTGGATTGGCATTAGGATCTGCAGGTGTGACAATAGTAGGCATCTGAAATAGTCCTTCCATAATGACCTTCTTTAAGAACTTTCCATGTGGCTTCTTTAGATCACAAAACCTAAAGAACCTTATCATCAATTGATCATAATTTCGAGTGAGCATTGAGGTCTATCAAGTGAGCCAGCTTCATGAATTGATTTTTGGCTACTTAAGGCTTCACACATCTTGCCAAACCATGACGGTTCCTTCATAGTGTTACTGGATGGATGTTGATTGTAAAAGTTTGTGTAAGGTTGTACTTGAAGACTAGGTGGTGGTTGAACCATTTGTGGTGGAATTGCTCCTAGTTGTGGAGTATGTTGTTGATTAAATTGTTGTTGATAAATTTGTTGTTGTTGATTAAATTGTTGATGTTGTGGACTTAGTTGTTGTTGATGTTGTTGAGTATAAGTGTAAGGAAAATAGCTAGAGTATGGTGGTTGTGACATGTTGAAAACTTGTGTTGTTAAATGGATCTTTGTATTCGAATGAAACGTTGTTGATGAAGTATCCTTAGGCATAGAAACCAAGTGTAGGCATAGTAACACTTAAGCGTAAAAACACCAAACTTACGCGTAAAAGTGATAGTTACGCCAGAGGATTAGCTTACGCGTAAGAATTGAGAAACACTAAAGTTATGCGTAAACTGAAAGTTAAGCATAGAAACCTTAGGCGTAGGATTAGCTTATGCCTAAGACAGGACTTAGGCGTAAGAAAAATCTTATGCGGAAAGAGTTCTACGCATAAGTTTGAGGTTATGCGTAAGATTAGGGCTTTGCCCAAAAGATCCTTTACACTATCACAGTGTAAAAGATATCCAAAGTCGAAGTGTTTTCAGGCTTATCCAAACAATAAAACACTGAGTAAAACCACTAAGACTAAGATCGATCCAAGGAAAAGTTACGCGTAAAAATAGGGTTTTGATACGCGTAAAACTTGACCAAAACTGATTTATGCCCAATGATGTTTCTAAACCAGAATTTTGTGATGAAAAGCCTTCAATATCACCAAAATAACACAAAAGTGTGAAACTTGATGATCCAAAACTTCTAAACACCTTATGCATAGAAATAAACCCACGCTTAAAACCAAGCTTAAAAATAATGATCCACATGTAAAGTTTGAAACTTTTTGCCAAAAACAGATATTTTAACACCTAAAAACGTTGAAAGTACAAGAATCTTGGATAGAAAAGTGTAAAAAATAAGTTTTTAAGCGTGACAAAGTGATAAACTGTTTTACGCGTAAGACCAAAAAACCAACTTCAAAAACAAAAGCTTTTCACCCAACTATTTGGTGAATGATACCACTGTTAGGTTCCCATTTTAGTAACACAAGCATCAATATATGAAGTATAGAAGGGAATGATCGTATGAACAAGACACAACACTATGCGTATGAATATGTGAAAGGTTATGCGTAAAGTGTAAGAGTGAATTGAACAACCAACCTTCAATAGAAGGTTTACAAGAGGTATTTATAGGGCAAGGAGCTAGGGCAACACTTCTAGACTCCTTCCCTTCTTATGGGCTTGGGCCAAGGCTTATGGGCCTTCTACATAAGCCTTAGCTTAATAACAAACATAAAGGCCATATTAAGCTAACTATTACATATGAATCACTAACACTTGAATTAAGGTTTAGGAGTGATTCCAACATTGATTATTCAAGAGTAGACCTTTCTCGATTACGTGCCAATTGTTTGAAAAATACTCTTTTTGATTGAAATCATTCTCCCCCTAAATCAATGACATATGTTGTTGATTGAAGGATAGAGATTTTGACAAATGAAAAGCCCAGATGATTTTCAAAATTAGAGTCTGAAGTATTTTCAAAGCAATTTTGTTTCATTAGATGACAAATATTTTTCAGAAGAATCATTTGAAGGAAAAATATTTGAAAGGAAACATTTGTGTTTTTAACGACAAACATTTGTTTTAGAATCGTGAGCATGAGGTTTGAAGATTTAAGATAAAGCATGGCTGTGTTCTTTCTTTGAAAAACGGGTTACTGCATGAAATGACAATAAACCATAGTTTCATTTTCTCTCAAATTAAAAAAAAAAAAAAAAAAAAACAAATTATGTACATTCGAAGAACATCTAAAAACCCGTGACATTCTTTGAATGTCAACACAAAGTCCGTAGATGATATCGAACAAGAAAAACATGACAAAATAACAATATTTTTGGGATTTTTCAAGATTTTCTAATTTTTATGGATTTTGAAAATTTTATATTTTTCTATTTGCTTTTTGTTGGTTTTGAAATTTTGTATTTTGCTTTTTTGAATAACTATTTACAAGAGATGGATGAAGAAAGACCTTTACTCCTCATCTTCCTCTTGAAGACACTTGAGTGTTTCCGGTTGTAGACTCTTTAGACCAAGTCGTGGAAGGATAAACTCAAAACGCTCTCTAGGAAGAGCTTTGGTGAAGATGTCTGCTAATTGGTATTCAGTCCGCACAAAATAGAGTTCCACCACACCATTCTCCACTTGCTCCCTGATGAAATGATGTCGAATGTCGATGTGCTTTGCTCTTGAGTGTTGAACGTTGTTGCATGAGAGAGCAATGTCACTTTTATTATCACAAGACATAGATTTTGTTGAATTCAAAGCCATAGTCACATAATTGGGATCTCATCCATAGAATTTGAGCACAACAAGATGACATGGCTATGTATTTAGACTCTGTAGAGGATATAGAAGTACTCATTTGTTTCTTTGAAGACCAGCCCACAAGCTTATCGCCCAAAAATCGAAAGCACCTTTAGACGTATTTCGACGCGGTATCTTGACATCCTGCATGATCGATCTGCATAGGTGTTAGTAACATACCGGTGTCCTTCGTACCGGAGTCCCATATTGATGGTTCCTTGGAGATGCCTAAGACCCGCTTTAACCGCTTCAAGGTGCTTTTTGGTAGGCTTAGCCCGATATTCTAGCACACATGCAAACAACGAACATAATGTCTGGCTCATCGGGTCTGGAGGTACATCAGGGATCCAATCATACTACGATATTTCGCTTGGTCTACCATGATCCCCGAAAGTGGTCCTCATCTCAGCTTTTAGTACGCTTCTATCATGGGAGTGTCAACAGGGTCACAAGAATCAAATCCAAATTTCTTTAAAATCTCATTTGCATATTTAGATTGATTTATAAAAATGCCTCCGGGACTTGTTCCATTTGAAATTTGGAACAAGAAAAATGACATTTGTTCCATCATTGACATTTGAAATTTGGAACCCATTTCATTTGAAAAACGGTCACATTCATTGGGGTCAGTCGAGGCAAAAATAATATCATCAACATAAATTTGGACATGAATTAAATGTTTCTCGACTTTTGAACAATGTCGGATCAATTGCTCCTTTTCAATCCAGAGATAGAAGAAACTTTGATAGCGTATCATACCATGCCCTTGGAGCTTGCTTTAAACCGTAAAGAGCCTTCTTTAAACGATAGACGTGATTAGGATGCTCTGGATTCACAAAGCCTTCAGTTTGCCGACGTATACGATGACTTCTTTAAGGTCTCCGCTAAGAAAAGCCGCCTTTACATCCATCCGATAGACTACCATGTTCTTACTTGCAAGATTAGCCAAGAAGATTCTTATTGCCTCGATACGAGCAACTGGAGCAAATGATTCTTCAAAGTCAATACCCTCCTTTTGACAGTATCCTTTTGCAACCAATCGAGCCTTGTTCTTTAATACATCACCATGCTCATCAAGTTTTACTTTGAAGATCCACTTTAGAGCAATCATCATAGCACAGATGTAAGCAGTACTAATTCCCATACATCAAGTCGATCAAACTCATGAATTTCTTCATGCATGGCATTGAACCAAATTGCCATCATTCATGGCGCTTTTAACATCTTTTGGTTCGACCTTGGATAGTACGGAGTTGAAGAAGCACCATAAGGCATCACTTGCAAGTTGTTTGCGAGTGGATACTGGACGAGAGGGATTTCCAATGATGTTGTCCAATGGATGATCATGTGTCCCTTTCCTAAGGTGTTCGTATGGTTGTTGTTGAGGAACCAAAGTAGTAGAGTCGATTTCTCTGGATGAAGATGGTTCAGATGATGATTCAGGAGAAAATATGCTCTCAAAGGGGGCATCTTCGTGAGTAGCAAAAGGATTATCTCCATCATAGGTGCCAAACGCACTTCCATGATGTACACTCGATGATTGATGATTTGTTGATGAGACAGAGTGATCAGCAGCAGGCGCTTCTTGACTTAATGACATAGAAACTGAAGGGTTAACTTCGTTGACAGAGATAGGAAATTTCAGTTGATGGAATTGATGATCATTAGCACTTGGCTCATAGTGTTCATCAAACATTGGATCAAACAATTTCTTCAAATCATCTTTAGAAGGAGGTACATAGGAGTTGCCGTGAGGATTTGAAACAAGAGTAGAACTGATAGGACTACTTGATGAAGGTTGAGATGCGGGTCCGAATTGATTGTCCTCTGGAGCCATTTGCCCTCGGACAACTTCATCGAAGGTGACGTGAATAGTTTCCATGATATCTCGAGTTTTTTGTTGTAGATTCGGTAACCCTTCTTGTTTGATGCATAACCCACAAAAATTCTAATGTCCGCCTTAGCTCTTAATTTACCTAGATCTTGACCGTCATTCGTTGGATAGCACAAAGCACCAAACACACGAAGGTAGGAGAGATCAAGTTTTCGTTTATGGACAAGTTCGTATGGAGTTTTTCCATGAGATGTGTGTATGAGAGAACGATTTTGGGTGTAGCAAGCAGTGGCAATTGCTTCAGCCCATAGAAACATTGGAACCTTTGAATAAATTAGCATTGTTCTTGCGGCTTCCACAAGAGTTCGATTTTGTCTTTCAACTACACCGCTCGTTGAGGAGTTCGTGGAACACTTCTTTGATGACTGATTCCAACACTTTCATAAAATTGTCTTAAGTCTTTGTTAATCTAACTCGTATATTATTCTGCTCAACAATTCTAACCGTATTGTTAAGTCGAACCTGAAGCTGCTTGATAATTTTGATTTTGTTTTGGAAGCCTTTGACAACAAGCAGATTGGAGAAGACTTCATCATGTCTTCGATAGAGATGGTGTAAAGATTTGAACCACGAGTTCCTCTTAACAGTTCCACACCATTGAGTTCTCTAACGAAACAAGTATGTTTTCTAAATGCCACTTCTAGATCATAATCACATAATTGACCAACGTAAAACAAGTTATGACCAAGACCTTCAACATAATATACCCTCGAGATTACACTTTTGCCAACAACATAGTCTCCATAACCCATAATTGCTCCAAAATGGTCGTCATGAGTCTAACAGTCCCGATGAATTTACTCATGAAGTTCATGAGCCGCGATGAGCCATCTCCAGTCATATGCTTGGAACCGAAAGTCCAGTGTACCACGAACGATTTGAACAATCTGCAGTTGAACACGTAACAAGAATGGATAATGGATAATTGGGATCCCCATGCAAGAATGGGTTCCATTTGGTTAGTAACATTGATTGGAACACCCACATCGGAAGTAGAAACAATGGAATCATCGTGAATAGATGCGTTGCTAGTGTCCAGATTTGACCTATTTAAAGTATGTTCACTTCTTAAAGGAATAGTTCTACCAATAGGCATCCATTTTCTAATGGGCATTGACTTAGCAAATTTAGGGCAAAACTCATTAAGATTAAACTTACGGCCAATAGGTATCCATTGATAACCAATATTACTAAATTTTCTTCCCGTGGGTTTCCAATGTTTTCTAACTTTCTTTCGCTTTTGCCTTTTAGCCTTCTTAGCTTGATTTTTGGCATTAACAACTTTAACCGGCAGCACAAAGCATTAAGCAATACATTCACACCACATTCATGATCAAGAATGTAAATTAAACAAATATCATTACATGGTTTGCAGATAGTAGCGTAATTCATTAATTACAGACGCTTATAGCTAATACTAGAATCAACACGATTCGTTTTATTCAACTCAAACTTAATATTCCTAGGGTGGTCTTTTACTCTCTTCCAATGCATATTCTTAGCTTTGCAGGTCCTATCTTACTTTGTATTGCCTCGGAGGCTTTGACCCGCTTGCTTTTATGTCACCTGACATTACTGTAGAGGGAATTATGGGAACATTAGTTGGTTGGGCTACTTTTTGCATTTCGAACTAGACGCGCATGGATCGTAACTACTTGTAGGCACTTTAGAGTTCACTTTCTTAATACTCGGCATAGAATGGGTTGCATAATTGGCACTAGGCATAGAACAAGGCATCACAGCTTTATCTTTTGCACCTAAGGATTTAGGACATGTTGCTCTTTAAACATTCTAGCGCTCTTGAGATCGTTTGGCCTGAATGCAAGCAAACCTAATTTCTCTATCAAGTGGCTTATTTATGAAATCCTCTTCTACAATCTCACGACATTCTAGACTATCCTTAAGGTGAGCGTAAATAGTTATGAAACACAAGTTCGTTATTTCTAAGATGAGGAGGAATGTATTTAATTGTCACAAAGATATTTGCAAATAGATGACTTTGATGCAACATTCTCATTAAAGACAAGTGGCATTTTCCCTTTTTCCTTCAGATTCTCAATTTCCTTTTGTAAAGAAGTTATTTTTCGTTGTTCTTGTCAAAAGTGACTTTCATTGAATCATATAACTCTTTAAAGTGTCGTTTAACCTTTTCATTTTCTTCTAGAAAACTCTCATTTTCCTTTCGTAAAACATTAACCAAGTTTTGTAGATGAAACGCTTTGAGAACACCAGAATCTAAAGGAGGAGGCATTTGGGAGCCAAGCCACGCTTGTTCTTTTCACCATTTAATTATGAAATTTGGGCTTTCAAGTTTCGATCGTGGTTACAATGAGCTTGAATCTGTTCGTCACATTTGTTTATTTCAAAAAGTGCATCAAACTCTGGAACATTTGAAAATGTCTTGAAGTTTGAGATTTTGACATTTTCTTTAAGATGTTGATATTTTAGTTGCAAATTAAAATGTTCAACTTCTAGCTTAGAAAACTGTTTACCAAATTATCGTGATCATCCTGATCAATTTTCTCATTCAGCTCTGAGTTTTTGATTTCAAGCTCAATGACACGATCATGGGAAACTTTCAAGAAAACAATTAATTCATGAAATTGAGAGGCAGAATAGAATGCTTAGTAAAGATAAAACACATCTTGAGCCACACAATTTAATACTAAGTTCTCATTTAATATATGCAAGTTCTTCCTTTCAATTTCATTATATTTGAGTTCCCCGGCCCATAATCATTTACCTCAACAATCATTGCATCAAATTCCTTTTCTATTTCTTTGATATCCGAAGTTAATCCCCTTTTGAAGACTCTCAAATTGACCTTTTAATTGTTTAAAGAAGGGCATGACCTTAGTTAAATAACATTCTTTAGTTTGCTCAAAACCCTTTCCCCTTCAGTTATCCATGTAGGTGTGATTCTCTTCTTACATGTCTTCTCAAAGTCAACGAATAGTCGATAAACAACATACAGACTAATTAAGGTCTTGCTATTAGTAGCAATAGTTCTAGGAACTAAGTGCATTGATGTATTTGGAGGATACACAAGAGTTGCGTGCATTTTCCTAAAGGGTGTTTGTTTCCACAAGTACATTAACTTTTTTGTTTATCCATATCTTTCTTCCAAAAAAATCTGCTCGGGGTTAATTGAGTTTGAGGCTTAAACATGTTCATGGAGATCCAATTTTCCTTAGTGTAATCATGGGGTTTGATCGTTATGTTATTCTTTTACACGCTAGATCGCTTTTATCCATTTTCCCTAGATGGATCATCTAATATTCTATCCTCTTCCGTGCTTCCAATACATGATGGTGTTTGCCTAGGCTTAAGAATCTCATTCCCATCATATACAATCTTATGGAAAGCTTTAGCTCTTTTGCAATATTCGCGATTTGGTTCCTCTACAAGGGGAATACTGTGCTTATCGCTTAAGACTCTATGCTTAGTGATCATGTAAGCAGTCTGAATGGTGTTCCCTTGTACGTATGTGACAATCCGCATTTTCAGGTCATTTCTCGACACGATTCATGATTCATTATTTCCACATTTTTAGTAAACTTGGTTTACTTGTTTCAAATTCGCGTAACCTTGGAGGTTTAGAGGCGAATTCATGATCATGACATCACGTACATTTCATATGGACTATGATTAGTTTACATTTCATTGACATCATGTGCATCTCATTATTTCATTCACGACATTTCATTTCATATTTTACGCGTAATTTTTATATTTTATAATCTTTATCGCGTGAGTTTTTATTTTGTATATTTAACCCGTTAATTTCAAAAATGATCCCGATGTATTTTTAAACTTACATTTAGTTTATAAAAACTATATTTTTAGTTTTCCTAGTGTTTCAAATTTATTTGGTATATTAATCGTTAAAGTTTTATTTATTACGTCGTTTTCTTAAAAATCTTACGATAATTATTTTATCACTCAATTTTCATAAGGAAAGTGTTTTTACAATTTTTATTAACTCAATACAATCTATTTTAATCTACTAAAAAGTTACTTGTACCAAAAACTTCCCTTCACCTTAATTTAACTTTGTTTTACTTACACTTTTTATACAAGTTTTACACAAAATCACACAAGTTGCAAGATTAAAAAAAAAAAATATATTGATTACAAACCCTCCCCAAAACCGCCAAGGGGAGTGTGTCTTAATTGTTGTATGGTTCATGTTTTTTTTTTCAATAATTTCACTCAAATCTTAAAGTCTTACTTCACATTCATTATTTCACATAGTTCTAGTGTTTAGCAAAATATTTTCTCTCTTCCCTTTTGTGTTCTCCAAACCGGCCAAGCATCAACAACCAAGGGATCAAGAGTTTTGCAAGTTCAAGTGTTTATCAACCTAGATCATATCCTTTTCATGGTTTTGAAATAAAAACCAAGGATATTTAAGTTAATCCTTGTTACTTACACCTCTTCACTTTCACTAGTAAGCATATTCTCATCATTTTTATGTTTCCTTTTCATTTTCATATGTTTCTTTTCATTTTTGGAGCTTATATGCATGTATTGTGATTTATACCATTTATTTCATGATTTTAGAAGTTATATATACCTAAGGTCATCCTATAATTATTCCCATGGTTTTGGTTGGTCTTGATGGTGATTAGGAACCCATGACACCCTAAGAAGGTGTATGGTAGGATTAGATTAGTTTCGGAGTTGATTTGAAGGGATTAGAATAGGTTTTGTCCGAGAAAAACTATTTTCGATAAGTATATATTATGTTCTGTCCTTGTTTCATTTTTCTGGAAAATCCGACAGTAGGCACGACATTTTGGCCTTGATTTTTAGAAAATATACTTTAAAACGAAACCGTGGCCGCTTGAACGGATAAAAACGGACTTATAACGAAGAAGTTATGGATTTTACAAGTTTGACGACGAAACGTATTATTTTCTGGATTTTCAGCAAACTGTTTTTAGTTTGTTCGGGTCAAAACGAGCCTTAAGCTTCACAAATTATTTCGACTTCTCAAAAATATATTAGTATACTTCAATACGAAGCTAAGGACATATTAAACGTAGAAAACGGATTTGAAATGACAAAGATATACACTTTTTCATAAACTTGCCGTAACTAATTTTCTGCACACTATTAGCCAAAAATCACCAACTTTAACCCTTATTATCTTTGTGTCCGAGACCTTTTGGACCTAAAACTCCTGAACCGAAACTTTTAGATATGGATACAAACTTTCCAAAACCGTCGATTTCGTTCTCTAACGATCAACGGTAATCGTTTTACATTGTTTTTCCGAGTCATTTTTGGTGATTTACATGATTTTTCCGACGACATTGTTTTTGCTAATTTAAAAGTGGTAATTTCTCTAAAAATCATTATAAAACCATTGTAGGATGACATTTTGACGAATAAACATGTAAAGTCATTTTTGATTGGTCGAGACGCCAAAATGTATTTTTCGACGACGAGTATCTTTTCAAAAACTCGTAAATGGTATAAATTACATATCAGTGCATGCATAACATTACATTGCAACTCATGACATATCATATCATTGATAATAGGTCCCGTTAACGATCACATTAAACCTCGTGTACTCACTTTGCCATTATTCCAGCTTTATCCAAGTGAGTTTTCATAGCCCCGTTTTACATGCTTTCGATTATTTTCAAACCCACGGGGAGAATACATTGCACTACATTTTTCTTTGTACGATACCAAGTATGTTAAATTCATTACATTGCTTAAGTTACCACATATGCCAATTTGAAAGTCCCCATTTCCTGAACCATGAACCGTTAATCTTTGAAGCGAGGATGAGTGGATAGTTCTATCGAGGGTGACGCTCCATCCGGTTGGTGAATCCCAACCGTGAAAACGGATGCATTTCATTTGATTTCATTACGGAGTTGTCCGCAAACATTCCGTGGAGGGGCATACATAATTGATCAGCCTAGTTTCGGGGTCATGGGCTTAGAGCAATTGTAACATTATTTTTACGTGACTTGATTGTCATGCATGCTAGATACTTGTGTAGTCGTATAAACCATTTACATAAACCTATGATTTCTCACCAACATTATTGTTGACCGTTTAGCAATGTATTTTCGTGTAATCGAGGCATTATCATCATGACATGGTTTAGGGACCTACATTTTGAGTCGCTGGGCCGACTTACATTATGTACATTATGGCACTTTATTTCAAAACATCGTTTGGATTTGTAACATATTTGTATTTCCGCAAACTTTGTAAACCTTTTGGGACCATGTTGTACTATGATTATGTTTTTATGATATATCCAACGATGTGTTTTTAAAACGACACTTTAGGTCGCTCAATATAACTGATGTGGTGCTATGACAGTCAATGCCCCTGTGAATTCCATTCCGCCGCAAAACAGTAAATTGGGGTGTGACAGATTGGTACCAGAGCTACACTTATAGAGAACTAGGTTGCATCATTGACCCTAGACTATAGCTACATTATCATAGCATCTCATCATTTCATCATAGTACATATTCACTTTTCATGCGGATTCACTTACACTTTATTCGAGATTATTTATATTTATTTCACATCGGTTGTCACAGACATGTCTTCAGATTCACATCCCATCACCATACCATCGGACTCTAGCTCTGGATGATGTTCCATAACCCCATCATGGATGATGTTGCATCACATTCCACTCGAGATCGTGATCTTCCATTGGATCTACTCCAGCCTTTCCACCTATCATGATCGACATCGAGACCGAACCCTTCGAGGAGGGCGAGGTTGCACCCACCTCACGCTAGCCCCACTCACGATCCACCAAAGACACTACTAGCACCATCACCACCATCATCACCATCTCCATCATATTTTATTAGAGATCCTTTACTCTACGATACGACTTGCCGCCAAAAAGCGTGCTCGTTTTGATATCCCGACACCACCATCGACTGAGCCCGAGCCACCCGTTAGATTTGAGTTAGGCGAGAGTTCTAGGGCGTACCGTGCACGCCACTTTCTACAAGGCACTAGGAGCCCGCATTGATGCTCGCAGATCTACAGATTGATAGTTTGACACCTACGCTTGGAGGAGTTGTCGGTAGATAGGATTGAGCCCATCACGAGGAGGTCGAGGGTTTGATATTAGGCAGTGGTTTGTATTGACTTATCTCATCGAGTATTCAAGATAGGCGCTAGAGGACAGAGAGAGTATTGCTTCTTTCCGTGGTCGATTGATGAGTTGAGGAGTTTGGTGGATAGTTTGGTTACTGTGTTCACGATCTTCGTGATTGGCATGGAGCACCATGAGGTGCCTTATGTAGACTTTTGTCATTGTATAGTTTTGACCATTATTATCCTAGTCACAAGGTGTGTGACGTAGTTTAAAGAACTTGTTGTATTTTGGTTGTTGTACAAACAAATGTATCAAGTATTGACTCTACTATGTAGGAATGGTTATTATTATCTATGATATCGGTCCATGTAGGCCTAAATTTTCATGTATATTATCCACGTGTGTTGTGATTATATTTGTGATATTTCGTTATTGTTCCGCTGTGATTCCATTTATCTTTATGCATGTTGTGGTTGTGGATATATTTGTATGATGGTTGTTTCTACTTACGAATTCTCATGATTGTTTCATCTTGTGATTTTGAAGAATTATGGCTTCTAAGAAAGTTACACCGAAATGACCCAAGCGTAAATTCAAAAGTTGGTGAATGATAGCATTGCTAATGCACTAAGAGTCGAAGGGAAACAGGTCGCCGCCGAAGCCGCTAGGCTAGCTATCAATGCTACGGTAATGCCGGAGGATCTGGGTTAAGAAATGTTCGTACAAGGATTTCAAGAGTGGTGAACCCACTAAGTTTAGAGGTACCGAGGGAGCTACTGCAATGGTACGATGGTTTGAAAAATTGAATCGGTGTTTTGCTTTGTAACCGTCCGGATGACAAGAAGGTTAAGTTTGCCACGAGCACTTTACTCGATGGAGCGCTGTCATGGTGGAATTCATACGCCAACCGATTGGAATGGAGAATGCTTTTAAGCTTACTTGGGAGGAATTCAAGGGCTTGGTGACTAAGAAGTTTTGTCCTCGAACGGAAATCAAAAAGTTGGAGACGGAGTTCTATGAATTGGTAACCATTGGGTATGATATCGACACATACATTCGAGATTCCAGAATTAGCCGCGTATGCCCGTCGATGGTATCGATAACGAAGTTGCTAGAGGCTTTTATCTGGGACTTCCCGAGGTCATTCAAGGAGATGTGACTTCGTTTGATCCACAAACAATCGAGGAAGCTATTCGAGTGACTCGGTTGATGGCACAAGTGGTGAAGCGAGGTAAGTATACCACCACCAACCGAAGCAACAACAACAACCCCAACAACCGCTTCAACAACAATAACCGAGGCAACTACAACAACAATAACAAGCGCAAGTGGGACAACACTAGGGGTAGGAATGCTACTCAACCACCACCCAAAAGGCAAGAGGTTGCTAAGGCTTATGTTATGGACCAAGAAGGAAAAGGATATACGGGGTTTTGCCGAAATGTAACAGATGTTTGAGTCACCACAATCCGGGTCGATGTCCCGATCCGGTGAAAATTGCAAGAAAGTTGGTCACCGTACTAGGGATTGCAAGGCACCACAGGTTACTTGTTTTGGTTAGGGGAAACCGACACTACAAGAGGGATTGTAAGAAAGGAAAGAATCAAGCAAATCCGAATCAAGAAGGTTTGGCATGAGGAAGGGTTTACGCCATCTGAGGCGAGAAGATAGGGAGGACCGAATGTCATAACGGGTACGCTTCTTCTCAATAATCGTTACGCCAGCTTTTATTTGATTCGGTGCCGATAAAAGTTTTGTGTCCAATGCATTTGCACCTTTGCTCAACATTAAGCCAACCACCTTAGATACATCATACATTGTCGAATTAGCTAATGGTAGCGTAGTTAACACCAACACCATTGTTCGCGGTTGCACATTCAATTTTCTTAATCATCCCTTCAACATAGACCTCATGCCCGTAGAGCTTGGTAGTTTTGACGTCGTCATCGGCATGGACTGGTTATCTAAGCATCGCGCAAAGATCATTTGTGATGAGAAAGTTGTTCATCTTCCCTACAACGGCGAAACTTTGATTATTCGAGGGGAACGAAGTGGAACCGAATTAGTATCATATCGCATCAAAACGGAGAAGTACATTAAGAAAGGTTGTCTTGCTTTCTTAGCTCATGTAACCGAGGAAAAGTCGGAGGAGAAGCGACTTGAAGATGTTCCTATTGTTCGTGAATTTTCTGAAGTATTTCCCGAGGATTTACCGGGCTTCCACCGCACGACAAGTAGAGTTTCATATTGACTTAGTGCCCGAGCTGCACCGACGCGAGCACCGCATCGCCTAGCACCATCCGAAATGCAAGAGTTGTCTAATCAATTACAAGAACTTCTAGACAAAGGATTCATTAGGCCAAGTTCCTCGCCTTGGGGAGCACCGGTCTTGTTTGTGAAGAAGAAGGATGGATCCTTCCGAATGTGCATAGATTATAGAGAATTGAACAAGTTAACGGTGAAGAATCGTTACCCACTCCCCAGAATTGATGACTTGTTTGATCAGTTGCAAGGTTCAAGTATTTATTCCAAGATTGATCTTCGACGCAAGTTATCATCACTTCGAAGTTCTGAAGAGGATATTCGAAAACAAAGCTTAGAACACGCTACGGTCATTACGAAGTTTCAAGTGATGCCGCTTGATTGACTAATGCACCGGCGGTATTCATGGATCTCATGAATAGAGTTTGTAAGTCGTATTTGGACAAGTTTGTTATAGTGTTCATCGACGACATATTGATCTTCTCCAAGAGCAAGGAAGAGCACGAAGAGCATTTAAGGATGATTTTAAGGCTACTCAAGAATGAGAAGTTGTATGCCAAGTTTTCTAAGTGTGATTTTTGGAACCACAAAGTGCAATTTCTTGGTCATGTCATTGATAGTCGAGGACTACAAGTTGATCCAAAGAAAGATTGAAGCCGTAAAGATTGGGCTACTCCAACGAATCCTACAGAAATTCGACAATTTCTAGGACTAGCCGGATATTACCGAAGGTTCATCGAAGGTTTTTCAAAGATAGCGAGACCTTTGACCAAGTTGACACAGAAAAACAAGAAGTACGAGTGGGGAAAGAAACAAGAAGTTGCTTTTCACTTGTTGAAGCAAAAGCTTTGCAAGCGCCGATTTTAGCACTACCCAAGGCATTGAGAACTTTGTTGTATATTGCGACGCCGCATAAAGGACTTGGGGCTGTTTTAATGCAAAACGAGAAGGTGATAGCGTATGCTTCTCGACAACTTAAGACTCATGAGAAGAATTACAAAACTCATGATCTCGAAGTTAGGAGCCGAAGTTTTGCGCCAAGATTTGGAGACACTACCTCTACGGTACAAAGTGCACAGGGTTTACCGACCACAAGAGTTTGCAATATATTCTTGATCAGAAGGAGCTTAATATGAGGCAACGCCGTTGGTTGGAGTTACTCAGCGACTATGATTGTGAAATCAAGTATCACCCGCGAAAAGCCAATGTTGTGGCTGATGCTCTTAGTCGGAAAGAGAGGCCTAAACCTTTAAGAGTTCGCTCATTGGGAATGACGATTATTTCTCCTTTACCATCGAAAATCCACGAAGCACAAGTCGAGGCACTTAAGGAGGAGAACCGACCAAGTGAAAAGCTTTATGGTATGCCCGAAAGCGCAAATGGTTTTGTCAAGAGAGCGATGGAGTATTATGTTTCAAGGATAGAATGTGGGTTCCATTGTATGGCGGAATACGAGAATTGATTATGCATGAGTCGCATAAGTCAAAGTATTCTATTCATCCCGGATCGGATAAGATGTATCAAGATCTTAAGAAGCTTTATTGGTGGCCGAACATGAAAGCGGAAATTGCCACGTACGTTAGCAAATGTCTTACCGCTTAAGGTAAAAGTCGAATATCGAAGCCTTCGTGTTTACTCCAACAACCGGAAATTCCTCAATGGAAATGGGAACGTATTACAATGGACTTTGTTACTAAACTTCCTAAGACATCGGGAGGTTACGACGCTATTTGGGTAATTGTTGATCGCCTTACCAAGTCAGCCCATTTCATACCGATTAGAGAGACTTATTCCATGGAGCAACTCACTAGACTTTATGTCAAGGAAATAGTCTCAAGGCACGGAGAACCAATTTCTATCATTTCCAAGAGATAGTCGATTCACTTCAAACTTTGGAATTCATTGCAAGATTCATTCGAACCGATTAGAGATGAGCACACAGATCACCCACAAACCGATGGTCAAAGTGAAAGGACCATTCAAACGTTAGAAGACATGCTAAGGGCATGTGTGATTGATTTTGGCAATGGTTGGGCTAACCATTTGCCATTGATTGAATTCTCGTACAACAATAGTTATCACACCAATATCAAGATGGCACCATTCGAGGCAATCGTATGGTCGCAAGTGCCGCTCACCCGTTGTTGGGCCGAGGTAGGAGACGACAACTTACCGGTCCGTAAATGGTACGGAAACCACGGAAAAGATTGTTCAAATTCGTGATAGACTCGTGAACGCCAGGAGTCGACATTTAAAAGTTATGCGGATGTTAGACGCAAGGATTTGGAATTTCAAGTGGGAGACAAAGTCATGTTGAAAGTATCGCCTTGGAAAGGCGTGGTACGTTTTGGAAAGCGTGGAAAGTTAAACCCGAGATACATTGGACCATTCAAGATTTTGAGCAGAGTTGGTCCGGTAGCTTATCGCCTTGATCTTCCATCGAACTTAGTCATGTGCACAACACGCTTCACGCTTCAAACTTGAAGAAGTGTCTTTCGGACTAATCGCCGTTATTCCATTGGACGAAATTCACTTGATGACAAACTCAATTTTGTGGAAGAACCTCAGAGAAATCATGGACCGCGAGGTCAAGCAGTTGAAACAGAGTCGTATTCCTATTGTGAAAGTTCGTTGGAATTCTCGACGAGGTCCTGAATTTACTTGGGAACGGAAGACCGATGACGCAAGTATCCTCATCTTTCACGACACGTTAGACCTAACAACGATTGAATTCGTGGACTGAATTCTTTTGGATGGGCTTAATGTGACAATCCGCATTTCGTGTCATTTCTACACGATTCATGATTCATTATTTCCACATTTTTAGTAAACTACTTGTTTCAAATTCGCGTAACCTTGGAGGTTTAGAGGCGAATTCATGATCATGACATCACGTACATTTCATATGGACTATGATTAGTTTACATTTCATTGACATCATGTGCATCTCATTATTTCATTCACGACATTTCATTTCATATTTTACGCGTAATTTTTATATTTTATAATCTTTATCGCGTGAGTTTTTATTTTGTATATTTAACCCGCTAATTTCAAAATGATCCCGATGTATTTTTAAACTTACATTTAGTTTATAAAAACTATATTTTTAGTTTTCCTAGTGTTTCAAATTTATTTGGTATATTAATCGTTAAAGTTTTATTTATTACGTCGTTTTCTTAAAAATCTTACGATAATTATTTTATCACTCAATTTTCACAAGGAAAGTGTTTTTACAATTTTTATTAACTCAATACAATCTATTTTAATCTACTAAAAAGTTACTTGTACCAAAAACTTCCCTTCACCTTAATTTAACTTTGTTTTACTTACACTTTTTATACAAGTTTTACACAAAATCACACAAGTTGCAAGATTTAAAAAAAAATATATATTGGAAGACAAACCCTCCCCAAAACCGCCAAGGGAGGGTGTGTCTTAATTGTTGTATGGTTATGTTTTTTCAATAATTTCACTCAAATCTTAAAGTCTTACTTCACATTCATTATTTCACATAGTTCTAGTGTTTAGCAAAATATTTTCTCTCTTCCCTTTTGTGTTCTCCAAACCGGCCAAGCATCAACAACCAAGGGATCAAGAGTTTTTGCAAGTTCAAGTGTGTTTATCAACCTAGATCATATCCTTTTCATGGTTTTGAAATAAAAACCAAGGATATTTAAGTTAATCCTTGTTACTTACACCTCTTCACTTGCACTAGTAAGCATATTCTTATCATTTTTATGTTTCCTCTTCATTTTCATGTGTTCCTTTTCATTTTTGGAGCTTATATGCATGTATTGTGATTTATACCATTTATTTCATGATTTTAGAAGTTATATATACCTAAGGTCATCCTATAATTATTCCCATGGTTTTGGTTGGTCTTGATGGTGATTAGGAACCCATGACACCCTAAGAAGGTGTATGGTAGGATTAGATTAGTTTCGGAGTTGATTTGAAGGGATTAGAATAGGTTTTGTCCGAGAAAAACTATTTTCGATAAGTATATATTATGTTCTGTCCTTGTTTCATTTTTCTGGAAAATCCGACAGTAGGCACGACATTTTGGCCTTGATTTTTAGAAAATATACTTTAAAACGAATCCGTGCCCGCTTGAACGGATAAAAACGGACTTATAACGAAGAAGTTATGGATTTTACAAGTTTGACGACGAAACGTATTATTTTCTGGATTTTCAGCAAACTGTTTTTAGTTTGTTCGGGTCAAAAACGAGCCTTAAGCTTCACAAATTATTTCGACTTCTCAAAAATATATTAGTATACTTCAATACGAAGCTAAGGACATATTAAACGTAGAAAACGGATTTGAAATGACAAAGATATACACTTTTTCATAAACTTGCCGTAACTAATTTTCTGCACACTATTAGCCAAAAATCACCAACTTTAACCCTTATTATCTTTGTGTCCGAGACCTTTTGGACGAAAACTCCTGAACTGAAACTTTTAGATATGGATACAAACTTTCCAAAACCGTCGATTTCGTTCTCTAACGATCAACGTGTACTGTTTGACGATTGTTTTTCCGAGTCATTTTGGTGATTTCACGATTTTTCCGACGACATTGTTTTGCGAATTTAAAAGTGGTAATTTCTCTAAAAATCATTATAAAACCATTGTAGGATGACATTTTACGAAAAACATGTAAAGTCATTTTTGATTGGTCGAGACGCCAAAATGTATTTTTCGACGACGAGTATCTTTTTCAAAAACTCGTAAATGGTATAAATTACATATCAAGTGCATGCATAACATTACATTGCAACTCATGACATACCATATCATTGATAATAGGTCCCGGTTAACGCATCACATTAAACCTCGGTGTACTCACTCTTGCCATTATTCCAGTTTATCCAAGTGAGTTTTCATAGCCCCGTTTTACATGCTTTCGATTATTTTCAAACCCACGGGGGAGAATACATTGCACTACATTTTTCTTTGTACGATACCAAGTATGTTAAATTCATTACATTGCTTAAGTTACCACATATGCCAATTCGAAAGTCCCCATTTCCTGAACCATGAACCGTTAATCTTTGAAGCGAGGATGAGTGGATAGTTCTATCGAGGGTGACGCTCCATCCGGTTGGTGAATCCCAACCAGAAAATGGATGCATTTCATTTGATTTCATTACGGAGTTGTCCGCAAACATTCCGCGAGGGGCATACATAATTGATCACCTAGTTTCGGGTCATGGGCTTAGAGCAATTGTAACATTATTTTTACGTGACTTGATTGTCATGCATGCTAGATACTTGTGTAGTCGTATAAACCATTTACATAAACCTATGATTTCTCACCAACATTATTGTTGACCGTTTTTAGCAATGTATTTTCCGGTAACTGAGGCATTATCATCATGACATGGTTTAGGGACCTACATTTTGAGTCGCGGCGCCGACTTACATTATGTACATTATGGCACTTTATTTCAAAACATCGCTTGGATTTGTAACATATTTGTATTTCCGCAAACTTTGTAAACCTTTTGGGACCATGTTGTACTCTGATTATGTTTTTATGATATATCCAACGATGTGTTTATAAAACGACACTTTAGGTCGCTCAATATAATCATGATGTGGTGCTATGACAGGTAATGCCCCTGTGAATTCCATTCCGCTGCAAAACAGGTAAATTGGGGGTGTGACACGTACAACTTATTTTCAAACTTGTTTTTCAAAGTTTTTAGATTAGAAAAATCATTCAAAAGTTTTGATTCCTTAGCATTGAATTCTTGTTTATGCACTTTAACATTATCTTGAAACTCTTGCTTTTGCTTAACAGTTTTAGAAAGCTTTTCTTGTAAGGAGTTTAACTCTTGTTTTAAAACTTCTTCTCTAAAATTACCTTTTCTAATAATTGTAACGATTTGGTCATCCATTTCCTCGCCTTTAACTAGTTAACTCAAACTTAGCACGTTGTTCATAAATAGCAACTTGTTCTTTATAGGCATTTAGTTCATAGATAACAGAATCATCGTGGGCACACGCAGTTGCATTCATCAAAAACATAGTCATTATTGATCGTAAGATGCTTCACTTGGTACAATCTCACTTTCACTTTGCTTCACATATTGATCATATGGGACAATATTGCTATTACCCTCATTATCAATATCCGATTCATAAGTTTCAAGAGATTGTACTTCATTATGCATCTTTTGCTCATCAACAACATCGTATAGTTTTAATACCTCTGAAATGATTGAATCTTTTGATTGACTAGCCTGTTGTGGTGAAAGGACCTTTGAGAGACCATAGGTGAGATGCTAGCCATGAAGATTGTCCGGGCAAGAGGTTCATCATCGACATCGATTCAAATGCATCACAGTCGCTACTTGAAAGACATTTTGATGATTTTGACCTATTTCCGAATTGGTCGCTCATCTACATCGATCATATCTCTTAGCATTCCATTCAAAGAAGAAAAAACAACTCCTCTTCATCCAAAGCTCGCTCCATTATCCCGAGCTTGCACAAGCAACATCTTGTCTCTCGAAGTATTCGTGATTCTGTGGACGCTTTGGAGATGTGCGCTCCTAGCAATATGTCCCTCACCACCACAGTTGTAGCATTTGATTGGCTTTGCTTGCCCTTGATTGGCATTTCTTCTACGATTATGATTTTCCACATATCCTCCACCTACTCCTCGCATTACCATACCCGCCCAACCATCCCTTGTTCATATTGTCTTCCTTGCACATTCTAAGCACCACAACCTTACCATCTCGACAAAGAGCTTGATTGTGTGGATTGGATGTCGTTCGAGATTATTGTTGTGTGTGGGAGGGAATTCATATTTTGACTTACCGTGAGAGATAGTTGATTGATAAAGTTTTCCATGAATGTGTTTGAGTCAGGAGGCTTATATGCCGGATCAGGGATGAGCTTGTAATTACCATTACCCGTGGGTATGACTTGAGAAGCTTTGGTGGTAATTCCAACATTGGTGAAAAAAGCTGTAGAATCATTTGATGAATTTGTTTCTCCCTCGCTTAGATTTGAACTATTCTGACTCTTCGCTCAAACATAGCATGTCTCTCATTCAAGAAGGAAGGCATACATTGTTCATAGTTGGTGTTCTTCAATCCTTTGGTTAGCTTCACCGAGGTGACAAATTTGTGCCATTCGGGATTCATGTTGTTCACAAACTTTGAGTTCAATTGAATATTTGGCATGGTCATTTTGATATTCCTCATATCATTCACAAGCTTGTGGAATCTCACGTAATATACATAGACACTTTCTTCCGGGTTTGATCTTAAAGTGCTCAAATTCATCATACAGTTGTGATTCTCTGTCTTCCTTAGTTAATTCCGAACCCGAGAGAAGCATCTTGACATTATCCCAAACCGCCTTGGCTTCAGTGTTGTGATTGATAAGCTTGTAGAGATCTTTTGGAAGACCCCCGAGTATAATGTTTGAAGCCCCGATATCAAAGATCGAATCTCTTTTTCTCCTTATCACTGAGCTCATCATATGTCTTTGGTCCGTCCAATCCAAAGATCATTGTTCCATCTCGGCAAAGCAGTATCAATTATGTCTCTTGTAGTCTCAATCTGATAAGGTCCTTCATCAATTGACTTGAGAATGTTGACTCCGTTTTCCTTTCCCATAATACAACCTAATTCGTTGAGCCCATGAGTCATAGTCGGTCACAAGCATGGGTGGACGAGTGTTCCACCAAATGCTTGAACGCCCTCGCTACAAAAGAGAGATGATTGTAGGCACGTTGGTAGACATGTTTACAGATTTCACGGGATTTTATAACTCTATGATTAAACCGGGAATTAGATTCTTTCACGGGATTTTACTAAATCAAGAGAAAACCGTATTAGAAACAAATATTAACCAAGTCGCTATAACCCTTGAACCAAGTCGCTAAGCACCAAGTCGCTAAGTAGCAACTCGCTAAACCTTAAGTCGCTGTGAATCAAGTCGCTAAGCACAAGTTGTTAAGACCCAAGTCGCTGAACACAAGTCGCTAAAGCACCAAATCGCTAAGCAGACAAGTCGCTAAAGAACAACTCGCTAAGTATCCATGTCGCTAAGAGTCAACTCGCTAAGAACAATAAGGACAAGTCGCTAGAAACAATAGAGACAAGTCACTACGCCAACCAAGTCGCTAGCCGAAGTGGAACCTCCACTACGTTGTACTATTTTTCGGCTTGTCTCAATAGACAAGTCGCTAAGATCAAGTCGCTACGACTTAAACTACAACTCGCTGGAAATTACTAAAGCAAGTCGCTACGAAGAAAAACACTCCGAGACACAAGTCGCTAAGTTGAAAAACTTCAAAACCACACTTTTCAATCCAAAACAAGCTCAACCACAGTGATTCAAGCTTTCCAAATCAAAACCTAAACACATACAATGATTCTAAACACAAAAGTACACTCAAATTCAAACTTTAACACAAGAAATGATCCAAATGATGCAAAAACCACTAAACCTTTTCAAACCCAAAAACCATATAATACCAATAGAAATCCAAGGATATGTAAGAGAGATAATCAAACCATGGCTCTTGATACCGTTTGTAACATATTGGATTTTACAAACACATCAAATCATGATCAAATGGGGAGTATACAATAAGGTTTTAGAGAGAGAAATAGTTAGAGGTTTGGGAACTTAGTGAGAGAAAATGAAAGTATTATTACGAGCTCCAACTCTCTACCTTGGGAGGTAGAGAGTATTTATAGTCTTACATAAAACGCCACCTACGGGCTGTGGATCAGGCATACAGTGGGTAAAGACCCGTCCGTCCTCCACGGTGTTACTTAACTAAATACTACTTGACATTTAATAACTACGACTACGAGCTTTCTAACGATTACATATACTTGAGGTGACCGACACTTTAATAACTGGATTTACTAAATCCTAAAAATCCCTCAGCCGTGGAGAACTTTATACATCATGATCGCTAAGTCTGTTTCCGGCAGAGACAGCGGTCATGAGCATCCAAAGCTAATGGAACTACAAGTCTTCTGGGGCATGGTCAACAAGATGCATATTGACTTCGCAAGTCCGATTTGGGAAGACATGATGTCTTACCTCGTGAAACCCGCACGAAGGTCCCTTACATCAGATATACAAAGTTGTTGATCCAAAGGATACTAGGGAATAATCAACACATTCCCTTGAGGCTTGATGACCCCAACCAACATTCTGCGTTGTTTGAGTCTACCTTAAATGTTGTCAGATTCAAAGACTCATCAACAAAGAAGCAAGGTGTAGTTTTGACTGACTGGCTACTCACTAATGATGTTAAAAGCCTTCAATCGTATTCACGATATCAAAAAGCAAAGGACCTTAGGAAAATTTGGCTTCATGGATGAAAAGTCTTCAGCCATACCTAGTAAAGAAGACCAGGAGAGGTAGTACTGGAAGTATAGCAAGCACTGGGAGTGCCCGTAAGTATCCTAAGAGAAATCCTTCACGATAAAGAAAGGTTCCATCTGAGGGTGCCATTCCTACTCCTAAACCGGCACTTAAATTAGAGGATCAAGACTCTGAGGATATTGACACTGATGAAGAGGTTCACTATTCAGAGTCTGTTACGGTTGATACAACAACAGTAGAAAAACCACAAAGTCCCAAAACAGACAAGGGTAAAACTCCAACTGAAGAGCAGGAAGAAGAAGAGAGTTCTAATGACGAACAAAAGGATGAAGAAAACGACTACCACAAGACACTGAAGCATCTCAGGCAACAACATGCTGCTACGGAATTTAATCTTCAACAAACTCGTGGCCCTGGTGGTTCCAGTGGTGGTGCACTTACCATACCAATTCTTGATGCGGTTAATCAAGCCGATAAGCGAATTGGTGCCACCGCTAAGGAATCCACAGAACAATAACAACAAACCTATGATGTTCCGTTTACCTTTGAGGAAGAAGAATAAAAGGAGAACGATGAAAAGATTATTGATGAAGAAATTGAGGAAGCTACTAGGGAAAGAGCTGAAGAGGAAGCTCGAGCTAAAGAAGAGGCTAGGGTAAAAGCTGAAGAACAGGCTAAAGCTGAAAAAGAAGCTGATGATTATCTTCTAGATAATCCTGAACATAATCCGGAACAAACTTCTGAGCCACAAAATGACCCAGAGCCTTCTCATGATTCATCTTCGTCAGATTCTTCATCTCATTCTTCACCACCACCATCCAAAGATGCCACCACAAGATCCACATCCAAATCGGTTAAGAAACCAACCGATACTTGGGCATCACGGGCTAAGATTAAAATTGTGAAAGCCACAGCAAGTAAGGAAATGAAACGTGGTCAACAAGAAACTGAATCACTGCTTATGGGACGTAATCAATCTACTTGCACTATGATAAACAAGTTTTCGGGAGAACGAGAACAAATCCAGCAGTTTCTAAATAGAGATATCCAGGGGGAAATGGACAAGAGAATCAGAGAATATACTTACAAGTTTCTTCTCGAAACCGTCCCTAGAGTGACAAGAGAAATGTTCGCCAGAAAAATCTATCCTAATCTCATGCGATTGGTCAAGCATACATTGTCAACTACTCCTGTTTCTATGCAAATCAATCCACCACTCAGTTGTCTCCGATGATGAATTGATATCGGCCGGTATTACAAATGTCTCAACGATCCGCACTTTCACTTCGACGAAGCTAAACTATTTGAGACATTGCTTGAATATCAACTCAAGACATCGCGGTAAAGAGTCATGAAAGGGCTAGCGTTTACCAAGAGATGACGATGATGCGGACAAGGATTCCGAGTTAAAATGCAAGAAGAAAAATCGACGAATCATCATCTATGCCTCCACCACCCCAAAGGACCACCACCATTAGAAGATCTCCACAACGCCCCTCCTCGCTGCAGAAAACCTCAGACTCGAGTCTCCACCACCAACGGAGAAAACCGGTGATCATTTTAAATACACGGTGGTGACGATGAGGAGATTCTTGAGCCCCAACAACAACCTCCTTTTTCTACATCAACTAAGCAACCAAAGATCATCCTCCAAGCCAAAGAAGAAAAAGTCAACATCGGCTTGTATCATGGCTAGATGAAGATGAAATCAAGAATATGACTAGTTTTCAAAGCTTGTTGATTCAACCCCTCATTACCGAAGGCCAAGAACCGTAGATGGTCGAACTCTAGAGCATGCCAAGTTAATTCAAGAAAAGTTTAAGGTGAATAAGATGATGAAAGCAGAGTTAAGATCGAATCAAGAACTAAGCCTTTCAACTCGCTAAAAGACAGCTCTCGACAAGTGCGGTTGAAGTCGAATATCATCTCGACAACATTGAACAAGCCATGTCCAACAATATTGATTGGCTCAACCCTGAATCAAACATCGACTTCACCGGACTCGACAAGGCTCCTTACTACACTGACTAGACCAAGCCACTACCCACTATTGGTCGACCTGATCAACCTCATATTCCCTACCGGTATTTCTTCAACAATGACCTAGAATTTCTTTAGCATGGTAGCGATGTTAGCAAGAAATACGCTACCTCACTCACCTTCCCTTTCCCGGGAGCTATCTTCTCCAATAATGTGGCCATCGAGGAAGAAGCCACACATATGTTCGTTGATAATGTGGATAGTTAGGACCTCGATGCACTGTATGGAATTCATCATCGGCCCGAATGAAGAAGAATCTACTACAAGCTGTGTACTCAAATCGCAGAAAGAGGTGTACAGTGAACAACGGATCGTTGCTATAATGCATGTCAGCCTGTCTACTAAGTGGGACTACTCATTCCTGAAGAAAATCGTATTCAAACGCCAAGACGAACAGGAATATGACTTTTCTGAAGCGGATTTTCCGAGACTGTCGCTCAATGACATTGAAGACATGTATCTTGATAAGGTACAAGGTCAAATGCGACATTTCTCCACCAACATCCAGCTCCAGTACATCAAGTCATTGCTGATATTCATCAGAAGCATCGTCATCCAGGAACGTGTTGAAGACCTTTAACTTGCCGTGGAATCATATAAAAAACATGTTAATATCACACCTCCAATGCTATACATTCCTGATATCAACCACCTAGCTCAGTACACCATCCTTAAGAAACCAATGTTTGGGGTAGTTTACCACAGTGAACTTCACCGTAACTGCTTCATGGCGTGCAAGGAGCTTCACAAGTTTTGTGATCATACCTTAAAGAAGGTTCGGGACGGGCTAGCATATCGTTTAAAGGAGATTCATGAAGGCATAGGGTCGAAGAAGAGGTGGAATTCTAGGGAAAGGCGGGATGCGAAGAAAATCATTACAAGGATTGATGAAAGGTTGTTTCGTCGCGATCAGATGAGGACTTTGGAGAGTTTCGTGGGTGGACGCCAGAGCATATCTCTAACAGGCTATCAACGTCCAGAAAGAACTCCCGGTGTTATTGACGGACTTCCTGGTACTCCTTGATTTATTTCTTTCACTAATATTTGGATGTGTTAATCTATATTTGACAATGGCTTGTGCACACATAACAATGTACAACCCGTACTTGTAATGAAAGGACCCTGTGGTACGCTTCAGTTCCACAATCCTATAAAAGGAGCGAAAGCTTCTTACTTTTGAGTAAAACTTATCAAAACTTTCATTTTTCAAAGTTTTGCTCAAAAAAACAAGTACTTCCCCTTATGTTTTCAAAACCTCAAAAGTTAATATTACTTGTTGAGGGGGCGTATTTGCTAAAATCTTTGTTCACAAATTGATCTTCGTGGAATCTTCCCACAAAACTCAAAATGGACATATTCGATATCAAAATTTCATCAAAAATAACATTTATATGCCATTTTTGAGGGGGAGAAAAATTGTGTGATACAAATATGTTGTGAAAATTGTGATTGAATCCTCGTGCTAAAGACTTAACCCATGAATTGACGAGTTCTGAACTGTCATACATCAAAAATATTTGTCCTCAAAGACTTATCCGAGTAGATTGTACCTATTCGAGAAACTCTTGGTAGACATGAACTTTGACGGGTTTAACAACCTTTCGAGGTTTGTCCACACCTTCAAGGTAGTTATTAGAGCTAGTTATCACATAAAAGCTAACGATGTAACTCTTTAACTATGCAACGTAACCGTGTCTCGCAGGGAATTGTCTATCATGAGTCGATCAATTCAAAAGTGCGCACTCTTCTCTCACCGTGCAGATTTCTGTCAAAACACTTAAGCACGTGTGGAGGGGGAGTATTTCTGCAAAATACAAAACTCTCACAATGGTACAAAATGTTTTTTTTTACTCATAACCATTTTGAGAGATTTTTCATGATAATGGTTTTATGGCAACATAGGTTAGTCATGGAGTTATAAGGTGACTAAGGTTAGGAATAACCGTCCTATGATCCGCCAGAGCCGGAGGGATCTACCCAAGGACACCACCAATAGTTAGAACTTAGAAGTCCTTAGGTATGATTATAAAAAGGAGAAAATTAGAATCGGAGAAAGAAGGAGTTGAAAAATTAAAAAGAAACGTAATGAAAAAGGGTGAAAAGAAATAGCCCTCCAGATTATTCAACTTAGGGCAGACACCGGGTTCAACTCATATGCTACTGGTTGTCACTAGATGACACCTGTATTGAAGATCAAAGTCGTCATGGACCCAGTGACGCATGCACTAAACCTTCTTAGCCACTCAAGTTTCTCCCAACAGAAGCTTGTTTCATTCTCACAGGCAACCCTACGTAAACTATCGGCTTTCTCTTAGAGATTGCTGGTATTGAAGAAGGACACCCTCTCCCTAGTCTCCGCTTAGGAAAACCAAAGCGCACTATTGAGTCTAGAGCCACAAGACTCATCAAAAGATCTCTTAGGAACACTCAACATTTCATCACTTGTCGTTCAACAATAAGGACGCAAGTGATATTGTTCTAGAGTCCTACACAGATCTTAGCAATCTGTCGAGAACATTTATGAGGGAATCACAACTGCGATCCTCAGTGATTGAATGGAAACTCCTGGCAAGGTCAACATCAAACAACCCTGACAGCAGGTCACGTCGGTAACTCCTTGTGGGTTACGCTTAGTGTCATCTCAAACGGTCTACAGTCGTGGGGTGATGCTTCGGTGTACCTCAACGACTCACCTGAACTGTAGGTGTACTTCGGTACATCGTGTTATCCTACTTGAGGGACTCTAGTTCAGGAACAGCCTTTTCTAGAATTAGAGATGTGTTTTCACACTATGCTATTAACACGCTCGAAGTTCGAACTTGTAAGTGCTGAAAATCCCGCTAAGGAGATTCCTTTCAAGAATCGAGTCCTGAAGATGTGGGTCATTACTTGAACTTGTTCAATGTAATGCCAACTGTCCCTTATGGGATTCAGACGGCTAATTCGCCCGACCAAGGTGAATGGAATCAAGACATTCATCAGAAGAACAATCGTAGTGGTCAACTCTTTAAGAAACGACCACAATAATCGATTGGTGTTTATCACTAACCAATTCTTATGTTTTCTTCTTATGGATGCTCCTGGGAGATGATCGTGCAGATTCTCCACATGCTCATACCGACAACAACACACTTTTAAGTTCTCTCGAAAGGCAACACAAAAGTCAGAACGATTCTTCCTCAAGCCAAAGAATCTACAAAGTATAAAGACTAAGAGAACTACATCTTTCCTGATATCCAACGTCAAAGAGAGTGTGAGCATGTTGGAGAAGGACGTGGAGACACCTGAGCAACGAAGCAGACCTGATGCAGATTACTACAACATAACATCACCATATCCACACCAGAACAAAGAACAAAGATAAATGAAGACGTCAAAGCTGAAAACTTCAAAGAAAACAAGATCCTCACACTGGGGAGATTGTTAGAATCAAGGCATTTCTTCTCACAAGAAAGAAGAATGTCAGAAGACGTCAAAGCAACTATTACATCAGCACAAACAATGTTTCAATATTACTTAAGTCATTAATTACCAACACTTAGGGGGAGATTGTTGGAATCACTCCTAAACTATGTTTCAAGTGTTTGTAATTAATATGTAATAGGTTGCTTAATTAGGATTTTATGTTTGTATTTATGGCAAGGCTTATGTAGAAAGCCCATAAGCCTTGACCCAAGCCCAATAAGAAAAGGAAAGGAACTTGTGTGTTTCCCTAGTTCCTTTCCCTATAAATAGTATTGTAAACCTTCCTTAGAAGGTTGGTTGTTCATTTCACACATATATCCTACGCATAAACCTTCTTAATATTCATACGTGTGTGTGTGTGTTTGTTCATCCGATCACTTCTTACCTATTTCTAATATATTGATGCTTGTGTTACAATATGGTGACCTAACAGTATACGTCCGGAGATAAGTTGGGGCTACCAACCCGGACGGAGGCGTTACCCTCAATAGATCTATTTATAACATTCGCGCTCCCCGCAGGGATTAATGGTACATGAAAGGCGGGCAAGTGGGAAATAAGTTCCTTAGGCTACGCTCGTAATAGTGGTTTACACAAGAGTTTCAGTACATAAAAGTAGTTGTTGTCCATAGAGTATTTGTGTAAAAGCAATAAATCATCAAGTGTATTGCGTAACAGCAATAATTCATAAAGTGGTTTGCACGAAAGCAATAGTCCATAAAGTGTTTGCATACAAGCAATATCATTTATAAAATGTTTCCATAAAAGCAGTTGTTAACCATATATAGTTTGCATAAAAGCGATGGTTATTTATAAAGTGTTTGCATAAAAGCAATTATCATTCATAAAGAGTTTGCATGTTTCTCACCCCAAAACAGTTATAAAAACAGATAAAGTAGGGGTTATGAACTCACCTTGGTATGTAGAAATGTAAGTCATCACAACTAACATCAAGTAATAAATGTGCACGGCTCCGACACACAACCTAGATAAGTATAGTGTGGTTTTTAGTCTAAGTATCGTATTCAAATGCATGTTGTGTAGTTTAAACAACGTTTGCAAGTTACAAGTATTTATGTTTTTGAAATGCTTATAGTTTAAAAACAAATATTTTAAATATTTGATTTATAACATTAAATGTGAAGTTTCGCAAGTTATTTTGATTGTGGATAAATATCGTAAAATGTAGTTGTGAAAACATTGGTAAGTATTGGCTCTTGGAATAAGTGTGAAAAAACTGTATACAAAACTTTTGTATAACGGTTGACTAGGATATTGGCTCAATAATTGACGGAAGATAAATAAATACTAGATGATTAATATTTATTATTTTCGTTGAGTTTTCAAATGAGAAAATAGATATATATATATATATATATATATATATATATATATATATATATATAAATATATATATATATAGCTATTTGAAATTGAAAGTAAATAATATATTAGAAATATAATATTTAGTTTACGTAGAATAGGTAGTCAAATAAATATAGGTACTACATATATTTATTTAACAATAAGTGGAGGAGTATCGTGAATTTATTGAAATTGGTAGAGTTTTAAAACGGGAAGTGACAAAATTAATCTTGGCTCTGATACCAATCTTTAACACCCCCAGAAACCGAGGGCGCCACTCAATTGGCATCATAACACAGGTAATAAAGAACGGTTTATAAAACCCATTTAATGAACTTTATTAATAAAATAAGAATGTTTACAAAAGTTTAATTGTTGCGGAAATATGGCCCATTAACAAAATCTGGTCTCAAATACATCATTGTAGCCTATGACCATGCCATGCCAAGCCCTACCTTGATATCGTCACACTTCAAAATCAAATACCTGAGAAAACATGCTAAAAAGGTCAGCTATAAAGCTGGTGAGTTCATAACCCCTACTTTATATGTTTTTATAACTGTTTTGGGGTGAGAAACATGCAATCTCTTTATGAATGATAATTGCTTTTATGCAAACACTTTATAAATAACCATCGCTTTTATGAAAACTATATACAGTTAACAACTACTTTTATGCAAACATTTTATGAATGATATTGCTTGTATGCAAACACTTTATGGACTATTTCTTTTGTGCAAACCACTTTATGAACTATTGCTGTTACGCAATACACTTGATGATTTATTGCTTTTACGCAAATACTCTATGGACAACAACTACTTTTATGTACTGAAACTGAAACTCTTGTGTAAACCACTATTACGAGCGTAGCCTAAGGAACTTATTTTCCACTTGCCCGCCTGTCATGTACCATTATTCCCTGCAGGGAGCGCGAATGTTATAAATAGATCTATTGAGGGTAACGCCTCCGTCTGGGTTGGTAGCGCCAACTTGTCTCCGGACGTATACCATGTCGGAACTCAAGTGTTAACGGGAATACACACTTGCTAAGGGCACCATAAACATATTGACATGCTACTTACACGCATGCTGAACTATTGTAGCTTGGTTACATTAACTTAGAGCTCGAGTAATAGACACAACCACTTTTATTTGGAAGACTCCTTACACGCAGTGTATCGAGCACACTTTTGTCCATAAAACAAACTTGATTGCTTTAATGCTTTTACTATAAACTTATGAACTCACCAGCTTTATAGCTGACATTTTTAGCATGTTTTCCCAGGTATTTGATTTTGAAGTGTGACGATATCAAGGTAGGGCTTGGCATGGCATGGCATGGTCATAGGCTAGAATGATGTATTTGGGACCAGATTTTGTTAATGGGCCATATTTCGCAACAATTAAACTTTTGTAAACATTCTTATTTTATTAATAAAATTCATTAAACGGCTTTTATTAACCGTTCTTTATCACCTGTGTTATGATGCCAATTGAGTGGCGCCCTCGGTTTCTGGGGGTGTTAAACGTTTTAAGCTAGGAATTAGGATAGCTAGATTTAGACTTAGACGTTAGATTTTATGTTACAAGTAACTTATACTTTGGACTTAATATGCCTTTGCTTAATTTAGCCTTTAGAGCTTATTAGCATGCTTGTTCTTGACATAAAAATAGCTCCCATTGTGCCTTTTATGTTCTGATCTTTGGACCTACTATGCCCAACTGCCCTCTTTGGCACAGCCTACACAAGCTTGTATAAGCTCTCCCATAGCCAACCATAGGGGGCAAATGATAGTTTGGTGGGTGGACTTCAAGTCCTAATAAGCTCAGGAGCTTATCGCTCCTGTAGCATATTCAAAATAAGCTAAAAAGTGTCACCCTTGGCCTAATTTTGTCCCAGTATACAGCAACAACAGCAGATCAGTTGGTTTTTAAGTGCTTATTAGGATTCATTTTCAGATTATTTAGTTTTTTTAGTCCCTTTTAGTGATTTAGATTAGGTTTAGCATAATTTATAACTTATTAGTGCTTATTGTATATTTTTTTCTTATGCTTACTTCTCATATATTAGCTAAGGATCCCCCTAGATTAGTTGTATTCCAACTGCTTATTCCCTATGTTTTTGGTTTCATATCTTTTTATTCAGCTTATTTAAGTCTAATTTAGTTCATGATTCTGCTTTTCTAGTGTTTATCAACTGTTTATTGTGCTTTTCTTTGCCTACTTTGTGCTTAACAGTTACCAAAAGTGTGTTTGGATGAGTCCTTAACCCAACTGTTTACAATAAGCTGTGCAAACAGCTTATTAAAAACATTTATTTCTAAAAATTTTCATAAAAAAAAATATTATTTTTGATCTCACAAATAAGTTTCAAAAGAAATAAATCAAAAAAAAATAGTTGAAACAAAAAGGCAGGAGGTGGGTGATAAGGATTTAAAAGGTACACTTTTGAGGGGTCATTTAAGCCCTTAATCAACCACTTTTATATCCGTTACTGCTTAATTTCGTTCATTTTCACTTTTTAAGTCTCTTGAAGGCAAAATGCTGGAATGACACTTATTTGGACGATAAGGCGTTAATATATGAAGAAAATGGCCAAAGTCAAGATCGAGACACTCAAGCTGCTAGAAACGCACCTGACGGCGTCACAGATAAAGGGCGACGCCGTCCCTATAATTGCGACGGCTCAGAAGTGAAATTGCTATTTTGTACATGACGGCGTCAGGCTTTAAAGAGTAGGGCGTCACAACTCAGACGGCCTAGATTCAGATTCCGACGACGTTAGAAGATGAAGTCGACGACGTCACAACCACAACGTGACGCCGTCACAAAGTTGACTTGGTCAAGACGAAACCCTAATGGGGGCAATCCGACGGCATCACAATTAAAGAGTGACGCCGTCGCAGTTGTAACTCTATATATAAAATTCGAATTTTTAGACATTTAGAGAGGTAGAATTGTGGAGTAAAACCTAATAACGATTTTTAGCTATCTTGGGCAGTATCTTAGGGTTCTCATACCCTATTTTACAACAAGATAAGTAATTTACTTCATTGATTTAATTATGTCTTCAACTGTATGTGTGTATGCTTGCATGTTCACCATGTCCGGCTAATTTACTTGTGTGTTTGCTTAGGTCTATGAAACCTAGGTATTGAATATTGATTCGTTGTCTCTTATCTTAATTATAATTGGCCTAGGATTGCAATAGGCCATCCTTGTGTTTTTAATGCTTGGGTAATCTTTGTGAACATTAGTTTATAATCGCCTAGAGTTGTTGTAGGCTAAAAATCCAAAGATAACCTTAGAGTTAGTTTATGAATCCTAGATATTTTGTAGGCAATAACCTTAAGGTAGTCTCAAAGAGTTAGGGAAGAAAGCATACCCTATGACCTTAGAAGACACAACGCGTTAAGAATAAGGACGTGACAATTCAACCATCAATTGGAGATAACTAGGGAGTAATAGCATCTAGGTAAACACATCTTTAATCATCATACGAGCACACATCAATTAGACATAGACTACCCCTTAGCTTAGTTAATTAGAATAGATAGTAGTATAGTAATCGGTAGAAATACCACCCCCCAAATCCAATACCCCGAGATTCGTAATTTCAATTTTCTAAAAAATATAAAAAAGATAAAAAATAATCTTCCTCAACCCCAACCTTAGCGTTGTAATTTCTCACTAGCATTCCTATTCCCCTAGAGAACGATATCAATCCCGAGGCTTACCCTAATACTACACTAAAACGATTAGGTTCTCTGCCTCGGTGGTTGAAAAACTTGCTCGAAGAAAAGGAAGTTTCTTTGACCCCGAACGCGCGTTGTACGCGTATCAAGTTTTTGGCGCCGCTGCCGGGGAATAGAATAGCTAGTTAGATTTCCACCTCGTTTAGGTTCTCTTGCTTGATTCCTATCAAGTAAGCATTTTTTCTCATTTTTAGCTTCCTCATAGTCTATCCCCCTTCTTTGTGACCTTTGTTACGATGATTCACATTTTTTGCCGAAGAGTCTTCACACTACCCGCCCCCAATCCTCCTCCCAATCCCGAAATAGAAAACGCAATCCCACAAAACCCTTCACCCGTTCACCACTTTGGAAATCACCTAGGGCATAATGAAATAAATTGGCAACAACATAGTCCCTTCTATGACTCGGATTCCGATGAGGAGTTTGACTATGGTGAAGCACTTGATAATGGGGAGGTCACCGATGAAGTTAATTTTGAAATAGAAGAAGAATTCTCACAATGTTTTGACCCTAGGTGTAGAATCGAGGCTAATGGCCCCTTTAACATGCAATTTCCTTGTAAGATAGGATTTGAAAGTTTTGATGCTAACTTGCACTCATTCTTACCTTTAAACTTAATCTCAAGAAATCTATATAACAAAATAAAGGTAGATGAATTAGCCTATCAAGGGGATAATGTTGTTGATGCGGTTACTTACTTGGATGTATTTGTCGGGAGCTTTGCCTATGTGGTTGAATTCATGGTCCTAGAAGATTTAGGAGAATTCATTGATGGAAGCCTTACTCAAGTGATATTTGGAACAAACTTTAAGAAAATGACTAGGTTGAATGAACGGATGATTGATGGTCTAATCACATTCCCCGATGGAGTTGAAGATTTTGTCTATCAAATGCCCCGTACACATCCTAGGTTTAAGCACAAAGATATATAGGCATGCAATCGGATGGCTCCCATTCCGATACTTAGTGAAAGAGATAAACAACAAGGACTCAGGCATACTTATGAAAAAAAATGAGCGATACTATAAAAAATGCCTAGAGTTAGGAGATGATTACAAGAAAAGTGAGAGAACATTGGAATGGCTTAGGTATGGGCACGTAAGCGTGCACGAGACCACGTAGAGGGCACGAATTCGAGTCTAGCTACAAGACTCATAAATAAAGAAAAGCGCTTCGTGTGAGGCAACCCGTGCTTAATTGTTTGCCTGTTTGTGTGTCGTATATCTTTTTATTGATTGTTTATTCTCATGTTTGAATTTGTGAAAATGCTTTATTTTGTCTTTAACCTCGTCTTAATTACATATAAAGGTATTTTACAAAAGGGATAAGTTTAGGGAAGATTACACACGTTTTCAAAAAGAACGTGAACATGAGAATTACGCTTATTGAAAAGATATACATGTGTGTTTGTTAGAGTCAAATGCTTGTATCAAGTCATAATGGATGTTTTGCAGGAATTTTTCCAGATTCTAAAGATGTAATTTTTCCAGAAATTTTCCAGAAAAACGCAGTAGACCAGTTTCTGTCCGGATAACCTGACGGCGTCAGAATCTCAACCTGACGGCGTCAGGAGGAGCAGAAACCACTTATTTAACTTTCTCTCGTTTTCTGTGCTACTTATAAATTTCTGGAATTTCTCAGGTCTTAATTTTCCAGAAAACCTGTAAACATCCATTCCGCAAGCATTATATCCTAGTATGGTAGAGTCATATATAGTGTTACCGCCGATTTTACACGAAGGTTTCGTTTGTTTTCTTAAAGTGTGCAGGTTTTATTTATCAGGAAGAAGATACATAAGATTGGATGGAGCTTTTCACGCATACATTCTCATTGAAGAAGAATTTAACCACTACTTCACACGGATCCTACCGAACTAATCAGGGGAGTATTAGTTTCTTTCGTTTTTAATTACCTTCAATTATCATAACTTTGAAACTTTCGGGGAACATTGGGGACAATGTTTAGTTTAAGTGTAGGGAGGGAAAATAAAACGAGAACTTTGAAACTATGCTTATCCTTGACTATTTGCCTTGTCCAATATCATTTGTGTAATAAACCATGAGAAATATCAGTTAGGGTAATTTTGGCACCAAATTTAAAAATTTTCATGACATGTAGGAGTGGACCATTAGTCTTAATAAAGCGTCTCATGGATAGGAAATTATATGACTAGCACAAAACCCTTTACCACTCAAATTCCACCCCAAAAATGTGAGGTTCGCCCTTAGATTTGTAGGAATTAAAGCATTCACCTTTAATGCTTAGAGAGTGTACCGGTAGTATAATAGATTCTAGAACTTGTTTTGTGATGCATTCCGAGATCGCTAGTGAGACTACACTTGTGTAGTTAGGAATAACTAAATGATAAGAGGCGTTAGGATAACCCTTATTTGATACCTTTATTATAATTACTTCTTCCAGATCGGTTGAGTAATTACCCCACACCCTTGCGTTGTACTCATCTTTATTACACGATACCCCTAGTTAACCCCTCAGAGCCTATCCTTTTCGCGGTTCTCGTGATGTTTCGGTTTTACGGAATATCAATGAAGATCATTGTTTACAATCCACCCCCAAATGTACACCCAAATCCCCTTAGCCTACCTTGTATGCACTCACTTTTATTGCATTATTGTTATCATACTAAACCCTTAGTTCAATTATCTAGTTACTTGCATAAGTTGCTAAGTCGAGTCATATCTTTTGTACACAGTTTTGGGACGATTGGGACTCATGGAAAAAGTTAAATTTTATGAAGTGACGAGAAGGAACGTTAAATTCAAATTCCCTTTATTTACGTAATAATGTACTCCAAGTGTTTTGATCTTTTCAATTCGGGTCAGATTAGTGTTAGAGTAATAAAAACTCAAGTGTAGGGATGTGCCTATAAATCCCTATTATTTTGATGTTATCGTAGAGGATGGTAGAGTAAAAGTGTATGAAAAAAAAAGTGTTGAAAAAAAAACAAAAAAAATAAAAACATACGGGCTACTATCCTACATCTATCTTTAAATTTATGTTTGTTTATTTCAAAGTTATCTAGAGTTTAGAGTGTCGAGTCTTGGCTTAGCAACGCCATTCTTCTCATGCTTGTAACATAAAGATTTTTCATGTTCTAAAAGGCTCGCAAAGGCTCCGCAAAAGCCTCGCAAAGGCTTGAGGCTTGGTCATGCCGCCACGCCATGTCGCTACGCCGCCTTATGACAAATGTTTTTGTAAACTCGATATATATGAATTATGATATAAATATATAAATATTTTCATACTTTCTGCCGCCTTATGCCACGCCTTATAAACGCAAAAGCTTCGACTTAGCCGCAAAGGCGTGAGGCTTGGTCATGCCGCCATGCCACGCCTCACGTTATTTATAACCTTGGATTTTTGACTTGCCACCACTAAATCGCCTATTCAACCAAACCCTTTGTTTCCCTACCGTAAGCCTAACGTTACAAACCTTTAAAAGACCTCTTGGATAGTTTTTCCTAGGTTCTTACGCCAAAGCGATGGAGGTTTAATCTAGTCTCAAGCCTATGGTAATCTATGTACTAGGACCGGTTAATGAGTGTTTATCTTCCATTTCCAATTTGATATATTTCATATACACCCGAGAGATGAGAGTATCCAAACACCACTTGTGAGGTGCTAGTATGTAATTTCTGTACTTGTTATGACTTTTGCGGGGCTTATACTTGTTGTGAATTGTTCTAAACTAATACTTCATGACCCCTAACTTATAAATTAATTGGCCAAAAGCACATTTGCTTGAGGACAAGCAAATACCAAGTGTAGGGATATTTGATAAGGATTAAAAATGTACACTTTTGAGGGGTCATTTAAGCCCTTAATCGACCACTTTTATATCTGTTACTGCTTAATTTCGTTCCTTTTCACTTTTTAGGTCTCTTGAAGGCAAAATGCTGGAATGACACTCATTTGGACGAAAAGGCGTGAATATATGAAGAAAATGGCCAAAGTCAAGATCGAGACACTCAAGCTGCTGGAAACGCACCTGACGGCGTCACAGATAAAGGGCGACGCCATCCTTATAATTGCGACGGCTTAGAAGTGAAATTGCTATTTTGTACCTGACGGCGTCAGGCTTTAAAGAGTAGGGCGTCACAACTCAGACGACCTAGATTCAGATTCCGACGGCGTCAGAAGATGAAGCCGACGGCGTCACAACCACAACATGACGCCGTCACAAAGTTTACTTGGTCAAGACGAAACCCTAATGGCGGCGATCCCAGGGCGTCACAATTAAAGAGTGACGCCATCGCAGTTGTAACTCTATATATATAATTTGAATTTTCAGACTTTTAGAGAGGTAGAATTGTGGAGTAAAACCTAACAACGATTTTTGGCTGTTTTGGGCAGTATCTTAGGGTTGTCATACCCTCTTTTACAACAAGATAAGTAATTTACTTCATTGATTTAATTATGTCTACAATTGTATGTGTGTATGCTTGCATGTTCACCATGTCCGGCTAATTTACTTGTGTGTTTGCTTAGGTCTATGAAACCTAGGTATTGAATATTGGTTGGTTGTCTCTTATCTTAATTGTAATTGGCCTAGGATTGCAATAGGCCATCGTTGTGTTTTTAATGCTTGAGTAATCTTTGTGAACATTAGTTTATAATCGCCTAGAGTTGTTGTAGGCTAAAAATCCAAAGATAACCTTTGAGTTAGTTTATGAATCCTAGAGATTTTGTAGGCAATAACCTTAAGGTAGTCTCAAAGAGTTAGGGAAGAAAGCATACCCTACGACCTTAGAAGACACAATTTGTTAAGAATAAGGACGTGACAATTCAACCATCAATAGGAGATAACTAAGGAGTAATAGCATTTAGGTAAACACATCTTTAATCATTATAATAGCACACATCAATTAGACATAGACTACCCCTTAGCTTAGTTAATTAGAATAGATAATAGAAGAGTAATCGGTAGAAATACCACCCCCCAAATTCAATACCCCGAGATTCGCAATTTCAATTTTCTAAAAAATATAAAAAAGATAAAAAATAATCTTCCTCAACCCCAACCTTAGCGTAGTAATTTCTCACTAGCATTCCTATTCCCCTAAAGAACGATATCAATCCCGAGGCTTACCCTAATACTACACTACAACGATTAGGTTCACTGCCTAGGTGGTTGAAAAACTTGCTCGAAGAAAATGATGTTTCCTTTGACCCCGAACGCGCGTTGTACGTGTATCGGTGGGATTCGAACCCAGGACCTCCTGCCTCACAACCACACACCACACACCTCTTTACCAATTGCCCTAGGGACTTTTTCAGTTTAATGTTGCACAATTAATGTGTTAAGGTAGTTTTCAATTTTAAACTTATTAGCTTATTTCTCCTATTTCACAGCTTATTTCTAAAGCAGTACATAAGTTTTTTTATTTTTCTTCAATTTAGTTTTATTTTAAAAAAAAAATTGTAATTTTTGTAGAATTTTCTAAAAATGTTTAGTATTTTTAATTAATTAATTAGTTTAAATTAGTTTTTAATTCGTAATAACTAAAATAAAAATCGAAAAAATATCCGGCTTTTTCCTAAAATTATTTTTAAGCAATTAGAATGTAGGAAAATTAGTTTGCACTCGTAGGATTTAAATTGCATATTTTTCACTTTTAGAGCTCGGTGCGTTACCGGTTCTTTGCGTTTTTTATGTTTTAGCACCCTAGTATGTAATTTAACTTCGTTTTATAGTTTCTTAGGCTTATTAGTAGTAGTTTATTTAGAGTTCACTTTGTTTTACGTGCTTAATTTTCATTCCCGTTCTTTAATTTGTAGATTAACGTAGTCAAAATTCCAAATTCGTTAAACCAATTCAAGTTCTAATCACGAAACTCAACGAAACCGTCAATTCACACCTCGTTGGGACACGACCCGGAAAATCATTTGCCCGGTATCACATTTATCACATACTTGAGTTTTGGCACGTTAACCCTTTTCCTAAAATGTTAATTTGTCGAATCTCGCGTTAATTTGATACTTTGATATTTTTGTTTATTCACCACACTCACAAACAACGAATCACTAAGACTCAACTTGCATATACCTAATTACTGGTGTACGTGAATTGCCCCCAAAGAGAGGTAATTGCCAGTTACCTAATTGTCATTCAAATATAGTGTGCCCCGTTATTTCTGATAACAAAGACGGGGTCGTTAATTCCTATAGTATTATCCATAATATTTGTGTTCACCCGCAGTGACTAATAGTTCATGATTGTAGGGGTCTTTTAGTAGTTAACTTAGGCAATTATAATATCAGAAAAACAACATACAGTTTTCAAGCAATTGTGATCATAAAAGTAGTAATAGCATGTATCTCCCCCAAGGAGTTTATTAAACAGTTACAGAGTAAAAGTGGGGCTATGAACTCACCTCGGTGATTCACTAATCAATGTACGATAATAACATGTACGCAATGGTATTGGATTCAACACGAAACCTAGATATAATTTAACAAGTCTCAGATTACGATATATTCCGTTTACGACCTCGAATGGTAATGTTTGGAAAATGGTTTAGTTGTGAGACACTTGTATCGTTTCTACATGTGTGAAAATGCTTAAAGTTCAATATTTTTAAATATTTGAGTTATTGTAGCTTATGTGAAAGTTTCATGAGTTAACTTAATTCTCGATAATGTTCATTCATTATAGTTGTGAAAATACTTGTAAGTATTGGCTCTTGAAATAAGTATGGGAATATATACAATATATTCACATAAGAGTTGGCTTAAATATATATATATATATATATATATATATATATATATATATATATATATATATATATATAAATATATATATATATACAATATATATTTTTGAAGTCGTGGTTAAATAATATATTTGGACAAATATATTACTTATGATTTACGTCGATGTGGTCGCCAAATAAAAAACATGTAAAACATATTTATTAAACGAAAAGTGGTAAATATATATAAGTTTATCAAACTTATAAAAGTTTTAGGGTGAAAAGTGTCAAAGTGTTCAACCTTGAGGGGTTTAAGTTGTAAAGATTATTATAAATTTTAAAACTTATAAACGTTTTTAAGGAAACGTTGCATGATCCAAAGTTGAGGGGTTGAAAGTGTAAGTTTAATATTAGTTTTAAAACTTATAAAGGTTTTAAGAGAAATGTAAAAGGATTCGAAGTAGAGGGACTGGAATTGCCAATCCGTGGAACTTGGAAAAAATGATAAAAATGTAGCAAATCTGGCAACAACCAAGGATCGAACTCGGTACCTCTAGCTCACAATCACAAAGACGCAACCATTTGAGCTAGGGGTGTTACTTGATTATTCTTTATGTTTTACTTATACTTTATCTCAAATTGTTGCGTCTCATTTTGTTATGTTTTCTTCACTTACATGCATGGTTTTAGGATTTGTAAAAGAGTTTTATATACTTATGTTTCAACAAGACGCTGTAATGTGTTGTGTTTGCATTGCCTTTGCTTTCCAAAAAAATATACATAAAACCATGATAAGTTTAAACGCATAACACTATCGTTATCAACAAGCAAACCCGAGACGCGACTTGTCGACACAAACTATACACCATTGTGATTTGATCAAGACTCGTTGTGACATCTCACTGTGGTTCGACCACAGTGAGTCTTTGAAATGAATAACACTTGACCAAGATAAAAGTAGTCGATCCAAAATAAACGTCGTATATGTTGTTGATAGATAATCTAGTATATACTTTTCCAAGAATGAGTCAACTTATCTTTTACGTTTCTTTTATGATTTTCTCTAGTCATTTGTGTCCAAAAGAAAACTCAACAAGGTCGGCAATATCATCTTTCTAACCCCTTAAAAAAAACGATAGCAAGTAATCTCACAACCATGTTACGCATATTTTTCATAAGCAAAGTCGTATATAAAAGGGTCGTTTAACATATTAACGTGTGATAAATGATTAGTAAAGAAACTAATCTTGTGTAACGTTATGGAAATAGGAGAAACGTACTTACTACACCAATGAAGGTGAGAAGAACACGTATGTACGAGGTAATGAGACCCAAGTAACTCGACTAGAAAACCCGTAAGCTTTCCAAAACGTTCCCGTAACTAAAGAATTATAAGTAACCTTTTTAACTTTATTTAAACCCAAAAATTTTCTTCTTTTCCATCCTTTTGTTAAATGTGAACGAAGAATGAGTGAGAGTGAAATGTTTTGCTACTTTGTTGAGTTTTAGAAGTGAAAATGTGTTAGTAGGTATGTAAGTGTTTCGTATATATATAGCTAGGAAGTGAGAGTGTTAGTAGTTTTTATATTATTTTTCTCATGTACTAAGTCAAATATAAGTGTGTATATTTGATTTATGGTACAATGTGTAGGCTTAGTTTTAGGGAAGTAAAAATGGTTTCGGTATTAGTATATCTCCCAATACAAGAATACCATGTTGTTTCATTATCAAAACAAGAGGTCAAGGTGGTTTTCATATGTTGAAGGTGTTGGAGTGCAAGCAAAAGAGAGATGAGTTGGTTTATGTACTAGTATAGATTTATATTAATTTATGTATAGTATTTTGAGTGGGAATGGTTAGTATGTTAAAAGTTTATTTTATTAGGCTTGAATTAGGGGTGAGCGAAAAAACCGAAAAGACCGAATAAACCGAAAACCGAAATTAAACCGAACCGAAAATAATCGAACCGAACTAATAACCGAACCGAATTTGCTAAAACCGAACCGAACCGAACTATTAATTTGGTTCTTGGGTTAGTTATGGGTTTGGCAGTTTGAACCGAAAACCGAATTCATATAAATATATATATTTTTTATATATTTATATATATATATTTTTTATATATTTATTTATTTTTATGTATATTTATATATAAATAAATACTATTAAAAGGTTATCATAATATAATAAAACACTTTTTATGCTTGAAATATAATTTTTTGCTAAATATTTATGTAATTATAAATTTTTTTTCTTAAAAAATAGTGAAATTCGGGTTATTTGGGTCAACCCAAAAACCGAACCGAATTAGAATTCAGCCGAACCGAACTGAAAACCGAATTTGAATTTGGTTCGGTTCGGTTCTCGGGTTGACCTAAAAATTTTTTTTAACCGAATTAACAGAACCGAATAAACCGATAACCGAACCGATCAACACCCCTAGCTTGAATACAAGTGTATACTTGTGTTGTGTTTGTGTTTTTATCACTTCATGTTGCCAATACATTTTACCAAGGGTGCGTTTGTGTTAAGTGTGTAGCTCAGCCGAGCTTGTTGAGTCTTTGGCAAAAGAAAACGAGCGAAGGTGGTGGGCTAGGTAAGTAGGTTGGCACAAAGAGAATGTTAAAAGGTGCGTTGGGCTAAGTTAGATGGATCGGCCCAAGGGTCTTTATAATTAATTATAATAAATAAATTTTTATTAGAAGTGATAAGTTTAATGGGTCAATTGCATATATACCCACTAAAACTTGCATATTTGCATATATACCAAAAACATGCTTAAAATGCATTGTACATCATGCAATAAAAACTTGTATTATGGGAAAATATGCAAGTTTTTAAGTTTTAGTGGGTATATATGCAATTCCCTCAAGTTTAATCGTGTCGAGTCATTTCAGAATACGTGTCGGTCTCAAGGAAAGTACGTACTAACAATCTACGTAACGGTTTGTTAATTCGTAATCCACAAAAAAAAATATAAAGCCAAATTAGTCATTGATTTGTACAAACGTTCAGTAAGTACATGTTGATTTTTAACAAGAACATTTGCCTTGGAGAATAGACGCCTGAAGGCTAATCCAAGAACATTTGGTTTATATTTATATGTAAAGAAAAAAAGAGTATAATGTATGGTCACATTATAATTTATTTTGTAACACCCCTAAAAATGTTTTGTAGCTGAAGAAAATGTTACTGGGGTGCTACTCAATTGGGTCACAACACAAAATATAGAATAACACATTTTCCTTGAAAGATTTCATTTATTATAGTAAAAAAAGTTGACATCATTTTTTTAATGCAGAAAATACAGGCCCATAAAAGAATTTAAGTGGTCACTAAAATATACCACTGACAATGCCATGTCATTGCTTTGCGCCTCCGAAGTTTAGCTATTGCTTTTAATCCTGAATATACATGCTAAAAAGTCAACAAAAAGTTTGAGTGAATTCATAGGTTTAGTAGTAAAACAGTTGATCACAAGATTTCCAGTTTAAGAAACAGTAGGCCACGTTGTTGCACCCATAATCGTAAGTAGTTGTTATTGCCCTAAGCTCATGACACGCAGTACGTTGACTGTGGATCATAGATATGATGTAAATAGTGTTAATACAAATAAACCGTAAAAACATTTATTTATATTTAGCGATCTCGTTATTTTTTTTTATAACAAATATAAAGTTATCATAAGTAAAATCATAAGAATACATGTTGGTTTGCACAGTATATACATTTGGTCATTTACATAAAATATCGTAATAAATAATTTTTTTTAATATAATATGTAATAGGATGGATAATATCCAAGACCCATGACCCATACTCATGGAGCTAATCTATAACCCATGACCCATTGCATGACATCATGCATGAAATCATGTTGGGTATTATCCATGACCCATGACCCAATGTCCATGACCCACGACCCAAGACCCATAACCCATTGTCTAGATACATTGTATCTTGTTGGGTACCCATGACCCAAAGTCCATGACCGATGGCTCATAACCCACAACCCATAACCTGGTTTGCAACCCAAAATCCGGGCTGTTCTGACCCAGACTGCCGGATCCCTGGTTTTGCACTAGCCGGATCCCTTAGGTTAGGGATCCGCCAAAACCGTGGGACAGAAGGCTTTTGTGCCTATAAATAGTGAGCTATTTCTTCATTGTTTCTCACCCTTCTTCTTACAGACTCTCTCATATATTATTTCACTCTTCTAACCTCTGATCATTTGATCATTCTAGTAGTTCTTCTATCTTTTGTTGTGATTCTCATATAGGTCCTTAACAAAGGCGAGATCACGCTTTACTACAAGTCATACAAGTAAAGGGTCCTTGATTGATTTGTCCATCCACAAGATTTCTGTAGCAAGATATTGTAATTCATATTTCACATAGTTGTTGTGTAATAGTTGTATAAAGGTTTAGTTCTACCTCGTGGAAGAACTCGATATTTAGCTTTGTACCAGAAAAAGTGTAAGCGACGTTGTAAGGCTTCTCCGCTAAGTTGAAGAAGCTTGTTGACATAATGCTTGAACTCTAGAGTGGGGTACTCAGGGAGAGGAGTAGGGCAAGAAAGGTGTCCTTGTAGCCGAACCACTATAAATCACTTGTGTCGTTACTTTCTATCCTTTTACTTTACTTGCTTTATTTGCTTAGTTTACTTATTGCTTCATACTATCTATCCATCCATACAAAATCACATAAGATCGAATCTAAATCTTTGAAACTTAAATTAAAACCGGTAAAACTATTCAACTCCCTCTTCTAGTTTTCCACAATTGGCATTAAGAGCAAGGTTTACAAAAGTTTTAAAGTAAATTTTATTTTAAAAACTTTTCGATCACAATGAGTTTTGAAAATTATAGAGAAGGGCAATATATGCAACGACCTCCACTACTTGAATCTAATAGTTTTATTTATTGGAAAAATAGATTTGAAACTTATGTGAAATCAAAAGATATTGATCTTTGGTATATTATTGTTGAAGGTGATTTTCAAGCAACTGTAAAAGATGATAAAACCGGCAATGAAGAAAATATTTCTCATGATCGTCTCACCGACGACCAAAAGAAAAGCTTTCCAAAAATAGTGAGGCAAAAATGGTTTTATACAATGCCTTACCTAAAAAGGAATTTGAAAGAACTTCTATGCATAAAACTGCTAAAGAAATTTAGAATTCTTTGGCTGTAACACACCAAGGAAATTAACAAGTTAAAAACAACAAAATTGATTTATTTGTTCAACAATATGAACAATTTTCAATATTGGATGGGGATAGTATTGATAACTCTTTTGCTAGCTTTAATACTATTATTACTTCATTACAAGCACTTGATGAGTCTTTTTCTAGTCGTAATCATGTCATGATATTTCTAAGGGCGCTTCCATCAAAGTGGAGACCGAAGGTCACGGCCATCGAAGAATCCAAAGACTTGTCAATCCTTACTCTCGATGAACTCATAGGCAACCTAAAAGTCTATGAGCTCGTACTCGCTAAAGACTCCGAGGTCTCAAAAGAAAAGAAAGAGAACCATAAATCTCTTGCTTTAAAGGCCAAGAAAGTCTCATGTGATAAAGAAACCTCATATTCGGAAAGTGAGGACGAAGAGTATGCAATGGCGGTACGCGACTTCAAGAAGTTCTTTCTGAGAAAAGGAATATATGTCAAGCAAACTTATGACGGCAAGAAAGGGTTGCAGAAAAGCAAAAACGACAAGAAAGTGAAGGACTAACGCAGGTGTTTCAAATGCGGGGATCCAAATCACTTCATTAGTGAGTGTACCAAACGTGACGAACAAAAGGCGTTCGTGAGTGGTTCATGGGGAATGAGTGAGGAAGAGAAGGAAGAAATTTGTCTCATGGCAAAAGACTCCAACGAGGTATGTTCCGACTCTCTATATTATAGTAGTTCATCGTTAGATGATGAATCCTTACATCTTGAATATGATAAGCTTTGCAAAATTAGTCTCAAGGTGATTAACAAAAACAAGATTTTGAAAAATAAAAATGAACTTTTAGAAAAGGAAATTCTTGAACTAAAAGATAAATTAAAGAGATTAGAAAAGGGACAATAAGTAACTAGCGAATGCAAGCTTTGTGTAGAACTTCAAACATTAGTTGATCATCTTGATCCTAAGATTTCTAGACTAATTACTAATTACCTTGATAAAATACTTGATAGTGTCAAAACGGGTAATAATCAAAATGGTCTAGGTATTCAGGAACACATCGCATCAACTAGCGAGATTAAGGAAACACAATTCATTAAAGCAATTGAAAAACCAGCTACTGTAGTCACGAATCCGAAGAATCCCTTGAAAAAGGATTCGGCTAGTGTTAATTTAGGGATCCGTGGACCTGTAGCAGTAAACAACTGAAATAACGCAATCACTTCTTCTAGAACCGATTTTGTTATTGTTAAGAAAAAGAAACCAACCCATGTTACTGTTAGAAATGTCAAACAACCACCTCCTCTAAAACAAGGTCAAAGTTTTATGAAAAACAAAGGTCCATCATTTTCTAAATCGAACACAATGATAAGAAGGCAAAATAATATTTATCCTAGAAGTAACCAACATCAAATAAGATGGAATCCTAATACACAAAATGGTTTTCCATTTCAAAACTATACACCTTGGAATGTTTTTTCACCATTTTCATATATGCCTCATATGAATGAAATGTATAACACCAATGGACCCATGAACAAATGGGGACCAAACTTTTGAGTTAATTGTTTTCTTAGGTGTGCCTAAAGGTTGACTTGGATCTGGATGAATGGATCAAGGATAGCGGGTGCACAAGGCATATGACCGGTAATAAAGCATTGTTCGCCACATACGAATCCTTCAATGGAGGAAATGTGGTGTTCGGAAATAGCAAGAGCAAAATCATCGGTAAAGGTAAAATTTCTCACAAATCCTTGACCATTAACGACGTATGTCACATAGAAAACCTAAACTTTAATCTACTAAGTATAGGTCAAGTATGTGATAAAAATTGCAACGTACTCTTTAGCGAAACCGGTAGTAAAATCTTGAAAAATGGTATTATTGTAGGAAGAGGCATTAGAAAACATGGAGTCTATGTTATTAAAATTGGAAATGAACCAAAAGACAAGCTTTTTCTTACCTCTATGGATGATACTTCGACCTTTTGCCATCGAAGATTGGGTCACGTAAATATGCGACTTCTTCAATCGCTATCATCCAAAGAACTAGTAAGAAACCTACCTAAACTAAAATACGAAAATCATTTTTGTGATGCTTGTAACATAGGGAAACAAGTCCATGCTAGTCATAAAGCTAAAAATATGGTTTTTACAACTAAGTGTCTAGAATTACTACATATGGATTTATTTGGTCCATCCGCTATCCAAAGTTACGGAGGCAACTTCTATACCTTGGTTATAGTGGATGATTACTCTAGGTATACATGGACTAAATTTTTAAAGAATAAAACTGAAACGTTCGATTACTTTGAAATCTTAAGTAAGAAAATCCAAAGACAACTAGGAAGTCCTATTGTGTCAATACGAACGGATCATGGTCGGGAATTTGATAATGAAGTGCAATTCGGAGATTTTTGTGATGCTAATGGTATTACCCACAATTTCTCAGCTCCTCGCACTCCACAATCAAATGTGGTAGTTGAAAGGAAAAATAGAACCCTACAAGAAATGAGTCGCACCATGAATAATGAACAATCTATTCCTCAAAATTTTTGGTGCAATGCCGTCGACACATCACCTATATACTAAATCGAGTCTTAAGTAGACCATTCTTAGGAAAAACTCCATAAGGGTTGTTACGAGGCAAAAATCCTTCGTTAGAACACTTTCGAGTCTTTGGTAGTAAATGTTTCATACTTAATACGAAAGATTATTTAACTAAATTCGATCCAATATCAACCGAATGTATCTTCTTGGGATATTCTCCTAATACTAAAGCATACGTAATACTAAATAAAGAAACCATGAAAGTTGAAGAATCCTTAAATGTAAAATTTGACGAGAGTCCACCTAAAACTACCTTACCTCTTGTCGATGACAAGTTAATCGAAAGTGAAGTCTTAGAAATCAAAGAAAATATAAACAAGGAAGATGAACCATTAAACAATGAAATCGTCAACGTTAAAGAGTCTAAAGATCATCCCGTAGAAAAGGTTATAGGAAAATTAAATGAAAGAACTCTAAGGTCTCAAGTCCAAAACCAAAGTAGTTTATTTTGTTTTGTATCAACCATAGAACCTAAAAATACTCAAGAAGCCATAAAAGATGAAAGTTGGGTTATGGCTATGCAAGAAGAATTAAATCAATTTGTTTTTAACAACGTTTGGACACTTGTCCCTCCACCTAAAAACCAGACCATAATCGAAATAAAATGGGTATATAAAAACAAGTTAGACGTAAATGGTGTCATGTCTAGAAATAAAGCTAGACTTGTTGCTCAAGGATATAACTAATAAGAAGGCATAGAATTTGATGAGACCTATACTCGCGTAGCTAGATTTGAGTCTATAAGAATCCTTCTTGCTTATGCTTATGCTCATGATCTTAAGCTTTTTCAAATGGATGTTAAAAGTTCTTTTCTAAATGGTTTTGTAAATGAGGAAGTTCATGTAGCTCAACCTCCGGGCTTTGTCGATTTCGAAAAACCTAATCACGTGTATAAACTAATGAAAGCTCCTCAAAAGCTTGGTATGATAGACTCAAATCGTTTTTAATAAAAAACAACTATACCATGGGGTTAGTTGACAATATACTTTTTACAAAGAAAAAGGAACCGCAAATAATTATTGTTCAAATATACGTGGATGATATTATATTCGGATCTACTTGTCAAGACATGTGTGATGATTTCTCAAGAATCATGCATGATGAGTTTGAAATGAGTATGAAGGGAGAATCAAGTTTCTTTCTTGGTCTACAAATCAAACAACTAGAAGATGGTATCTTCTTTAATCAATCCAAATACATAAAAGAAATGCTAAAGAAATTCGGATTAGAAGAGTCAAAACCAATAAGAACACCAATGTCATATGATACCAAACTCACCAAAGATGAAGATGGTGAATTCGTTGATAATACCAAATACCGTGGCATGATTGGTAGTCTACTCTACCTCACGGCTAGTCGGCCGGATATCATGTTTTGTGTATGTCTTTGTGCTAGGTTTCAAGAAGACCCTAAATCTCACACCTAGAAGCCGTCAAAAGAATATTTAGATATATTAAGGGTACTAATCAATTGGGATTATGGTATCCCAAGGGGACGGGGGTAGAAACTATTGTATATGCGGATTCTGACCATGCATGTGATTATGTTGACCGAAAAAGTACAAGTGGTGTTTGCACTTTCATGAGGTGTTGTTTAACATCTTGATTCTCAAATAAGCAAACGACATTAGCCATCTCAACAACCGAAGCCGAATATGTCTACGCTGGCAAAGCATGCCAACAAGCATTATGGATAAAACAAGCGTTAGTTGACTACGACATCCATTTAAGTGACATTGCCATTTTATGCGACAACAAAGGTGCTATAGATCTTAGCAAAAATCCGGTGTTACACTTTCGTACCAACCATATAGAGATCCGTCATCACTTTTTAAGAGACAATGTTCAAAAAGGGAAAATTTCGATTGAGAAAGTGTCATCCGAAGACAACATAGCCGACGTTCTCACCAAACCGTTGAAGCGAGAGCAATCAACTTGCTTCGTCTAGGTCTTGGTCTTATGGAACAATCGTCTTGAAATACTTTCATTCTACAAGGTACGTAAACTTTTTCCTTACCTTCTTTTATGAGTCCAGGATCTCTATTTCACATAACTCACAAATAATATGGGGATTTATTTTCAAAACTCAAGATATCTTCTATACAAGAAATTCTTTGAAATATTTTCTAAAAGATATTTCTCCCCATATCATTTTTCTTAAATCACTCTCACGCCTAGAACAAACATTTTTTTGTATCATTAATACAAAGTAAAAACCTTTTTCATTGTATCTCATGTCTTTTGAATGCTAAAGAGAATACATAACTAATATGTGTTTTTTGGTACATTCAATCAAGCAAAAGTGAATTAAGGAGGCTTTGGGTTTTCTCACGTAAATATATACATATGTACTTTTTCACTTTTATGTTTATCTTTTCTTCTTTAAAAGAGTCGAGATAACCGCAACTCCATATGGTTTTCATATAGGCACACACTAGGCACTATTGTTTCCAAAAACAAAAATTTCAGCTGCCTGAGAACACCAGCTCCACGGATCCCAGCATTTACGCTGGAAGGATCCCTTAAGGATCGGATCCATGGGAACCGTGTCACAGTAGCCAGTTTTATCTCTTATTTTTCTTATTTTGGCTTGAAACTTTCAAATTTTCAACATTTTGTCTTTATCACTAATGAATATGTTACTTAATGCTTGTGCTCTCATGATCACTGGCTTTAAATTCATTTCTAATCATTAGATTATAGTCCATATTTTGGTTTTAAAATTCATTGCAATGTATTATTTGCTCTATAAATAAAGTTACAAAATGCTTGCATATCAATCACTTTCAACCTCTCAAACAATCATCATCATGTCACCAAAAAGATCCTTAAACAATGATAAACTATCTAGTCAAAACAACCCTTTTCAAGACATCCGAAACTTCATCCTACTACCTTCCGTAATATCAACACCACCCAAAACTAGGAAAACCGCACAGATTAGCATCCTGCCTTGTTGCTTAGCTAAACCCTTGTCAAATAGCCCATCACCAACTACTCATTCTCCACCAAATGACTACAATATAGCACTATCATCATCTCCTAAAAACTCACCACCACATTCACCAACCGAGTCTCAACTTGACACTCAAATCACCTTAGCGGAACTCCTTAAGACTCCGAAAACAATTCCACTACCATTGTCTAGTCCACCACCCGCTCCATCCCAACCATCAAAATCTACCCAACTAGCCTCCAACATAAACCCAAAAGAGCTAGTCTTTTTAACACCTCCAACATCTCCAAATACCTTCTTCAAAGAGCTTGAAACATCACCACCTCTACCACCCATCACCTTAAAAGAACATCTAGGATCTTACCCACCACCAATCACCAACATCATTGACTTTGATCCATTTTTTCCAACATTTCCACCACCAATTCCGCACTCCAAAAATCAAAACTACCCGTAGACCATCCACCCACACCTCCTCACTATCTCTTTTGCGAACATTGTCAATGCACTAGGGATCTCGCAATGGAAATAAGGGACGAGATGCGGTTCATTATCAACCATATCCTTGATCGCATCAACATTATCACTCACCAAAACTTCCATAGTTAACTCCTATGCAAGCATGGAAGGAATAATAATAATTTTTTCTCTATATTTTTTCTTTTGGGTCATTTTAAAGAACAAACCCTTGTTCTTACTTTTACATTTGTATGTGGCATATATACCACTACATTTTGATATTTTATTACAAGGCTTTGTTTACGTACCTTGGCTTTCTATCTTGTTTCTCGTCTTATACAAGATTATATTACATGTTACTACTAACATTTCTTTTGTAGATATTTTCTCACTTGACGCCCTATTCTAGGGGGAGCTACCGTCAAGGGGGAGCTAGTGCTTTGTGGATTATATTTTTTTCCTTCCAAAATTTATTTCTTTACTAGGCTCACTTTTTGTTTCGACAAAAAGGGGGAGAAGAAGTAAAACTCACATATACTTTCAAAACGTAAATCTAATCTTAAGTTTTACTCACCATAACTTTATGTTTTGTCATCAACGAAAAAGGGGAGATTGTTAATACAAATAAACCGTAAAAAAGTTTGTTTATATTTAGCGATCTCGTTATGTTCTATTGATAACAAATATAAAGTTATCATAAGTAAAATTATAAGAATACATGTTGGTTTGCAAAGTATATACATTTGGTCATTTACATAAAATGTTGTAATAAATAAATTGTTGTAATATAATATGTAATAGGATGGATAATATCCAAGACCCATGACCCATGCCATGGAGCTAATCCATAACCAATGACCCATTGCATGACATGCATAAAATCATGTTGGGTATTATCCATGACCCACGACCCAATGTCCATGACCAGGACCCAAGACCCATAACCTATTGTCTAGATACATTGTATCTTGTTAGGTACCCATGACCCAAAGTCCATGACCCATGGCTCATAACCCATAACCGAAAACCCGGTTTGCAACCCAAAATCTAGACTGTTCTAACCCAGACGGCCGGATCCCTGGTTTTGCACTAGCCGGATCCCTTAGGTTAGGGATCCACCGGAACCATGGGACAGAAGACTTTTGTGCCTATAAATAGTGAGCCATTTCTTCATTGTTTCTCACCCTTCTTCTTACAAACTCTCTCATATATTATTTCACTCTTCTAACCTCTAATCATTTGATCATTCTAGTAGTTCTTCTAGATTTTGTTGTTATTCCCATATAGGTCCTTCACAAAGGCGAGATCACGCTATACTACAAGTTATACAAGCAAAAGGTCCTTGATTGATTTGTCCATACACAAGATTTTTGTAGTAATATCTTGTAATTCATATTTCACATAGTTGTTGTGTAATAGTTGTGTAAAGGTTTAGTTCTACCTCGTGGAAGAACTAGGTATTTAGCTTTGTACTGGAAAAAAGTGTAAGTGGCATTGTAAGGCTTCTCCGCCAAGTTGAAGGTTTGACATAGTTCTTGAACTCTCGAGTGGGGTACTCAGGGAGTGGAGTAGGGCAAGGAAGGTGGCCTTGTAGCCGAACCACTATAAATCACTTGTGTCGCTACTTTCTATCCTTTTACTTTACTTGCTTTATTTGCTTACTTTACTTATTGCTTCATACTATCTATCCATCCATACGAAATCACATAAGATCGAATCTAAATATTTGAAACTTAAATTAAAATCAGTAAAACTATTCAACCCCACCTATAGTTTTCCACAAATAGTAATAGCGCCATTCTGGTAGGTAGCTTGCCATTCTATCTAGTTTGGTTCAAATATAGTGCGTTTGGTTACCATTCGGGCTAACACAAACGGGGTCATCAACTGCAAATAGATCTATCTACAATATTCGCATTCACTAGCAAGTGACTAATGGTTCATGATAATGAGGGACTTTTGGAAAATGCTGGTACTTAGGCAATAACACATTCGGATAAGCAAACAGTTTTCAAGAAATTGTGATCATAGAAAGTAGTAGTAGCATGTATCTCCCCCAATGAGTTTATATAATAGTTAAAAGAATAAAAGTGAGGCTATGAACTCACCTTGAGTAAAGTAATACAAGTTGAAATGATATGCACGGAAATCGAGGTTCGGTGACTCTAATCGCAACCTAGATAATATGGCAAGTCTTAGGTTTCGATAATTTCAGTTTACGACCTCAATTGATAATGTTTGGAAAAACAATGTTTGTAAGTCACTTGTATCATTTCTACTTGTGTAATGATTCTCGAAATTCAAAAACAAAAGGTTTCCATTGGTTATTCAAGTTATTTATCATTTTAGGATTCTTATTTATACATATATGTATAGTTTTCTTTCTTTGTTGATGTATGATTAGTTTCTCGTCTAGTATTTACTTATGTGTTGGTAAATAGTAATTAAGAGAAAAATATTTATTTAAATAATCAAGTTATGCATGACAAGTCATTTGTATATTTACATTAACTTATATATAAATCGTTTTTAAAAGAAATATGATTATTAGAAATCGTTGGTATCGTAAAATTATATTTTTATAAAATTGGCGTAAGTCGTTGAAAGTATATAAGTTTTTCATAACTTTATAAAAGTTACATATTTAACCCACAATTTGTAAAAAGTTATAATTTATACCCTAAAGTAAATATTTTTGCACTTTTGGTCAAAATTTACAAATTTACCTTTATAACCCTAACCCTTTCTATTTTGACAGTTTCTATCCCCAATCCATAACAGTTTTCAGCTTTAGTCCAAAACCCTTATTTTCGCCTTTTCCCCCAACAGTTTCCAAAACCTACACTTTTTACCCCTTTCCAATAAAAATTACATTTTTAGTCCAAAACTATATTTTTAGAAAATCTAGTTTTCCTTTTTACACTATAAGTTTCCGTAGCTTATTTTTAAGCTTATAAACTGCTTATTAGTATATGGGCCGCACGACAAGTTTAACGGGTCATATTTGAAAAACAGTTTGGGCCTAATGGCCCGTTCGGTTTATTTTAAGAAAATTTTGGGCCGCGCTCTAAGTCACACATTCTTGGGCTGTGAAATTTAGTCTTCTATGACTTTAGGCTCCTTAGCCCGTTTTAGTGTATGTTTGGTTTGTAAAAAGAAATATAATGAGGCATTGTTTTTGGTTTGGTCGAGTTATACGAGACATGAATATGTATTCGTATCTTTGTGTCGACAACATGTTTTTAACACACTAGGTTATATGATTACAAGTGTCTTACTAAGTCATAATATGTTTAAAGCTATGCAATCGGGTATAAGGTTTAAATGTATGTCGAGATTATGTCATGCAAACTAGTTACGATATCATTCTACGTATGGAGAAGAGTCATAGGGGACTGTTGATCCCAGTTGAGCGATCTAATATAGAAGCTGACTTAACGCAGAATTTAATGTTTAACCTTAAGAAGAATAACAATGATTATCACTAAACACCTCAATATATTATTATACGAATACTCTGAATAGTATTAGGGTTTTACAACCTTGAAGTGTATCGACTCTTAGATATAACCAATACGTATATCTAACTCTAACCTAGGACCTCCTTTTATAGGCTAAGGAGTCCTTTACAATATAAATTACTTATTCTACAAGATAAATATACTTACCATACTTATCTAAATACAATTCGACCTACTTAAGACTTTTTAGAATATTACAAGTTAAACCGACCTAACATGCTAGCAGTGGTATGATACATTAGCAGTGATATGAATCTTCTACTAGCTGTGGTTCATCTTAAGCAGTGGTTACAATCCTTCTAGCCATGGTATCTTTTGTGCTAGCAGTGGTTCCATACTTATAATCATTCCTGTTAAGAGAACCTAAAACCCAACAATCCTCCCCTAAACTTGATATTTTCTACCAAAATCATCATGTTTCTTTTAAGCCCACAATACCTTCATTTGGAGGATGTATCCAAACACCCATCAACCTCTTCTTTCTCCTTATCAGATCCAGACTCTTTATCAACAGTCTTTGATCTATTTTCTTTTCTTTTCACTTTTCCTTGAGGCTTGCCTTTTATAGCTAGAGGACCTTTCAAATCAGCAATCATCTCAATTTTTAATAGCAGTGAATTAGCAATAGGATTTGTAGGTTTAGTACACTGCAGAGCAAGCTTAGCTTCCAACATTTTTCTTGCTACATTCTTGGTCAGTGGATATTCCTTATCAATCAGCATAAATATCTTCTCCTGTGGAGTCTTAATAGCATGTACTTTACATGGCTGATATAACATCAATTCTTCAACCTCACAATCTTCCCAGAATTTATCTTCTGGATTAGGTTGAAACATATTCTTCAAAGCTATCCACATAAACCTAGATACTTTTCCTGTTGGTCCAAACTTACCACATCTGAAATCCATAACCTTCCACAGCTGTTCTAAATCAAGCTTAGTAAGAGAGAACAACATACACCCAAGGTTAAAGTGTTGACTCTTCCATCCATCTCCTCTAGTAAGCTCAATAACTTCTCTTTCATTTGCTGTGATAATCTGCCAGTCTACAATTGGATGTACAGATCTTACTGGTGTAGGATTGATAGGCTCTTCAGGTTTATCACACACCATAATGTACTGAGCCAATCTTTCTTCCTTATTCACTTCATCATCTACCTTTTGTCTCTTTGAACTAGACTCCTCCTGTACAGCTTCTTTTCTCTTTAGTCTGTTCCTAATCCTCTCATCTTCTCTTTCAGAATTCATGGGAATGAACTCAAACCTTCTTTTGCAAGTGATGTAAAGCTCCTTAATCTTCTCATAGGAGCAGTTCCTCAGGTTTACAATTTTCATCTCTATGTGTTTGATAAATCTCATCATCTGATTCCTTCTTTCTTGCTTAGTTGGAGGTTTGTTCTTCTTTGCTTGATACTCTTTAAATTCTCTATCCTGTTTCATCTTTCTCATCTTCTCAACCAGCATCTTAGACCTTGTGTCAATGTATAATTGACCCCATTCAAACTCTGTCCACTCTTTCTGCATACTCTCAGAAGCTTGAAAATAGTTCTGTTCATTGCTCCATTCTTCTATAAGTTTTAGAGAAGCTTGTTCTTGCTCTTTCTTTTCCTTCTCTTTGGCAAGATCTTCAGCATTTAACTTCTCTTGTAGCCGTTTAGAAACTTCTTCATCATATGCAATCTGTTCTTCCTTACTTTCAAACTCTATCTCTTCTTCTTCTGGTTCTGCAATCCTTTTACCTTTTCCATTGACAGGTTGAGAAGCCACAATCCTTTGCACATGCTCACCAATCTTCAAACTTTTAGTAACAGGTTTAGGTGCAGTAGGTTTAAGTATAGTAGGGATAGATACAGGTATAGGAGAAGATTGCTTTAGGTTTAGCAGTTGAATAGCAACCTCCTTTCAGCTTCCTTAGGTTTTGGTGTTGGTGTTATAGTGGTGGTTGTTGTTGTAGCAGTGGTTGCCTCAGCCGTGGAAATCTCTGAAGTAGCAGTAGCTAAAACTACACCAGCAGTGGTTGCAGCAGTGGAATCTGCAACACTAGCAGTGGATGCAGCAACATTAGCAGTGGTTGTTGCCTACACCACTTCCTCCTTTTCTTCACCTGCAACTTTCAAAGAATCATTAATCACTGCTTCTTTACCTTCCATATTAGTCACCATATAACCATCACCATTGTCTCTACTATCCAAATCCAAATCCAAATCCTCCCCAGAATCTGTGCCTTTACTCCTCCCCTGTTTGGATGCATCCTACAAACTTTGAATTCCTGAGGAGCTTGCCTTCTTTCCCATCTTTCTCACTCTCCTGAATGCAGTAATCCCTGGTCTCCACAATCTTTCCAGAACACTCACCCTATGCTTCAACCTTATAATTGTACCGGCTTGAGAGGTTGCCAAATCCTGAAGACCAGTGATCGTAGACTCCATGTTGGTGCATCTATCCGTCAATTCAAGTATGAGTTTCATTGTATCCTCACCACTTCGACTTGTGTCAACTGGTACGAGAAGTGGATCTTGGGAAAAGTCATCATGTACAAAAGCATTACCCGTCAATTCATTTTGTTGTCCCAAACTACCCTCATCACTTCGGGCTGTGTTAACTGCTCCGAGAGATGAATCATAGGATGTGTGCAACATGGCATCAAACCTTGCCTGAACATCCATGCATCCCAAGTTAGCCAGTTGGCTGGGGATTCCTCTACCTGTGTTGAATTCCAAGGAATTCTCCACATTAGGAGTTGCCATTGGTCGGGACTTACTTATGATTCCACTGCCCTGCTCAGCATCTAAGCCTGAGGCAGTGGAGGAAGCCCTTCCAATCATGTCACCTCCCACACCTATGACAGCCTCATGTCCTGCACCACTAACACCAGCCTGAGGTAGCTTGGTGCCCTTCTTCCTCCTTCTGGTAACTAAAATCCTTTCAGGTTGAGTATTTGAGGGTAAGGGTACGGCAGTGGTTGTGGTTTGTGATGTGGTAGCAGTGGGATTAGCAGTGGGTTGGATGGGTTGTGCATGTTCCTCTTCTACAAATTCTGGTAAGTTAAGCATGTAAGGAAATAGTAGAGTGATAGTCCCTAAAAAAATCTGATTCTTCTTTTTCATATGAGCAAATACCTTAGGGACCATATGCAATACAACATACTTTCTCTGATGAGTAATAGATTCTACTATCGGACTCTCTACCAACATTTGAATAAACCTAGGATACAAGAAGTATTTACCTTGTTCCTTAGCATTCTTCTGTAATCCCTCAAAAATCGTTCTAGACCAATTAAAAACTCCTTATTGAGAAAGACAAATGATAGCAGTGGCAATCTTAGAGGGAAACTCATCAAATCCAGTTGTCTTATTGCTTAAACACATAAGGATTGTATAAACTAAGAACTTCCATTGGGGAGAAAACATACCTTTGTGAAACTTAAGTCTATCCCCTCTTCTCTCATACCCCATTTGCTCCAAACCATCAAAAATCTCCTCATTCGACATATTATCCAAACCTCCATCATCCTGAAACTTTAACACACTTTTAATTACCTCCTCTGCAATCAGAATCTCTTGTTCATCAACAACTACCCTAATGACTTCAACTTTATCCCTCACTTGAAGCTCTGCCGTCCACCAAAACTGATGAATGTAGGATTTAAGGATGAGTGGTTCAACAGTTAATGTATAGTGAATAGGACTGTATTTGATGAATTCGATCATGTCATGAAAACCTTCTGAGTAATCATTCTTAACTAGGTATGCAACTAAGTTATGGGTTGTAGAAAATTTAGTCGCCATTGTCAGATGAAAGTTCATATGATGTGGGATTGGTGAGAATAAGAGTTGGGAGTGGTTAGGTTTTGTGAAGGGCGCCAATTGGGAGTGTTTAATAGACCAATTTAATGATCGGCAATGATTTGGGGAATAAATACGTTATCACCAGAATGTTGCAAAACAGCCCCTGTAATTTCCACATTCATCAAAAACTCACTAGCAGTAGATTGCCCATAACTAGTAGTGTTTCCAATAAGCCAGCAGTGGAAACATCACTTGCACTTCAATCTTTTGACCAAACTTCCGCTGCAAAATCTTTGTCAAATATAGTGTGATCATGCATTTGTTTGATGAATACAAAACAATCTATACTAATTTTTTTTTATTATTATTATTTATAATCATCTATTCCTAAAGCTCCAAAAGATCCATAATGTACAAAAGCTTCTTCAAACCTGCATGTCACAAACACAAACCAAACACTACAAACTTGTTAAGGTGAGCAGGACATAAAAAGAACTAGCAGTGTATACAAAATATGCACTAGCAGTGCCTTTACAAGGTGTTAAGCACTTAGTCAAAAAGTCAACTCTAGTCATTTAATCGTTCACCTTTAGTCAAACACTTCATTAACTCCTTCAACAACTCACACCTTCCAAGCATTTAACCAACTGATCTCCTCTTTAAGTTTATTTAAGAACTAGTTACCCACACACCACACATATCTTTTACTTTTCCAAAAATCTTCTCTCTAATACTACTATCTCAGAAACCAAAACATCATCAAAATGAGTAACACCCCTAACACACCCATTGACATCTCCTCTGATTCATCTGAAGGTGGTTGAGATTCCTATTTACCACCCAAAAACACTACACTAGCAGTGAGAAACACCAACTCTGCTCCTGCTCCAGTTGGACCTTCATCCTTACAACTACCACAAGAAGCTATTGTTGAAGGCTCCAGTTCTGAGCTTAGTTCCATGCCTAGCTATGTGTTAGCATATGAAGACACAAATGAAGAAACAGGTGGCACCTCCAGAGTGTTGATAGTGGCTCCTCTTGCAGAAATTCCACCTCCAACACCACTTTAAGCTCCTCCTACTGCTCCATTACTACAAGCTGCTCCTTCCAGTTCAGCACCACCTAAAAGATCTCAGGTGCTTGCACTCCCCAACCCAAGAGTTTGGTCTGTGGTTGGGGGAAGGGGAAAACAAAGCATGCTAGACTTTGGAAGGGGAAAGAGGCCAAGGGAGTAGATGTTGTTGGATGTCCATCTGTTGTAGTCTTTTGATGTTGTCTTTTGATGGTATAATCTTTTCTTTTGCTATGATGATGTACTGAAAGTTATGGTTGTACTACTGCATCTCTTGATGCAGTTTATGTTATGAATAAACTTTCCTTGTTTTCTTTTCTTTCAAGTTCTACTTGCTGTGTGTGATTAGACATTTTGATCTGCAAAATGGTTAGTGGGAACAATAATAACAAGCAGTGGTTATAATTAAACTAGCATTACTAAGATCTACCAATAGCAGTACATTCTTTTTTCAAACTTTTACAAAACAATTTTGAGACTTTAGAGATTGATCATACCTATACTAACTACTATGTACTGAAACCTCCTCACATCAAAAGCTTTAGTGAGTAGATCAGCAACATTATAATCAGTATGTATTTTAACCATTTGAATTAACCTTTTCTCATTACAATCTCTAATAAAGTGATGTCTTATCTCAATATGTTTAGTTCTAGAATGCAAAACTGAATTTTTAATGATGCATATTGTACTGTTATTGTCAATGTAAATCTTAGTATGCATGAAATTGTACCCAAAGTCCAACAATTGATTCTGAATCCAAAGCACTTGACCACAGCAACTTGCAGCAGCCACATACTCAGCTTCAGTGGTGGAATTGGCCACAATAGTCTGCTTCTTACACTGCCATGAGATAAGCCTGCTTCCCAAAAACTGACACCCTCCAGTAGTAGACTTTCTATCCAAACTAGCCTCAGTATAGTCACTGTCTGTATAGGCCACCAAATCAAAAGCTGAATCCTTAGAGTACCAAAGGCCCAATTTAGGATGACCCTTAAGGTATTTGAAAATCCTCTTCACAGCATTCATGTGTGATGTGTTAGGTCTAACTTGAAATCTTGAACACACACATACTGAGAACATTATATCTAGCCTAGAAGCAGTGAGATACATCAAAGAACCAATCATGGATCTATACAGCTTCATATCAACTCGGGGACTTCCATCATCAGGTAGCAATGGTTTCTGTGTTTCCATAGGTGTACTTGCACTCTTGACATCCTAAAATCCAAACTTCTTCAAGATATCTGCTACATATTTATCTTGACTAATGAAGATTCCATCAGTCCTTTGTTGAACTTGTAGCCCCAAAAAGAAAGTGAGTTTACCCATAGCACTCATCTGAAACTTATCATGCATAAGTTTCTCAAAATCCTTGCACAGTTCTCTATTTGTTGAGCCAAAGATGATGTCATCAACATACACTTGAACCAGCAATATATCATCCTTGAGCTTCTTTATGAACAATGTCTTGTCTATTAGTCTTCTCTTGAAACCATTGTGCAACAAATAAGTAGAAAGGCAATCATACCATGCCCTTGGAGCTTAATGCAACCCATACATAGCCTTTTTCACCCTATAAACCTTATCATGATGATCAGGATCTTCAAAACCAGGAGGTTGACAAACATAAACCTCCTCATCAATAGTACCATACAAAAAGGCACTTTTCACATTCATCTGATACACCACAAAGTTTTTGAATGAAGCATATGCCAAAAACAATCTTATAGCTTCAATTCTGGCAACAGGGGCAAATACTTCATCATAATCCAGACCTTCCATTTGTGTGTATCCGTGAGCAACCAACATTGATTTATTCCTAACCACAATCCCCTTTTCATCCCTTTTGTTTCTAAATACCCATTTAGTTCCAATAGCCCTCTTGCCATCAGGTAGATCAACCAATGTCCACACCTCTTGAATTTTGAATTGTAATAGCTCCTCTTGCATTGATTCAATCCAACCTTCTTCTCCTAATGCTTCTTCAACTCTTTTGGGCTCCTTCTGTGACAAAAAGCAAGCAAACAAACAATTTTGCAAGTCTTGATGACTGTTCCTTTGGTGAAGTGACTTGGCAAAGAAACCTTGTTCAGTGAAGGTTTTATGAGTCTTGCTTCTTGTTTGCACTGGGGTATTCAAGTTTCCAAGTATCTGCTCTTTGGGATGATTTTTGTGTATCCTGGTGGTAGGAACTGGACTTTCTATGATAACTGATTCCAAATTTGTAATATTTGCATCCTTGAAAAAGTCATCCATATTCTCATCATATGTAGGAGTATCCATCTCTTCCAAATCAGGCATGTTAGGATCATCTAGATACTCATCAGAACCAACTAGTGGCTTAGCAGTGTTGCCAAAGAAAGTACTGCTAGTTGAACTTGTGCCAGCCGGGGTTTCAAATGAACTAGCAGTGGTTGCACTTGGTATAGCAGTGTTTTCAGCAACTCCCTTCTGCTTGTCAATTTCTTCTACCGACACTGAGTTATCTCCAGATAACTCTTCCTTATCTTGATGATGATCTCCCTTGAACCCTGAATCCAAATCATCATCATTTGTGGGACCCTGCTTTTCAATGATGGGTGAGACAGAACCTGCTTTCCACTTCTCAATCAGATAGAATTCTTTTGGAGATTCAGCTTCCTTAGAAGTTGTTCCTGCATCAGAATTATTTTGTGTACCTGCATAAACATTAGTGGATGTACCTGCACTGATTGGCTCATAATTCATAGATTTTGTCAGCATATCAATATTAAACAGCCAATCTGGTCCTTTGGTCTTAACACTAGGAGTCTCTTCACTAAACCTAACATGTAGGTTCTCTTCAACTATTCTGGTCCTCCTATTGTGTACTCTAAAGGCCTTGCTATTGAAAGAGTAGCCAATAAAGTATCCATCATCTGCTCTTTCTTCAAACTTGCCTAGGTGGTCTATGGTATTCAAGATAGTAACAGGACACCCAAAAGGTTTTAGGAATTCTGTCATAGGGTTCCTACCATGTAACAGCTCATATGGGGTCTTGTTATGAGGCTTCATGATGCAGGTTTTACTGACCAGGTTTTAATATTTATATAGTCTCGTTATACCTATGGTCTATCCTAATGCACTAACGGGCAGTGTACCCGGTTGTGTGTAGTGTAGTATTCGGTAAAACCGAGGTCGTCCCAAGAGCTATGTGTGTTGGATTATTACTAAGCCTAGGTGTCACAGTTTTTAATATGATTTCGATAAGGAATTACTTAATTAACTACTAAAGCTGATAAAAGCAGATAAAAGGCAAAGGTTTAATTAATAGAGGAGAGTGGTGCTCACCTAGTTATTCCTCCTAGCTAGTAATTTCTATGTCTATTTACTTTCAATTACTTCAGGTGGGGTCAAATTCGAGAGGACAACATTTGGTCAATTCGCCCTAACCTATCAGCAAAGATGCCACCACTGGAGAAGTCAGGTGTCCCTTCATAAGTCCAGTTGTTCCTGGTCCCCTAAGCCAAGTCATTAAGTACCGCTACATGCTAGATTTATAATAGTAAGTGCCCGGGCGTTAGCAACTTAAACACTCACCCCCTAATTCTTAAGTTCATCCAAACGGTAGGTGATCAGTTGGTCAAATCGCACAAGCAGAAAGGGTCGTCAGTTGGTCATATCTTACCCTTCCCGTCTTAGTCTACTCACTTAGGGCCAGTTGGTCATATCTCCTAAGCAACTAGCCTCTACCGCAACTCAAAACTACCGAAACAAGGGTAGCTACCAATAAACTATGCATGCATACACTTAGAAATAATTATACGGAAGCAATGTAAACACAAACAAAACAATTAAGGAATCATAACTAGTCCAGCACCAAGAGGTGCTTAGCTGCTCATATTAACCATACAAATCAATTCAATATTCAAAGTTACGAAATACATGAATCGAAAGTAAAGAAAAGATAAAATGCTAATGCTTATCGTAGGGGAGTGATTTCTCCCTTGGAGACAACTCCGTATGCTCCTCTCGACCTGCCTTTGGCTTTTTCCCACGTTCTTTGGTTGTGGTGTGTGGAATGGGATGCTTTGAAATGCTGGAAATCGTGGGGTATTTATAGGCCAGATCTGGGTTACGGCGTAACTAATATAATAGTTACGCCATAATCTTCAATTTCTTCGTAATTTGCACTAGATCTGCTGGTTACGGCGTAACCTTATAAGTGGTTACGCCGTATCTTCAATATTACTTGGTTACGCCGTAGTTGATGAAATAGTTACGGTGTAGTTATCAGCGGCGTGGAACCTCATTTGACCTAATAAGTTACGTCGTAGTCATTAGGGGGAGTTACGCCGTAATCTTCTAATGAGTTGGCTTTCTGAGTCACGCTTTTAGTTACGGCGTAATGTGAGAGATGAGTTACGCCGTAACTTCTTCAAAGTCAGCATACTATGATAAATCTTTGATATTTCTCCAATTCCGCGTCTCTTTAGCTCCAATGCTCGTAATTTACCTGAAAGTGGAAAACAATGGAAAACAAGCGTAAATCCATATAAATGATATAAATTACAAGGATTATCGGGGGAAATTGACACTTAATATTCATGACTATTTGATGTTATCAAATATCCCTCCACTTAAACTCTACTTGCCCTCAAGTAGACCTTATTAGAAAGATTCGTAAAAAGATATCTCCAATAACCTGGAAAATATAAGTTTACAAATCCCTTATGCTAGAATAAAACAAAGCCGAACACCTCACGAAATGGGAACGAAACACTCAAATCTCTCAATTATTCTAAGTGTCAATTTCGGGGTGATCACTCAATCGCACAGCCATAGCATGTATTCTATCATAAGCTTGGCGGTTACACAAATCTCCACCACTAGAGTTAAGGGCTAAACAATTCTTGAAGGCAATATGGGTAGACACGACAAAGGTTAAGGGGTGACTCGTCATTACTAACATGTCATGGCGAAGTGGACAAAATCAATGATACATGACCAAATCCATGGCCAAGACACCAAAGATTGCTCGCTGCATCACCTAGACACGCTTCATGACTAAAGGGTAGGATAAGACATGGGATATATAAATGGTGTAAAATAAAAATCAAGCAGGTAGTCTAAATCTATAACCAAGTCGTCACCACTTACCGTCCGCCCAAAGTTCAAGCTTTGAAGTCAAGAAACCGGATCATGAAAAACTAGGTAGATGTGTCATTAGAGGACGTCATGGTGGGCACACTACCTTTTCTCCAACTGTTGGCATAATTACCAACTCCAATCTTCGAATGTGACCGAGGTGGCCTCCTCGATACTAAATCTATAAAGCTCATAACATAGTGCTTATAACAATGCACTTTTACAATAACTAAATAACATAACAACTTTTTTTTTCCGGAATATGTCGTCGACGAAAGCGTGATTTCCGAACCTTACTACTTGAACCTTGAACTTAGGCAAATGATGACTTCCCAATCACAAATAAAGACTACAGGGTAGGCTAAGGTGTATAGGTGTATCGAAACAATATATTAGGTTAACAAAATGAAAGGAATGGCTCAGATGGGTGTATCTAGGGGTATCTTGCACTAAAGGTGAGTGCAACAAAAGGGTTTCACATGGGGGTCGAGAAGTTGAGGTGACTAATCGATAGACACACAATGGTAGGCTATTTGGGTGATAATCCTATAATATTGCCTTCTTAAAATGAAAAGTCCAAATACATCGAGCTAACTCAACATACCTCGTCTATGGTCTCGAAATGATGCAAAGGCCAAGTTCTAAATTTTACAAGCTACCGGCACACTCATAATTTGGTGGATTTGGGGTAAAATATTGAAAACAGATAAGGCTAATCTCACCATATAATATCAAGGGTTGTATGTGCTCGGCTAAGGTCTAATCTAGTTAGGTTAAGAAAAACATGTCAAAATTTAAAAATTGCATAATTTTTCAAAAAAAACTAGAAAAACGAGGGAAAAATAAAGTTCAAGAGATAATTCTACTCCCGTCCCCCCACTTGAATTGTACAAAGTCCCTTTTGCACTAAGCGTTAAATAAAGGTGAAGAGAAAAGTAGAATTAGAGCGAGAACTTCCCTGAAATTTGCTCCAAAAAGGAAGAAGGCCCACAAAAAAGAGACGTGACTTCGTATAAGCATCGTGAACAAACTTCAATCCCTGAAATCACACTACCGACAAGCATAATTCTAAAAAGAAAAAATTAAAAATAAAAAACAAACCTAACTCACTTTCGTAGGAATCACGGTTGCATTTAGCATATGCAACAAGCCTTTTAAACCACTTAGTGTCCCTAAGTGGACGAGTGAAGTCTCGTGAGGGTTTACAGGAAACACACCCACAAAGTTCATTTAAAATACTAATACAAGGTTATTGTGTTTTAAAATGAAAGAAGTAAAGTAGAGGAAAGTTACGTCGTAACTCTTTTAAGGGAGTTACGCCGTAACTGGCAAAACCTGACATATGCTGCAAAGCGAATGGCTACGGCGTAACCACGGAGATAGTATTACGCCGTAATTGGTAATGCGTCTTGAACTTCTGCTAAAAAGGATTGGTTACGGCGTAATCACTGAGGTGAGTTACGCCATAACTATGGTCAGATCAGCAAACTGCAGCAGCAATTACTTCCTCGTTTCCTGCAAAAATGGTTAAAAACACAAATCCCTACAGAAATGGAAATAAAACAAAAGAAAGGGATAATTCGGGTTGTCTCCCGAAAGAGCAATTTTCTTTATTTACGAGTCTTTAAGTTAGACTCAGAGCCGCGGGGCTTTATGGGGGCCTTTGGACTTGGCCGACTTCCTCCATGTCTTTTTTATTTGAAGAGGGCTGGTCCCAAACATGTGGAGAAATAAACCGAGTCATGGCGTATCTTTTCTGCAGAAAATTAGCTTGTGCCCACTCGCAACGAAATTTAGCCTCTTCTTCCCATTTTATTTTAACATATCCGAACTTTACTCGTAACCAATTTTCAAATGAGATTTCCCTGTATCCTACTTCACTTCTCTTATCTTCGTCAAAACATGCTCATTCCTTGCGTTTGAGCCATTTAGGTTCAGTGAATTCTCCTCCATCGCAGATCTGGCGTTTGGGGTTGCATGTAGGCCATGCCACGGTGAAGTCATCAGACATGATAGCTGGTTCCCAAAAATGAATGGTCCAATCAATCTCGGCGAACCATTCGCTAAAAACATTATGCCCTTGTAACCACTTTTTTCTGATAAGCTTTTCGTCTTCCCAGCACCACCAAACTTTCGCAGCCTCTTTAATCATTCGAATGAGATGATGTCCTCCTCCGTTGCATCATTTTTGAAAAGGGGAACACATGGACAATGTTACTTTGGTCCCATTAATTAAACAAGCATCAGGAACACAGCAGTGAATTCTTCCCGTAACAACGTAACTGGGTACAGAAGGTGGGATCTCTTCCACATTGCTTTCATTGTCACTTGATTCGGTCCCCTGTAATTGGCCAAAGTATGAAGGCTGAAACCTATCAGAATCATCTAATTCAATCCTCGGTGAATCTTCAGTTGTAACAATCTTATCCGGTTCAAGGCATAAGGTTTTGTCCAATTTAAATTCTATTCTATCACTATAATATGCCAATGAGTCGAGGAACGGTTTACCAAGAATCAAACTTTCCTTTGTATTTTTCTTCATGTCCATAACCACAAATTTTGGGGCAGAAAAGAATCTATCGACCTTTACACAAGTTCCACCTGTAATTCCTAAGGAACAGCCTTGGTCTTATTTGCCATCTCAATCACGATATCCGTTTTCCAAAGATGAATTAATCTGAGTGTTAAAAATATGGAGAGAGGCATGATATTTACGCTAGACCCAATATCTACAATCCCCAAAACATCATAATTCCCAACTGAACATGGAATGACTAACCCGTTAGCGCTAACATCCTTAACTGGAATCGAATTTCTTTCTGACCTGGTTAAACTTTCTGAGACATAGTTACGCAGTAACTCGGGGAAATAGTTACCGCGTAACCGATCCTGGTTGTCGACATTCGCTCCTTCAGATTTTTCTGTTGTAGAATAGCATTCCTTAATCAATTCTTTCAAATTATTATCAACAAAAATAGCATTGCACCCAACCATAGGTTTGGTCATCTCCGGATCAATGTTACTCACATCTATCTCTGCACTGAGCTTTTCTATCATGGTTTCAAGGTTTTTTAGGGTTTCGTCGTGCCTGGAGAGATTTTTATTTGTGTTTTCCTGGAAATCCCTAAGCCATTTATCTTGTTCTTTTTGCTTCTGGGCTGAACTTTCCAGGAACTTGTTTATGGTTTCTTCAAGGTTGGGCCTTTTTTCTCCATAAGGCCCACGGTTGTAATTTCCACGGTATCTGTTATTATTTTGATTATCTCCGTAAAACGGTCGATTTTCTCCATATTTGGCTTCTTCGATTATTTTTTCTTCGTCAACGTGAGGACAATTCTTCGTGAGATGTCCTCCCCCACAGCTTTCACAACCCACTTGGATGGCATGAACGGTTTCTCTAACTTTCAGCATATCTCGACTTAGATTTTCAATTTTACTAGCAATTGCTGCAATTCCGTCAAAACTTCCGCTTTGGTTTCTTTTGCTTCTCCTGTCATGCCATTTTTGAGAATGACCAGCCATTTTTTGAATGGCTTTAATTGCTAGAGTAGGATTCATGTTTGGAATAGGTCCTTGATAGTCCAACATCTGTCTCGTAGTTACATTGATTCCTTTGTAGAAGATGTTGACCTTTTGTTGGTTGTTCAGATCATGTGTAGGACATTTGTAAAGGAGATCGTTGTATCTATCCCAGGCCTGATACAACGTTTCATCGTCTTCTTGTTTGAAATTATGGATTTCCAAAAGCTGGTTAGAAATCTTCGACGGCGGACAATACCTTTGAATGAAGTGTTTCTTGAGTAGAGCCCAAGTATTAACTGCCCCGGCGGGCAATCTTTCAATCCATCTTCTGGCAGCCCCAGTAAGAGTCATGGGGAACACCCTTAACATAACAGCATCATGAGACACGCCCAGAATGTTGAAAAGGCTCACGATGTATAGGACATTTTCAACGTGCTCATATGCATCTTCGTCCCTGTTTCCTGAAAAAGGGTTAGCACGAAGCTCCCTCATAAATTGGTATTTAATTTCAAATCGGACATCAGCTCCAATCGCCGGTCTTACGAGACCCGGCCCATGTTCTGCTCTTGTCAACGCCAAATATTCCTCAAGAGTGAGGTCATCAATGTTAACAACTTCCATGGTACCTGAAAACTTGAATAATGATCGTGAGAAATATAGAAAAGTTTAAAACAAAACGAAAATGAAAGACTTAATAGCAATCCTAATATAACTCCCCGGCAACGGCGCCAAAAACTTGATGCAGGTTTTACTGACCAGGTTTTACATTTATAGTAACTCGTCTACCTATGGCCTACCTAATGCACTAACGAGCAGTGTACCCGGTCGCATGTAGTGAGGGAATGGTAAGACCGAGGTCGTCCCAAGAATGGTTGATTCCTAGCGGTCTAATTAATTAAATTAGTCAAATAAATAAGTTATAATGATATGATTGATAATATTTAAAGTGTCACGTGATCAATTGGGCTGGTTCTCTGGTAAACAAGCTAATGGGAACGATAGTGATGCAATTCTTAAACCGACTTCATCCACAAGTAGCATAAGTCGATAGACTCCTTTGGTCAATTCGCCTACCCTATGGTTCTTAGAATACTCACCAAGATGAACAGGTCACCCAGGATCATTCGGCAATCTAATAGCAGTCATTAAGAGCCGGCGTTTACTATCGCATTACATGGGTTCTAAATGTCACTGGATTCCTGTTTCTGGTGGGGTCAAAGTCGAGAGGACAGCATTTGGTCAATTCGCCCTAACCTATCAGCAAAGATGCCACCACTGGAGAAGTCGGGTGTCCCTTCATAAGTCCAGTTGTTCCTGGTCCCCTAAGCCAAGTCATTAAGTTCCGCTACATGCTAGAATTATAATAGTGAGTGCCCGAGCGTTAGCAACTTAAACACTTACCCCCTAAATCTTAAGTTCATCCAAACGGTAGGTGATCAGTTGGTCAAATGCTACAAGTAGAGAGGGTCGTCAGTTGGTCATATCTTACCCTTCCCGTCTCAGTCTACTCACTTAGGGTCAGTTGGTCATATCTCCTAAGTAACTAGCCTCTACCGCCATTCAAAACTACCGAAACAAGGGTAGCTACCAATAAACTATGCATGCATACACCATAAACAATTAATAACGCAAAAGTATTAATAATAAAAAGAATCAAAACTAGGCAAAGACCTAATTTCCACATATCCATAATACCCTAGTGAAATGACAAATATAATTATCATATAAAACAATAAATAAACAAAGACATAACATCGAATAATTAATTGACTAATAATAAATTAATAATCAATTAAATAGAACACAATAAAAATTAATTCGCCAACAATTATATTAAGAATCAAGATTATAATAAAAAATAATGAAATCAAAATAATATTATGAGTCAGAAAATAATTACATATCGTGTCAAGGATAAAGCTATCGATCCTCTAGTTGAGTACCGGGGCAAACCTCGAAGGATTTGCCCCATAAAAACCTACGTATGGCTGCTCTTTTTCTTTTCCTCTCGTACGGCAAACCAAAAACGCACCCAGATTGATGCCTTTATCATCCATGTGCAATCCTTTATATATATTAAATTGATTTTCATTATAAACCTCCAACTATAGAGTATTTTCTCTTTGGCCCTTGTTGTAATATAACACATAAAATGTGTTATAAAACTTGCACATTCAGCCCCTCTTCGAACTTCAGCATTTATTCATTAGTCCTCAAAGTGAATAAAATATATATAAACTTGTTGCTTTTAATCCCCGGACCTCGAAACTTTGCGCCCAAGTAATTAATTACGGCGTAACTAATTATCTGAGTTACGTCGTAACCCTTTGTACGCTCATGATTATCCACTCCGACATTATCTCTACGGCGTAACTAATGCCATGTTACGCCGTAACCTTCACAAAATAATTACGACATAACCACAAGAATTGGTTACGCCGTATCCTTCAAAGCTTCATATTTACGCTGTAACACCCCAACCCGACAAGGGTAGAAGTGTCACATTCTGGTGTCATATCAGAACATACAATTAAAATCTTTGCAAACGAAAACCTTAAAATGAAGTATCAAATCATATGAACAGTTGACTGACAAGGAAATAAAATATCCAAAATGAAAAGAAAAATTAAAAACAAAAGCTCTTCAAAAATAAATCCCACAGTAATAAGGTGCTAGGGTTGGTCCACTCAGATACTCTAACTCTCAGCCCATCGAAGCTCATCTTCCAACCTAAAACCGCCAAGGGAAAAGAAATGCGGCTGAGCTTAAAAAGCCCAGTGAACAGATATAACAAAATGAAAGCTAAATAAAATCAGAAATGCGAAATGGTATGATGAAACTGATAAACAAGTCGCAGCGAAATGAGGACAATGAGTCAATGAGGATCCTGCAGAACACAATTATACAGATATCCAAAGCACATATAACAAGGAGAACGAAGCAAAGCAAAGCATCATGGCAAGCATACCAGCACATACAAACCAGGCATACAAGTACTGAAACATAAGCAAGCATAGCAGACGTCATATTCACACAACATATACAGCATACAATCAATTCAGGAAATCATAAGCCATACAAGTCAAAGAGAAATCTAAGGCAAGCGGAAGCAATTAATTAGTAAGCGAACCTGGCAAACACACATGTCAAAAACACTTATTTGAAAACATAATCAGCATCATACTCAACAGAAGTACCAACAGTAGTCAACACATGGCAGTCACACGTAACAAGTAGGAATACAACATACGATATAATTGAATGAATCAAAGGCATAGCAGGACAACAAATTCACAAGCCATACGTCAACAAGTTGAACCATTTACCCAGTCACACCGTAGCATAGGCAGAATGTAAACATGGCAGGTCAACAATAAACATATAAGAATACAACGGGATAGTCATAGTCCACGAGATTAACCGAACAAAGCACACATAATAAACCGACAAAACTATCGATTTCACATTGGCATGGTCACCGACAATTCGAGAGGTTCACATAATAGTGAGATCACATATCATCAGATGAAAACAGGTAACTCAGATAACCGCATATTAATCACATCATAGCAGGATAATCAGTAGTCACATAAAACATAAATAGCATAACAAATCAAATAAACACATAATAACCCGGTACGTGAATGGAACGATAGTCTAAAATAACGGAATGAGAGTGTGACAGATCAAAGAAATGGAATGTATATATCTTGGTAGTAGAGTGAGTCATATAAGGGTACTGAGTAATGAATAATTAACACAGAATATGGTGCGTTGGGGAATACAGAAGGTACAATATAGGTATATCAAAAGTGTAAGGGTTGTCAGAAATCTACCACGAGCCCGGAACATATCATATCATATCATATCATAAGTAACCATTGTATTCGGAGGGGTGACCTCGGAATACCATATATCATAGGAGGGGAGACCTCAGTAACAAATGGAGTAGCTAGCTCCCGGAATGTGAAGACGCGTATTGCACACGACATCATTCACCATATAAATCATATCATAATAGTTAAATCCACTAAACATATCATATCTAGGATTATGTCGGAATCATATCAAAGGATTATGTCGGAATCATATCAAAGGATCATAGCATAAGGAAAATCATAGCAAAGGAATATCATAAGTGAAGCAAATTCAAGGATTGAAAAGTCAGGAGAAATCCCTACTGAAAAGGGATAGAATATCTGTACTAATATTTACGTACAAAGAATGTTTTAAAATGAGAGACTGAATATCCGTACCTCATTCGAAGCAAGCAAAATATGGAGTACGATCACACGAAGAATCAATCCCACCGTCCAGAACCTATGAATTAGATAACGTTTATTAAGATCGGATTACTTATTTTAGACGGCTTTCTATTTTTAGCAAGTTTCCATATTTAATAACTTTACTTGTTTTATTCATTTAGTCCATTTATCTCCCCATTTTAACGAGTCACCCTCATGATCTATAATTTACAAAAATGAGTCCTATACCCTTTTTAATGTTGTCACATTTAACACGATTCAAGACATATTCGTATATACATGTATTCCATTTTAATCTCGTTAACAATCAATAAACATGTGCATGGGTCGAATGGTGCATGAGCCGAATAAATATAGAATAGGTAAGACATGGTCGAATATATATGGCCTATTCCACTTCTTGTTTCATGTGTTCTAAATTCATTTTATGTAATATTTAATTTGTGCCTATGCCTCATTTAGTTTAATACAGAATTAGACAATACATGCATGTACCAAAGTCCATAACTCAGATCAATACTAAACCCTTTTTACCCATGCATGTAAATAAGACACGTAAAATCATAATCCAATCCAACAACCTTCTTTAGTTAGCCATGTTAAGAAATATGCTTTCAATATTAAACCTTTTTAAAAAGTTGACTACATTCCATATTGTCAAGTAGGTTAGTTTTTTTAAAAATCTTCTGTTAGCATAACGTGAAAGGTGCTACAAGTAGCAATAAGAACACCAAACGACCCAACAAGTTCTATTTTGATCGTGAGCTACGTATACGGACCTTGGTTAGATAGATAAAAAAACAAAACATGGTCGACATAAATGAAACCTATGCATGTGATACCCGCCCATGCACTTAACGTGACACAACCTGATTTGAATCAAAGGCACACATGCGAGACGAAAATGTATCGAGAGACCCGATTTAAACAACAGACCCTTCGAGACCCGAACAAGCTTAACGAGACACAACACGTATGAGATCTCACATACAATCATAGACATATATCTCCTTTTATACCGATTTGTAACTATCAAAAACTAGGGATGGTCGAACAACAGAAACAAAACTTATGCATAAAGGTTGAATGTTATGGCCAATATTCATTATTTCATGTGATATATTTAGGTTCGATTTAGAATGAATTCAAGACGGTTTCATGAGTACACTCGAAAGAAAGACAAATGACCAATCAATGAAAATTAGACGAGGGTGAAGACACATTACCCTTGTTGTGACTGAGAGGAGACGAGAACCAAGGAACCAAAACCCACTACCCACTCTTTCGAACCAACAGCTACATCCTTCGACCTTAACCCACCACCACAGTAACTTCGAGAGACAACCCACGATCACCACAGCCTCCTTGGAATACTTACTGATCTCTTTGGTGCCTTGAAATCGAATGGAAGTGAAGCAAGAAAGAGGTAGCCGTCACTTTTAGGAAAATAGGGTTTAGGGTTTGTGTGTTTTTTTTTTGAATGTGTTAACATATGAGAGATACTTGGAGATATACAGTTGCATGATTGGCCGAGTAAATGGGGAATCAAAACAGAAATACGCTATCCAATTTTACAAGATAGATGGGTTTTAGTTTTAGGTTGAATTGTGGCTTAGGCCCATGCAAAATGTATATATAAAAAAAAACGTGATACATATGTTTAACATAAGTGTGTGATTTTGTTTATTTTATCTTGTACATTAATTTTGATCATCATTTATAAGTTAGGTTAGAAATGTATTTAGTGAGCTCGAAGTATTTTACGTATTTCATAAGTTTTAAATTAGAAGGGCAAAATTGTTTTTTCACACGTTTTATATTTTTAGGGTTTTACATACGCTGTAACATTATTAAGCAGTTACGGCGTAACTTTCACAAATAAATCAAAGGCCTTTGTAAACCACTCTTCAGAACATAAATTTGGCCTTTTATCACTTCTTTTCCGCTCCAAAGTCTCATTTATCCTGAAATGCAAATATGAACGAATATGAACGAATTAAGTACCATATTAATACAATTGAGGCCATAAACAAGAGAATTTGATATATAAAAGATCAGGCTAATTTGATGTTATCAAATATCCCCCCACTTGAATCCTACTTGTCCTCAAGTAGACCTTTTAAATAATTCTTAAAAAGATATCTCTCAGGATTAATCGGAAGTTATAAGTTTAAAAATCACCTAAGCTAGAAAATTCCAAACTAAGCACCTCACGAAAAGGGAATTGAAATCACACTCTCCCTCATAATTCCCGTGTTTATTTCTGGGTGATCACTCAACTGCTCAGTCATGGCGAGTATTCTATCATAGGCTTGGCAAAGATACTAATCTCCACCACTAGAGTCTATAGATGCAGCTATTCTAAAAGGCAATGGGTTGACACAACATAGGCTTATGGGGTTATTATGTCATTACTAACGAGCTACGACGAAGGGGACAAAACCAATGATACATGACCAAATCCATGGCCAAGACACCAATGATTGCTCGCTTCCTCACCTAAACTCGATTCATGACCAATGGTAGGATAAGACATGGGAACACATTTAATGGGTGTAAATAAAAAGACACAAAACAAATAGATTCCTAAGTCCATAGTCGCCCCACCACTAGTCGCATTCAATCCCGTAGCAAAAATCGAGGGTCAATACACGAGTTAATGCATAAGAAATGTAGTGTAGTGCCTCATAATCTCCATAAACGTAGGAAAATAAGATGCATTAACTCGGCCTTCATCATTAATGAAAAAAGGTATGTGCTATAAAAAAATTTAAAATTTGGGTACTTTTAGCACATATTTTTACTAAAATCAACCATTTCTATCTCCCATCCCCCCACATGAAATGTACAATGTCCCTATTGTACGAATATTGATTAAAATTTGAAAGGCGAGATAGAAATGTTCGAGTTTCTAATTTTATCCGTAAAACGGATTTGTAAAAATTTGAGCCTAATTGAACAAGGCGAGAATACTTAACAAAAATACGACACATAAAGTGATTATTATTAGATGAACTATAAACAAACTAATAAACTCTTGCTTGCATTCTTTTTTTTTTGCTACCCCCGTCGTGCCAATTTTGAGAATGATCAGCCATTTTTTGAATGGCTTCAATTGCTAGAGTAGGAGTCATGTTTGGAATAGGTCCTTGATAGTCCAGCATCTGTCTCGTAGTTACGTTGATTCCTTTATAGAAGATGTTGGTTGTTTAGATCATGTGTAGGACATTTGTAAAGGAGATCGTTGTATCTATCCCAGGCCTGATACAACGTTTTATCGTCTTCTTGTTTGAAATTATGGATTTCCAAAAGCTGGTTAGAAATCTTCGACGGCAGACAATACCTTTGAATGAAGTGTTTCTTGAGTAGAGCCAAGTATTAACCGCCCCGGCGGGCAATCTTTCAATCCATCTTCTGGCAGCCCCAGTAAGAGTCATGGGGAACACCCTTAACATAATAGCTTCATGAGACACGCCCGGAATGTTGAAAAGGATCGCGATGTATAGGACATTTTCAACGTGCTCATATGCATCTTCGTCCCTGTTTCCTGAAAAAGGGTTAGCACGAAGCTCCCTCATAAATTGGTCTTTAATTTCAAATCAGACATCAGCTCCAATCGCCGGTCTTACGAGACCCAGCCCTTGTTTTGCTCTTGTCAATGCCAACTATTCCTCAATAGTGAGGTCATCAATGTTAACAACTTCCATGGTACCTGAAAACTTGAATAAGGATCATGAGAAATATAGAAAAGTTTAAAACAAAACGAAAATGAAAGACTTAATAGCAATCCTAATATAACTCTCCGGCAGCGGCGCCAAAAACTTGATGCAGGTTTTACTAACCAAGTTTTACATTTATAGTAACTCGTCTACCTATGGCCTACCTAATGCACTAACGGGCAGTGTACCCGGTCGCATGTAGTGAGGGAATGGTAAGACCGAGGTCGTCCCAAGAACAGTTGATTCCTAGCTGTCTAATTGATTAAATTAGTCAAATAAATAAGTTTTAATGATATGATTGATAATATTTAAAGTGTCACGTGATCAATTGGGCTGGTTCTTTGGTAAACAAGCTAATGGGAATGATAGTGATGCAATTCTTAAACCGATTTCATCCACAAGTAGCATAAGTCGATAAACTCCTTTGGTCAATTCGCCTACCCTATGGTTCTTAGAATCCTCACCAAGATGAACAGGTCACCCGGGATCATTCGACAATCTAATAGAAGTCATTAAGAGTCGGCGTTTACTATCGCATTACATGGGTTCTAAATGTCACTAGATTCCTGTTTCAGGTGAGGTCAAAGTCGAGAGGACAGAATTTGGTCAATTCGCCCTAACCTATCAGCAAAGATGCCACCACTGGAGAAGTCAGGTGTCCCTTCATAAGTCCAGTTGTTCCTGGTCCCCTAAGCCAAGTGATTAAGTTCCGCTACATGCTAGACTTATAATAGTGAGTGCCCGGGCGTTAGCAACTTAAACACTCACTCCCTAATTCTTAAGTTCATCCAAACGGTAGGTGATCAGTTGGTCAAATCGCACAAGTAGAAAGGGTCGTCAGTTGGTCATATCTTACCCTTCCCGTCTTAGTCTACTCACTTAGGGTCAGTTGGTCATATCTCCTAAGCAACTAGCCTCTACCGCCATTCAAAACTACCGAAACAAGGGTAGCTACCAATAAACTATGCATGCATACACTAGAAACAATTAATAACGCAAAAGGATTAATAATAAAAAGAATCAAAATTAGGCCAAGACCTAATTTCTACATCTCCATAATACCCTAGTAGACTGACAAATATAATTACCATAAAAAACAATAAATAAACAAAGACATAACATCAAATAATTAATTGACTAATAAGAAATTAATAATCAATTAAATAAAACACAATAAGAATTAATTCGCCAACAATTATATTGAGAATCAAGATTATAATAAACAATAATGAAACCAAAATAATATTATGAGTCAGAAATTAATTACATATCGTGTAAAGGATAAAGCTATCGATCCCCTAGTTGAGTACCGGGGCAATAAAAACCTACGTATCCTCTCGTACGGCAAACCAAAAACGCACCCAGATTGATGCATTTATCATCCATGTGCAATCCTTTATATATATTAAATTGATTTTCATTATAAACCTCCAACTATAGAGTATTTGCTCTTTGGCCCTTGTTGTAATATAACACATAAAATGTGTTATAAAACTTGCACATTCAGCCCCTCTTCGAACTTCAGCATTTATTCATTAGTCCTCAAAGTGAATAAAATTTATATAAACTTGTCGCTTTTAATCCCCGGACCTCGAAACTTTGCGCCCAAGTAATTAATTACGGCGTAACTAATTATCTTTGTTACGCCGTAACCCTTTGTACGCTCATGATTATCCACTCCGACATTATCTCTACGGCGTAACTAATGCCATGTTACGCCCTAACCTTCACAAAATAATTACGACGTAACCACAATAATTGGTTACGCCGTATCCTTCAAAGCATCATATTTACGCCGTAACATTATTAAGCAGTTACGGCGTAACCTTCACAAATAAATCATAGGCCTTTGTAAATCAATCTTCAGAACATAAATTTGGCCTTTTATCACTTTTTTTCCGCCCCAACGCCTCATTTATCCTGAAATGCAAATATGAACGAATATGAACGAATTTAGTACCATATTAATACAAATGAGGCCATAAACACGAGAATTTGATATATAAAAGATCAGGCTAATTTGATGTTATCACTTCACTACCTTACTTCTATTCTGCTCATAACATGCAGTGCCAACAACTTCAGCCCAAAAGGTAGTAGGTAACTTAGATTCAGATAACATTGTTCTTGCAGCCTCAATTAGTGTCCTATTTTTCCTCTTAGCTACACCATTTTGCTGAGGTGTCCTAGCAACACTAAACTGTCTTTCTATACCCTTTGCCACACAAAACTGATTCATTACATTATTTTTAAACTCAGTTCCATTATCACATCTGATTACTTTGACTTTATGGTTTAACTGATTTTCTATCTTAGTTATGAAACTCTTAAGGATCTCACAAGTTTCATTCTTAGATGCCAAAAAGTGAACCCAAGAAAATCTGCTATAATCATCTGTAATAACTAGGCAATAATGCTTATGATTCAAACTTCTAACAAAGGTAGGGCCAAATAAGTCCATATGAAGCATAAACAGTGGTTGAGTAATGGTGTTCACAGTCATGGTTTTACAAGAGGCTCTATGTTGTTTACCTTTTTGACAAGCCACGCAAAGTTCTTTACTTTCAAAAACCTTAGAAGGTAACCCTCTTACTAAGTTTCCCTTCACGAGTTTATTGATTGTTTTGAAATTTAGGTGACCTAGCCTTCTATGCCATAATTTTGACTCATAAACTGATGCCTTTGCAAACAAACAGGTTAAGGTTCTATTAGGAATTACATCTTTCATGTTAAAGCAATATATGTTTTCTTTCCTAGGAACCCTAAGCTGCACATACTTATCATCAGGCATTTTAAAATCAGGAGATAACACCACACCTTCAGTTTCCCCAAAAAGTACTCAATTCTTTTTATCACACATTTGGGAAACACTGGACAAATTTTACTTCAATCCCTTTACCAGATATACCTTCTCAAAGTCCAACTTCCCTGTCTCGATTGTTCCTCTGCCAATAATCTTGCCTCCCTTTGGATCATTGCCAAATGCCACATAGCCTCCATCATAAGCTTCAAAATCCTCAAGGTTGCTCCCATCCCAATTCATGTGTCCAGAGCAACCACTGTCAAAAATTCCTTTATCTTTTAGCTCATCCTGTAGATTGCCCTGCACATGAAAGTAAACAGTTAGTTTTTTTTTGTGGACCTAATACAATACTGACTTAGGTCTGCCCTGAGTCAACACAGTCTGATAAGTTAGAAAATATTAAAATTGTTGATGCATCAACAAAGTTAGCTTGTTTTGAATCAACAATTTTAATATTTTCTAACTTATCAGACTGTGTTGACTCAGACCTCACTTCCTCAGTATCCGAATCCCAATCTTCAATGATTGGACCATCAGATGACCTATCAGACACTACCTTAGGTGACTTAGACTTACTATTCTCACCTACAGGTTTGTTAAAGCTAAACTCATTACTAAAAGACAACTTTGTTCCAGGTGGTGCATGTTTCATCAGCATGGGTGGTGGCACATCATTGTACCCTATTCCAGAACCCTTTTTCATTAATTGACATCCAATTGACTTATTTACTAACCCAAAAGCAAAAGTAAGTTTATCAACCCTAACTACATGTTTCTCTTTGTCTTCTAGGGCCTCTTGTTTTACACTTTCTGCTTCTTCAAGTTTTTGTTTAAGCACTTTAATTTCTCTATCTCTAATGTCAATCTCACCACCTAGTATGTTTATCTTATCAACATACTCAAACTCACACTTGTTACAAAACCTAAGTTTTTCTTCTACATTTTGAAGACCAACTTTGTAACCTAAGTTATCTAATTCAAGTCTTTCAACTTCTTTCCTAAGACTCTCTACCACAGCTTTTAGACCTTCTAAGGTATCTTGACAAGATTTATAAGAACAACCAGAACTATTAGAATTGTTAGATACCTCAGAATCTGATCCAGATGATGATGAAGCATATGCCATGAGTGCAAAGTTATGCACTTTGGAAGCTTCACTTGCAAGGAAAGCAGCATTGGGCCCTTCCTCAATCTGGTCACTCCAGTCATAGTCACCAAGTCCATCTTGAGCCACCAAAGCTGAAGAAGGCTTTGGTTCTTCAGGTGCCTTCTTGAAGTTTTCACCAATCCTCTTTGGAGCCCTACACTCCCTTGCAAAATGCCCCTTCTTTTTGCAGTTGTAGCACTCCATCTTGCTTTTGTCAAACCCAGCTTTCCTTTGACCATTATACTTAATCTCTCTTCCAGTCCTCCTCAAAAATCTCCTAGCTTGCAAGGTGAGCATCGCCATCTGCCACTGAAGATTGATTTCATCAAGATCATCAGGATCAATTTGATCCAAATCCTGATTTAACACTGTAACACTGGTTGTGAGATCAGATAGAAAAGCACAGATATCACCATCACTAATGTTGTCATAAGCAGTGGAAACATTAGTATTAGCAGTGGAAACTTCATAGGTAGCAGTGGTAGTTTCCTGAGTGCTCCTGTTGTTGGTAGACACAAAAGCAATGTTCTGTGTAGATGAGGATGAGCCAGCAATGTTCTTTTCAGACTCATAGACCTTTAAGTTGTTGTAGAGATTATACAAGGTCATCTTTTCAAAGTCATCTTTGTTTCTCCAGACAACTGTATGCATAGCCCATTCAGGTGACAAGCTTCTAATGAACTTGAGATTGATATCTTCTTGAGCAACTTTTAGTCCACCAGTTTCAAGTGACTGATGAGCTTTTGTAGTCTGTTATAGGTTCCATCAAGACTTTCTCCACTGAGAGCAGTGAAGTTTTCAAGTTGATGCTTGAGCATGTTCTTCCTTGATTTTCTGGTAGCATCATTACCAACAAATTTTGTTCAATGGCATCCATCAACTTCTTAGCAGTCTCATACTCTTGGAAGTCCAATGTATACTCATTAGGTATTCCCATACTGAGAATACTATGAGCCTTTATCTCCAGCTTCCTTTGAGCCTTGTCAATCTCACTAACAATTTCAAGCTCTTTACCATAAGCACCCTTCTTGGGTAATTGATCACCCTTCTCAATCACCTCCTATATGTTGTAGTCAATCATGCGAATGTATTTCCTTATTCGCATCTTCCAAACTTCATACTCTCCCTGCTTAAGCATGGGCACCTTGGAGGCAGTAACCATGTGAGTTTCGTCAGACATCTTGAACTTGTTAAATTAGAACAGATATGAGTAACACAACTTCTTGTTGATCACAACTTCTAGATCACAAGCTCTGATATCACTTGTTGATCCCAGTTGAGCAAACGATCTAATATAGAAGCTGACTTAAACAATAAAACCTGTTAAACACTACGCGGAATTTAATGTTTAACCTTAAGAAGAATAACAATGATTATCACTAAACACCTCAATATATTATTATACGAATACTCTGAATAGTATTAGGGTTTTACAACCTTGAAGTGTATCGACTCTTAGATATAACCAATACGTATATCTAACTCTAACCTAGGACCTCCTTTTATAGGCTAAGGAGTCCTTTCCAATATACATTACGTATTCTACAAGATAAATATACTTACCATACTTATCTAAATACAATTCGACCTACTTAAGGCTTTATAGAATATTACAAGTTAAACCAACCTAACAAGCTAGCAGTGGTATGATACATTAGCAGTGATATGAATCTTCTACTAGCCGTGGTTCATCTTGAGCAGTGGTTACAATCCTTCTAGCTGTGGAATCTTTTATGCTGGAAGTGGTTCTATACTTAGAATCATTCCTGTTAAGAGACCCAACAGGGACTTACTACACCAAGAAAGGTGGTGAAGACGAACGAGTAGAAAGGCAAACAAGTTTTTGCAAGATTTCTAGCCCTCACGATCCTTAACCCTTAATGAACCAAACCAAAACGATTCCCTTAACCCCGTAGTGACCATCCTAAATCTTTTCCCTTTCTTCTTGTTGTGCGACTATGACTAGTGCGAGTGAGAGTATTGTGTTTGTGTTTGCGTGTGAAGAGTGGTTAGAGGTTGAGGCTAAAGGTGATGGTTTATATAGTCAAGAAGGATATGACCTTAGCAATTTTCTAATATTAGTTTTCATGAAATTCAAGTAAAGAGAAAAGTGATATTGGATTGTTCTTAAGCATGCATGTGTTTCGGCTAGAAACAAGGAATTTATGGAGTGGTCATTTGAAAAATGTTGGAGGGGAGCACATTACATGTTGGTTAAACAAGTCAATGGGTGGTCAAAGTGTCATTAGGCCATTTATTTATTCTTAGGTTGTGTTTAAAGTTGTGGTGTTTTGTGCCTTGTTCGAAGTCACACGCAAAAAGGAAAAAGAGGGAAGTGAAGTGTTGGTCATGCGTTTGTGTCGTGTTTACTCAGCCGAAGGAAACAACAATGCCATAATGCGTGAAATATACATATCAGTATGTGGGCTTGATGTGGGTTTTATGGCCCAAGAAAGGAAAAAGGGTGGTGTGCGTGTGTTTAGTTACTAAGCGGGCCACAACCCAAGGTCACAAGAGTAGGTGTGTGTGCGTTTACTGTGAGCCCAAGACCATAGGAAAAAGAAAAGGAAAAAAAATATAACTGGATTAAAGAAAAGAATTTTATAAAAGTATCTAGCTCGGTTATCTCGGTGTTGGTACGCGGAATGTTCGCCTAATAAATATGTGAATAATATTATGTGTGCAAATGTCGAATTGTAATACAAAAAAGAAAAAAGAAAAAAAGAAAAAGGCACACAATTGTCAATAGTTTGAGTTTACATTAGTTAATGTTTGAGGAAGTTTTCACTACAAAAAATCACTATTTTGGCACGACATTCTCGTGCCAAAATTCCAAAGGCAGTTGATCCAAAGACAAAAAGGCACGACATGTCGTGCCTATTTCGTCGTTCTATTTCAGTTGACCCAAAATATTTTGGCACGACACATTATTTGTAGGTTTGGGACGACAGGTTTGTGGGGCCCACAAGAAATTCAACGAGAAAAAACAAATTGGCACGACACACTATTTGCAAAAAGGGACGATAAAATCGTCCCAAGTTTTTTTTTATTTAACTTTTTTACTTTTTAAAAAAAATTGTATTTTTAAATACTTTGGGACGACACGTGCATTTAGTTTGGCACGATATAGTCGTCCCAAAGTATTTTCCACGTAAGCTAAGATACAGTTTGGGATGATCCACGTCCTGATTACAAAATGGGACGACAGGTTGTTGTGTATTTTAGGGATGAAAATGTCGTCCCTAATAATTCTGGGAGGGCAAAAAAAAAGCAGCAAAACTGCAGTTTTTCAGAATTTTTCTTGATTTTTTTTCGGGAAAAAATCTACCAAAACAAATACAACCTGTAATCAATCACAATCCACAATACCAATTCGACAATATGATATAATACCAAATTACTAAACGGATCGAATAACATTCCACAATTCCACGATACCATTCGACAAATACGATACAAATTAAACTACTCTTAAACTATACAAGTCGCAAATTTCCTAATTAACATGTCTCAAACTAATAAGTCACAAGCTTATAAAGCTAACATGTCTTAAAGTTATAATGTTAACATAAATCCACGACACCATTCGACAAATTCAATACTATTCCATCAAATTAACAAGTCTAAAACTCACAAATTAACTTCCTGCCTATTGCTCATAGTACTCGTCACCTGACTCATTATTATCCTCACTATTATCATCATTATTATCCAAATCATTATTATCCAAATCATTATTATCAATATGATCAACTTGGCGCAAATGAGGATTATTTTGTGAGTTGTATTGGTTAAGGTCTGGTGGCGGCATTGCATAGTTGGAACTAGAACCCGGGCACGTAGTAGAGTTGGGAAAGGTGGGACCATAACAAACGGCAAAGGTATTATTGGGGTCGAAAATGGGAGGTTGGAAACCATAAGGGCCGGGAATGGGAGGTTGTAAATCATAAGGGTCGGGAATGGGAGGTTGGAAACCAACAGGGCAGGGAATGGGAGGTTGGAAATAAATAGGGCTAGTAGGGGGGAAATGGCCTGGAAAGGGTGCCCAGGGAAAGGGAACAGGAAATGGGTTACCTTGTTGGTTGTAGTGGCTGAAAAACTGCTCAAGGTATGATCCGAATGCCCCAACTGTAGAATAAGCCGTGGTAGCCTGTTCCCTAGCCACGCGAGCCCGTTCTTGCGCCTCCTTAGTTTCCTACTCCGCTCGGCTCAACACCTCTGTCATATGCTGCGTAGTAATGTAATCTTGACCAACAGGCCCACGTGTGGACCTGTGAGAGGTTGAGTCACCACCAGGTAACCTCCTGCCCTTGCCTGCCATGTTCTGGCGGTTGTCACTCAGAACTATACGATGCAATATTTCTATGCTGCTCATGTACGGGATGACACCTCCTCTGACTTGCTCTTGAAGGGCCTTCATCGCATTCTGTGTAATTTAAAAAAAAAGTATGTTAAAAACAAGTAAGTTAGGAAAAAAATAATAAATGAGAAGTAAGTTAATATTAATGACGCATGTTAAGAGATAATTACTTACGTAAGCCGTCTCGTTCTCTCTGGTCTTAAATGTGCCATCTTTTCTTGAATGGCCCTTCCTCCAAGTTTCAATCAGGTCTTCATTTTGATTGTCATGGGTGACCCCCTATACATACAATGTAAAATAAATTGATAACGAGGTAAATATAAACAATATAAAAACCTTTAAAAATCACAAAAATTATAACGAGTCTTACATAATTGTTTCTTCCTTGAACGAATGACTGTCGACCTTGTTAAGTTAAAATCTTGTTTTTAGATCGATTTTCTGAATTTTTGGCAGATCTTGCCATCCGTTTCGGGTCGCAGCACCAGTCGACCAACATCTCCCATTGCTCTTGGGTTCTGTTAAGCCAGGCTTTCGGGGGCGGCGGATGTTCCCTTGCCACCGCGGGCGTCTCGTGGGTATCAAAGTATTTAGCCTTGAGCCTGTTTTTATATTTTCGGTATAACATCCTCATCTCTAGGTATAGCCCAAGTCCCACCCTTTCCCCCACCGTATATACATTATTTCCAACTTGGAATCTGTTCTCATTATTCAACCAAGGCGCCAGGTTGAAATAGGTCTGCAAATAAATATACACATTTAAACAAACACACAATTTAAATATAACACGCATATCTAAACGGTCAATAACAATAAGAATAGAAATAAAATAAACAATAAATATAACCTGTAGTGCCGGCATTATATTCGCCTTAAAAGGATTAGGAATTTCTTCCCAATCGCAATCAAGGGGAAGTGGCCTCACTTGTTCCCCAATAAGACTAGCCAACTGCGGTGCATAAGTGCCTATCGGTGAGAAGGTGCCTTGATCATCGGAATCAAAGCATATAGGCAAAGGGCCATTATTCTCCTTATAAGCCTTCTTTAAGGTCTGATTTTCCGTCTCACCAATGATCATTGAACCTACAAATATAAGTTATTGAGTTGTGAAAATATATGTAAAAAAATTCAGTTTTATCAATAAAAATTATATAAAAATAAAAAATAAAATAATAACAATAAAAAATCATAATTTTTTACATGCGCAATAGCCCGACATAGTAAATGAGGGTGGTCTGGGTGGATCACCGCCAGTATCCCCGTCGTGTGATCTAGGCTGTACACACGCCATCTTTAAAAGTACAAGTATAAGAACACACAATTTCGTGGACCAATTAATACTAATATACACATTCATATAAATATACACATTCATATAAACATATACTAACAATTTCATTCAAATTAAAATTTAAAAGTAATTGTCATAATCAAAATACAATTTAAAAACAATTGTAATAATCAGAATCATCACTAGATAAAACTTCTTCAACAACAATAGTGGGGTTCACTTCATCATCATCAGATACGTCAACATCATCATCATCAAGGACATGAGCAACGACATTATCTTCATTATTAATAAAATCAACATCTTCTTCAACACCATCTGGTGGGGCGTCCACTTCTGCTGATTCATCATTTACACTCAAATTCGCATACTCAAAATTAGTCAAACCAACAGACAATGCAACATCAGATGAACTGCTACCATGTATAACATCCTGATCAGAATCTACCACATCCCGATGCCAGATCTTCCGATGATGAACATCTTTGACTACCTTCCAATGAGGTGGTCGTCTAACAGGGTCTTCAAGGTAGAAGACTTGTGTTGCTTGTGTCGCAAGAATGTATTGTTGATTTCTAAAAGCATCCCGTTTAGTCAAAATATGATGTATGCCATGCTCAATGTAAGAACTTCTAGAGCGTGGCGTAGGGTTAGTAGGGTTACGGGTGTCAAACCATATACATCGGAACAACACAACCTTACGGTTGCCCATATAAGTGAGCTCTAGAATTTTTTCCAGTTGACCATAATACATAGCTCCATCAGGCCTGGGTGTTGAAACTCCACTGCTTTGAGTGGTATGAAGTTTATCGCGCTCATGCACCAAGAACTTCACACCGTTCACTATGCAAGCGAGGTATGTACTTGCACTAGATGAAGGTCCACATGACAAAGAGAGTAACTCGGGACTACAACTTGGGTCTTTTGCCACGCTCTTTTCACGAATCTACAAAAGAGATACAAACAGATTTAGATGAGCAATAACTCTGGACTACAAGGTAATATATCTAATGCGTTTATCTTGTGATTGAACCAGGGAGGAAAACTTGTTTCCACGGTATTGTTAGGAAATTCACTGCACAAAGTTAATGAATAAGTCATCGAAAACTAATAACTTAAGAAAAAAAAAGGGTTCTTCAAAATATAAAAAAGAAGAAACATACTCTTTGTACACCAGGATGTCTGTGTCTATTTCAGGACTGTTGTTAAGTATAAACCATAAAACTGCCTGCATAACATCTGTATTCAACCGATTCGAGACTTCTCTACCCACCGGTTTGCATACGGACTGGAACACCTGGAATTTATCTGGTTGTTCTGGCAAACCGTCATCATTTCTGTCAGGACGATTAAATCTCGTCTCGACATCCTTAAGATAACGCAAACAGAAAGTTAATGCTTCTTCTGCAACATAACCCTCTGCTATAGAACCTTTAGGCTTGGCTTTATTTTGGACATAATTTTTTATTTTTTTCATGTATCTTTCAAATGGATACATTCACCTGTAGTAAACAGGGCCACCTAGAATAGCCTCTTCGGGTAAATGTATAACCAAATGAATCATTATGTCAAAAAAAATTAGGAGGAAATATTTGCTCTAAATTAATCATAACATCAATCATTTGTTTTTTAGCTTTCTCCATGTCCTGCTGCATCGAATTTCGAGCATAAATCTGCTTAAAGAATAAGCAGAGCTCGATTTATGGGGTTGAAATGTCTTTAGGTAAGTACATAAGGAAGTAACCGCTGCATCATTATATGACAGTCATGAGATTTTAGGCCCGTTATGTTGTTATCATCAGCGGTCACTTTTTTTTTTGAAGTTGGATCCAAACCCATCAGGTAGTCTAACTCCTTTGATGAATTAACAAAAAAAAAATTGTTTTCTGGTGTGAAAGAGTACGTTGGATGAGGCTTATCGAACTTCCCGTTTCCTTTATCAACAAGCCACAACTCCTTTCAAGGTATTCAGCACATTCTCAAGCATGTTCTTTTCGATGTGCATGACATTGAGATTGTGTTTTAGTAGAAGAACGGGCCAATACTCCAGTTCGTAAAAGATAGAACGCTTACTCCAATTCAATTCGATTTCTCGATTAGGTTTAGGGTTATATTTAAAGTATTTGGATGCTTCCCTGAGACACGTTTAAAGACTTTACTAATTTGAATCATGATTTCCTCATTGGTAAAGCTTCTAAGAGGATGTTTCTTTTTAGGTTTACCATGGAATTCCTTATGTTTATTCCTCAATGGATGCCTTACGCGTAAGAATCTTCTATACCCAAAATAAGCGATTTTATGCTTCACAAGAAGTGATGAAGTGTCCTGATTACATGTGGGGCATGCATAGTAGCCTTGTCCACTCCACCCAGACAAACTACTTTGAGCTGGAAAGTTATTGATGGTCCATAAAATCGCCGCTTTCATTTTGAAATGAGTACCTGTAGCAGCGTCTAAAGTCCACTCTCATATCCATAACTCTTTGAGTTCTTTGATCAAAGGCTGCAAGAAAACATCAATGTCCTTTGCAGCTGATTTAGGGCCAGGAATTAACATCGTCAACATTAAAGAAGTCTCTTTCATACACATCCACGGGGGGTGTTGTATGTTGTCAATATGACCGGCCACATGCTGTAAGTTTGACTCATGTTGCCAAACGGATTGAAACCATCAGCAGTCAACCCTAATCGGACGTTTCTAGGGTCACAAGAAAACTCAAGTTTCATTATGTCAATTTTCCCATGCTTGACCATCACACGGGTGATTCATCTTACCGTTTTCCTTAGACTGTCCAGTAGCATGCCAAGTCATCCACTTTGCGATGTGTTTTTTGTTGAACATACGTTGTAGTCTAGGTTTTAACGAAAAGTAACGCAACACCTTGTTGGCAACTTTCTTCCCCTTTGTCTTTAGGTTTTTCCATCTACTCGCGTTGCAGATTGGACAATTATTGAGACTTTTGTTCTCATCTGATCCCCAAAATAAAAAAACAATCATTTATACAAGCATGGATCGATTCGTATCCTAAGCTGATATCTTTGTATGTCTTCTTGATTTCATAGTACGACAGTGGGAAATTGAATCCTTTACTAGGGGGACATGCCTTTTGCAAAAGAACTAGAATCTTGTTAAACCCAACGTCAGTTATTTTATATAAGACCTTGATGTGCGAAAGCTCTAACGTAAAGTTCAATTTAGTCATATCACAACCTGGGTACAACTTTTGGGTGGACCTAGCAAGTAACTCTTCGTACTTGTTATTAATGCTAGGATCATTGGTTTGAGCAGGTTGTGGACCTGTTGTTTGATCTGGTTGTTTGAGATGGTGGAGTTGGGACATTATTTGCAGAAATATCTTAGAAGAATGCATCCATGCCAATGTGTTCAGGTGAAGGTGGTTGTGGTGTGGTGTGTTGTTTACTACGGGTGGAGGAAGCGGTTCACCGTGATATTTTCAAGTGGTATAATGTGTCTCAACCCCGTATTTAGATATGTGTGACTCAAGAGTTTTGAGTGCACCCAATTTATTTGTAGCATTACCACAACGAACACATGGGCAATAAATCATTTTTGAGATGGGGTTTAACAATGGCTCACAATGCGCGACGAATGCAAAAAGACCATCTAAAAATTATGGGGAATTACGGTTGGATACAGTGGTCCAACTCTTATCAATTGTCATGACTGCGTTGTAAAAAAACATATTCAAATAAATGAATTTATATATATACATACATATGCAAATAAACACATTCAAACATGAAAAGGCATAATTATGAGCTGTTCTGTTTACCTAGTGCAACTATGGAAGGCAATCCTAACCCACACTTTGAATGTCTCGTCTCATATATGAATGCGTATAACTGATTTACTATTTGAAAAAAATTCGGCAGCATTTCCCCTCAACTCCATTAAAGACATGTTCGTAGGAGTGAAAGGGAAATACTGTCGAATTTCTCTCAAATAGTAAAACAGTTATACGCATCCATATCCTAAATGAGAGAAAACATTCAAAAAACAGTCCCAAACAGGAGACTTTCCGAAATTAATTTCGGACGGGTTTTCTATAGGATGATTAACTTCGGATGGGGAATTTCCGAAATTAATCACTAAAATCCTAAAAACAGTAATACAAGTTTAACAATCACAATATTACTAACCAAGCGGCATATTCACAATATTATACTAAACATACAAAATCCAATAACTTTTTAATTCATCAATATTTTTTCTGATATCACATATCATTTTCATTTTAACACGGTCACTTTAAGTATTATAACTAACAATTAATAACATATCACATATCAATTTTTCCGATATCACATATCATTTTCATTTTAACACGGTCACTTTAACTATTATAACTAACAATTAATAACATATCATATATCATTTTAACACGGTCACATATCATTTTTTTATATCACATATCACATATATTTTTCCGATATCACATTTCACTTGAATTAAAGTATATACCTATTTCGTGGCTGAAAATACAGGAAGAGAAGAAAAGAGAGAGAGAAAAAGAGGTGGTCGCTCGACCCGCCTGACACGGCTGTCCCGATTGACCCCGACTGTCCCAGCTGTCCCAAACACTACACATACAAAAAACAACCTAAATTAAATAACCAAACTTACATTAACCAAATTAATTAATAAAAACTTTTGACGACGACATTGTCGTCCCAAAACACATTAACAAAATAAAATAAAAAAAGTCCCTAACCTATCTCGGGCTGTAGCAGCTGACCCGACGGTGGATCTATTGCCGCGGCGGTGGTTGTATCTGTGGTTCACGGAGGTTCACGGTGGTGGTTCACAGCTGACCCTAACGATTTACATACATCAAATTCCCATTTCATTAAACTTTATTAAATTAACAAACAAAAATTAAAAGAAAAAAAATACATACCTTTAAAAAAACGAATTACAAAAAATTAAAGAAATTGTGCACAGTGGTGCGTGCGTAAAACGGAGGTGGTTTTAATGGGGGATGTGGTGGTGTCGATGGTTGTGGTGGTGTCGATTATTGATATAACTTGTGCACAGTGGTTCGGTTGGATGAAGCGGTTTTACTTTCGTGGGGATGAAGATGCATAACAAAAAGCAAATAGATCTGCTGTAACACCTCAATTATTGATATAAATCTTGGGACGACAAAAATTAGAGCAAATTAGGGACGACATTGTCGTCCCTAAGCATTTTTTTCCCGAAGAAAAGGCGGGTTGTTTGACATTGTGTGAAATTTTTGGTGGAAAAAATATGGGATGACAATGTCGTCCCTTTCTGTTTTTTTTTTTTTTTTTTTTTTTTTTTATATGTATATTAAAATGTTAAATTATTTAATTAATACTAAATAAATTAAAAATTATTTAAATTAGTTATAAAATTTTTAAATAATTTAAAAATAGTTTAAATTAGTTATAAAATATTTAAATAGATTAAAAATGATTTAAAAATAATTATAAATTGTTTATATAAATAAAAAATTATTTTAATTTAGTATCGTTATACATGACATGTTAAAACGGATGAATCGAGATAGTATCGTGATACATGAAATGTTAAACGAACGAGTCGAGATCTTCCCGTTATACATGATACGTTAAACGAACGAGTCAAGATGATATCGTTATACAGCAGATGTTAGACGAATGATTCTAAATGACATCGTTATATATGATACGTTAAACTAACGAGTCAAGGTGATATTGTTATACATGATGTTAAACGAACGAGTCTAGGTGATATCGTTATACATGATATGTTAAACGAACGAGTCGAGATGATATCGTTATACATGATGTTAAACGAACGAGTCAAGGTGATATCGTTATACATGACATGTTAAAACAGATGAATCGAGATTGTATCATTGTTAGGATTTAGTAAATCCAGTTATTAAAGTGTCGGTCACCTTAAGTATATGTAATCGTTAGAAAGCTCGTAGTCGTAGTTGTTTAATGTTAAGTAGTATTTAGTTAAGTAACACCGTGGAAGACGGATGGGTCTTTACCCACTGTATGCCTGATCCACAGCCCGTAGGTGGCGTTTTATGTAAGACTTTAAATACCCTCTACCTCCCAAGGTAGAGGGTTGGAGCTTATAATAATACTTTTACTTTCTCTCACTAAGTTCCCAAACCTCTAACTCTTTCTCTCTCTAAAACCTCAAGTTATACGCCTACTTGTATTCATGATTTGATGTGTTTGTGAAATCCAATATGTTACAAATGGTATCAGAGCCATGGTTTGATTATCTCTCTTACATATCCTTGGATTTCTAGTGGTTTTATATGGTTTTTGGGTTTGAAAAAGTTTAGTGGTTTTTGCATCATTTGGATCATTTCTTGCATCATTTGGATCATTGCTTGGGTTTTGATTTGGAAAGCTTGAATCACTGTGGTTGAGCTTGTTTTGGATTGAAAAGGGTTGTGTTTAAGTTTTTCTTCCTAGCGACTTGGTTCTCGGATAAATTTTCTTCGTAGCGACTTACTTCGTTATTTGGTAGCGACTTGTAGTTGAAGTGGTAGCAATTTGAGCCCTAGCGACTTGTCTATTGAGACAAGACGACAAACAGTACAAAGTAGTGGAGACACCACTTCGGCTAGCGACTTGGTTGACGTAGCGACTTGTCTTTATTATTTCTAGCTACTTGTCTTTGTTGTTACTAGCGAGTTAGTCTTTAGCGACTTGACCTCTCAGCGCGTTGCTCCTTAGCGACTTGTCTACTTAGCAAGTTGTTCTTTTGCGACTTGTCAGCTTAGCGATTTGCTGCTTTAACGACTTGTGTTTAGCGACTTGGTTCATAGCGACTTGTGTCTAGCAACTTGATCCACAGCGACTTGAGCCTTTAGCGAGTTGCTACTTAGCGACTTAGTAACTTAGCGACTTGTCTTCAAGGGTTATAGCGACTTGGTTGATTTTGTTTCTAATACGGTTTTCTCTTGATTCAGTAAAATCCCGTGAAAGAATCTATTTTCCGGTTTAATCATAGAGTTTTAAAATCCCGTGAAATCAGTAATCATGTCTACCAACATACCTACAATCATATCTTCGTTGCTTTGAGGACGTTCAAGCAGCTGGATCGATACTTGTCCACCTATGCTTGTGAACGACTATGACTCATGGGCTCAACGAATTAGGTTGTACTGTTTGGGAAAATAAAATGGAGTCAACATTCTCAAGTCAATTGATGAGGGACCGTATCAAGTTGAGACAACCAGAGACATACTCGATCGCCGATGGCACGATGATATTAGGATTGGACAGACCTAAAATGTATGATGAACTTACTGATAAGGAAAAGAAGAGATACGATGCGACATCAGGCTTCTAACATCATACTTCGTGGTTTACCTAAGGACATTTACAAGCTGATCAATCACAACAATGAAGCTAAGGCAGTTTGGGACAATGTCAAGATGCTTCTCTCAGGGTCTGAACTAACCAGGGAAGACAAAGAATCACAACTGTATGATGAATTTGAGCATTTTAAGATGAAACCAGAAGAAAGTGTCTATGAATATTACGTGAGATTCTACAAGCTTGTAAATGACATGAGGAACATCAAAATGACCATGCCAAATATTCAGTTGAACTCAAAGTTTGTGAACAACATGAATCCCGAATGGCACAAATTTGTCACCTCTGTGAAGCTAACCAAAGGATTGAAGAACACCAACTATGAGCAACTGTATGCCTTCCTTCTTCAGAATGAGAGACATGTTATGTTTGAACGAAGGATTCTTGAATAGTTCAAATCTAAACAGGGAGAAACAAGTTCATCAAATGATTCAACAGCCTTTTACACCAATGTTGGAATTACCACCAAAGCTTCTCAAGTCATACCCACGGGTAATGGTAATCACAAGCTCATTCCCGGTTCGAGGTTCAAGCAACCTGATGCTGATGCAGTCATGGAACATTTCATCAATCAACTGGCTCTTATGGTTAAACAAAACTTGACCCTTACTCCATATACTAACAGTCTTTACACTAACAATGAAATCAGAACTGCATCCAATCTTTACTATCATGCTATTGTCAGAGATGGAAAGGTTATGGTGCAACCAGTTCAAGGAAGGCAGTATGAACAGGGAAGAGGTGGAGTTGGTGGAGGGTATGTGGCTAATCAGAATCATGGAAGGAATGCAAATCAAGGACGAGCAAAGAAAATCAAGTTTTACAACTGTGGTGGTGATGGACACATTGCAAGGAACTGCACATCTCCAAAACGCCCTCAAAATGCAGAGTACTTCAGGGACAAAATGTTGCTGGTACAAGCTCAGGATAGTGGAGCGGTTTTGGATGAAGAAGAGTTGTTGTTTCTTGCTGAGGGAAATGCCAAAACCTATGATGCTGATGTAGATGAGCAGCCAATTCAGTAAATAGGTCAAAATCATCAAAATGCCTTTCAAGTAGCTGACTGTGATGCATTTGACTATGATGTCGATGATGAACCTCTTGCCCGCATACAATCTTCATGGCTAGCATTTCACCTATGGTCTCTCCAAAGGTCTCATCACCACAACAGGCTGGTCAATCCAAATATTCAATCATTTCAGAGGTATTAAAACTATATGATGAAGTTGATGAGCAAAAGATACATAACGAAGAACAATCTCTGGAAACTTATGAATCAGATATTGATAATGAGGGTAATAGTAACATTGTCCCATATGATCAATATGTGACACAAAGTGAAAGTGAGATTCTACCAAGTGATGTATCTTCTACAGTCAATGATGACTATGTTTTTTATGAATACACTGCATGTGCCCCGATGATTCTCGTTATCTCTGAACTGAATGCCTATAAAGAACAAGTTGCTATTTATAAACAACGTGCTAAGTTTGAGTTAACTACCCATGAGCAGGAAATGGATGACCAAATGCGTACAATTATCAGAAAAAGTATTTTTAGAGAAGAAGTGTTAAAACAAGAGTTAAACTCCTTACAAGAAAAGCTTTCTAAAACTGTTAAGCAAAAGCAAGAGCTTCAAGATAATGTTAAAGTGCTTAAACAAGAATTCAATGCTAAGGAATCAAAACTTTTGAATGATTTTTCTAATCTAAAAACTTTGAAAAACAAGCTTGAGAATAAGTTGTACGTACAAGGGAACACCATTCAAACTGCTCACATGATCACTAATCATATAGTCTTAAGCGATAAGGACAGTATTCCCCTAGTAGAGGAACCAAATCCCGAGTATTGCAAAAGAGCTAAAGCTTTCCATAAGATTGTATATGACGGTAATGAGATCCTTAAGCCTAGGCAAACACCTTCATGTAGTGGAAGCACGGAAGAGGATAGAAAATTAGAAGATGCCTCTAGGGAGAAAATGGATAAGAAACTAGAAGATCCTAAATGTAAAAAGAATAACATAACGATCAAACCCCATGATTACACAAAAGAAAATTGGATCTCCCTGAACATGTTTAAGCCTCAAACTCAATTAACCACAGAACAAATCTTTTGGAAGAAATACATGGATAAGCAAAAAGAAAACGTACTTGTTGAAACAAACACTCCCCTTAGGAAAGTGCCTGCAGCTACTGTGTATCCTCCGAATACACCAATGCATTTAGTTCCTAGAACTATTGCCACTAATAGCAAGACCTTAATCAGCCTATATGTTGTTTATCAACTATTCGTTGATTTTGAGAAGACATGTAAGAAGAGAATCACACCTACAGGGATAACTGAAGGGGAACGGGGTTTTGAGCAAACTAAAGAATGCTATTTAACTGAGGTCATGCCTTTCTTTAAACAATTAAAAGGTCAATTTGAAAGTCTTCAAAAGGGGATAAACTCGGATATTAAAGAAATGGAAAAGGAATTTGATGCAATGATTGTTGAGGTCAATGATTATGAACGGGAACTCAAATATAATGAAATTGAAAGGAAGAATTTGCATATCCTAAATGAGAACTTAGTATTAAGTTGTGTGGCTCAAGATGTGTTTTATACTGTTACTAAGCATTCTATTACTGCTTCTCAATTTCATGAATTATCTGTTGCTTTGAAAGTCTCTCATGATCGTGTCATTGAGCTTGAAAACAAACACTCATAACTAAATGAGAAAATTGATCAGGATGATCATGATAATTTGGTAAAACACCTTTCTAAGCTAGAAGTTGAACATTTTGATTTGCAACTAAAATATCAACATCTCAAGGAAAATGTCAAAACCTCAAACATCAAGACATCCTCAAATGTTCCAGAGTTTGATGCACTTTTTGAAATAAACAAACAAGACGAACAGATTCAAGCTCATTGTAACACGATCAGAAAGTTGAAAGCCCAAATTTCACAATTAAAGGGTGAAAAGAACAACATGATTGGCTCCCAAATGCCTCCTCCTTTAGATTCTCAGTGTTCTCAAACTTTTCATCTTCAAAACTTGGTTAATGTTTTACAAAAGGAAAATGAGATTTTTCTAGAAGAAAATGAAAAAGTTAAACGACACTTTAAAGAGTTATATGATTCAATGAAAGTCACTCGTGACAAGAACAACGAAAAAATAACGTCTTTACAAAAGGAAATTGAGAATCTGAAGAGTCAGGAAAAAGGGAAAATGCCACTTGTCTTTTATGAGAATGTTGCATCAAAGTCATCTGCAGACGCAAATATATGTGATCTGTTAAATACATTCCTCCTCATCTTAGAAATAACGAACTTGTGTTTCATAACTATTTCGCTCACCTTAAGGATAGTCTAGAATGTCTCCGTGAGATTGTAGAAGAGGATTTCATAAATAAGCCACTTGATAGAGAAATTAGGTTTTCTTGTATTCAGGCCAAAAGATCTCAGGAGCTGTTAGAATGTTTAATAGCAACATGTCCTAAATCCTTAGGCGCAAAAAATAAAGCTGTGATGCCTTGTTTTATGCCCAGTATTAAGAAAGTGAACTCTAAAGTGCCTTCAAGTAGTTCAGATCCCTGCACGTCTAGTTCAGGAATGCAAAAAGTAGCTCAACCACCTAATGTTCCCATAATTCCCTCTACAAGAGTAATCAGTGACATAAAAGCAAGCGGGTCAAAGCCTCCAGGCAATACAAAGCAAGATAGGACCTCGCAAGCTAAGAATGTGCATTGGAAGAGAGTAGAAGTCCACCCTAGGAACACTAAGTTTGAGTTGAATAAAACGAATCGTGTTGATTCTAGTATTAGCTATAAGCGTACTGTAATTAATTTGAATTCTGCTACTATCTGCAAACCATGTAATGATGACTGCTTAATTTTTGTTACTAATCATGAATGTGGTGTGAATGATTTGATTAATGCTGTTAAATGCCAGTTAAAATTGTTAATGTCAAAAATCAAGCTAAGAAGGCTAAAAGGCAAAGGCGAAAGAAAGTTAGAAAACATTGGAAACCCACAGGAAGAAAATTTAGCAATATAGGTTATCAATGGATACCTACTGGCCGTAAGTTTAATCATAATGAGTCTTGCCCTAAATCTGCTAAGTCAATGCCCATTAGAAAATGGATGCCTCTGGTAGAACTATTCCTTTAAGAAGTGAACATACTTTGAATAGGTCAAATACGGACACTAGCACTGCATCTATTCCTGATGATTCCATTGTTTCTACTTCCGATGTGGGTGTTCCAATCACTGTTACTAACCAAATAGAACCCATTCTTGCATGGGGATCCCAATTATCCAGTTATCCATTCTTGTCTGTGTTCAACTGCAGGTCGTTCAAATTGTTCTCGGGTACGGACTGCGTTCCAAGCATATGACTGGAGATCGCCATGCTCATGAACTTCGTGAGTAAATTCATCGGGACTGTTAGATTCGGGAACGACCATTTTAGAGCAATTATGGGTTATGGATACTATGTTGTTGACAATAATGTAATCTCCAAGGTATATTATGTTGAAGGTCTTGGTCATAACTTATTTTCTGTTGGTCAATTCTGTGATTCCGATCTAGAAGTGGCATTTAGAAAACATACTTGTTTCGTTAGAGAACTTGATGGTGTGGAACTGTTAAGAGGAACTCGTGGTTCAAATCTATACACCATCTCTATCGAAGACATGATGAATTCTTCTCCAATCTGCTTGTTGTCAAAGGCTTCAAATACAAAATCATGGTTATGGCATCGTCGTCTCAATCACTTGAACTTCGGCACCATTAATAATCTTTCCAGAAAGGATCTTGTAAGAGGTTTACCCAGATTAAAGTACAAAAAAGATCATCTTTGTTCAGCATGCCAATTGGGAAAAAGCAAGAAATATGCCCACAAACCCAAGCCCACAAACTCATTAATGGAAGTTCTGCATACCCTTCATATGGATTTTTGCGGACCAATAAGAGTGCAAACGATAAATGGGAAGAAATATATTTTAGTCGTTGTTGATGACTACTCTCGATTTACTTGGGTAAAGTTCTTGAGGACAAATGATGAAACTCCAGATGTCATCATGAAACTTATCAAGCAGCTTCAGGTTCGTCTTAACAATATGGTTATAATTGTTCGAACAGACAATGGCACATAGTTCGTCAACAAAGACTTAAGTCAATTTTATGAAAGTGTTGGAATCAGTCATCAAAGAAGTGCTCCACGAACTCCTCAACAGAACGGTGTAGTTGAAAGACAAAATCGAACTCTTGTGGAAGCCGCAAGAACAATGCTAATTTATTCAAAGGTTCCAATGTTTCTCTGGGCTGAAGCCATTGCCACTGCTTGCTACACCCAAAATCGTTCCCTCATACACACATCTCATGGAAAACTCCATACGAACTTGTTCATAAATGAAAACCTGATCTCTCCTACCTTCGTGTGTTTGGTGCATTGTGCTATCCAACGAATGACGGTCAAGATTTAGGTAAATTAAGAGCTAAGGCGGACATTGGAGTTTTTGTAGGTTATGCATCAAACAAGAAGGGTTACCGAATCTACAACAAAAGAACTCAAAATATCATGGAAACTATTCACGTCACGTTCAATGAGCTGTCCGGGAAAATGGCTCCAGGACAATCCAGTTCTGGACCCGCATCTCAATCTTCATCAAGTAGTCCCATCAGTTCTACTCTTGTACTAAATCCCTCACCAGCAACTCCTTATGTACCTCCTTCAGAAGATGATTTGAAGAAATTGTTTGATCCAATGTTTGATGAACACTATGAGCCAAGTGCTAAGGATCTGTCAATTCCATAAACGAGGTCGTTCATATCCCCTGCCAACGGTTAACCCTTCATTTCTATGTCATTAAGTCAAGAAGCGCTGCCACGATCACTCTGTCTCATCAACAAATCATCAATCATCGAGTGTACATCATGGAATTATGTCTGGCACCTATGATGGAGATAAACCCTTTGCTACTCCTGAAGATGCCCCATTTGAGAACATATTTGCCCTTGAATCATCATCAGAACCATCTTCATCAGGAGAAATCGACTCTGCTACTTCAGTTCCTCAACAACAACCACACGAACACCTTAGAAAATGGACACATGATCATCGATTGGACAACATCGTTGGAAATCCCTCCCATCCAGTATCCACTCGTAGACAACTAGCAACTGATGCCTTATGGTGCTTCTTCAACTCCGTACTATCCAAGGTCGAACCAAAAGACGTTAAAACTGCCATGAATGATGACAGCTGGTTCAATGCCATGCAAGAAGAAATTCATGAGTTTGATCGACTAGATGTATGAGAATTAGTACCTGCTCGTGACTGTGCTATGATCATTTCTCTAAAGTGGATCTTCAAAGTAAAACTTGATGAGCATGGTGATGTATTAAAGAACAAGGCTCGATTGGTTGCAAAAGGATATCGTCAAAAGGAAGGTATTGACTTTGAAGAATCATTTGCTCCAGTTGCTCGTATCGAGGCAATCAGAATCTTCTTGGCTAATCTGCAAGTAAGAACATGGTAGTCTATCAGATGGATGTAAAGACGGCTTTTCTTAACGGAGTTCTTAAAGAAGTCGTGATACGTCACCAACCCGAAGGTTTTGTTAATCTGAGCATCCTACTCATGTCTATCGCTTGAAGAAGGCTCTTTACGGTTTGAAGCAAGCTCCAAGGGCATTGTATGATACGCTATCAAAGTTTCTTCTATCTACTGGATTCAGAAAGGAGCATTGATCCGACATTGTTCACCAGAAAGTCAGGAAAACATTTAATTCACGTTCAAATCTATGTTGATGATATTATTTTTGCCTCGACTGACCCCAATGAATGTGACCGTTTTTCTAAGGAGATGGGCTCCAAATTTCAAATGTCAATGATGGGACAAATGTCATTTTTCTTGAGATTACAAATTTCACAAAGTCCCGGAGGCATTTTTATAAATCAATCTAAATATGCAAATGAAATTTTAAAGAAATTTGGATTTGATTCATGTGACCCTGTTGACACTCCCATGATATAGCGTACTAAACTTGATGAGGACCACTCAGGGATTGGATCCCTGATGTACCTCACAGCCAGTAGACCAGATATTCTGTTCGCTATTTTCATGTGTGCTAGATACCAGGCTAAGCCTACCAAAAAGCACCTTGAAGCGGTTAAACGGCTCTTTCGGTATCTCCAAGGAACCATCAATATGGGACTTTGGTACCTGAAGGACACCGGTATGTCACTAACATGCCTATGCAGATGCGATCATGCAGGATGTCAAGATACACGTCGAAATGCGTCGGAGGTGCTCGTTTTTGGGTGATAAGCTTGTGAGCTAGTCTTCTAAGAAACAAATGAGTACTTCTATATCCTCTACAGGGCTGAATACATAGCCATGTCATCTTGTTGTGCTCAAATCCTATGGATGAGATCCCAATTATCTGACTATGGCGTTGAATTCAACAAAATCCCTCTGTACTTAGATAATAAAAGTGCCATTGCTATCTCATGTAACAACATACAACACTCAAGAGCAAAGCACATCGATATTCGACATCATTTCATCAGGGAGCAAGTGGAAAACGGTGTGGTGGAACTTTATTTTGTGAGGACTGAATACCAGTTAGCAGACATCTTCACCAAAGCTCTTCCTAGAGAACGTTTTGAGTTTATCCTCCCACGACTTGGTCTAAAGAGTCTACAACCGGAAACACTTAAACGTCTTCAAGAGGAAGAAAAGGAGTAAAAGGTTTTTCTTCATCCATTTCTTGTAAATAGTTATTCAAAAAAAAAACAAAATACAAAATTACAAAACCAACAAAAAGCAAATAGAAAAATATAAAATTTTCAAAATCCATAAAAATTAGAAAATCTTGAAAAATCCCAAAACATTGTTATTTTGTCATGTTTTTCCTTATTCGGTATCATCTACGGACTTTGTGTTGACATTCAAAGAATGTCACGGGCTTTTAGATGTTCTTCGAATGTACATAATTTGTTTTAAAAATAAATAAATAAATAAATAAATAAATAAATAAAATAAAATAAAATAAAATTTTGAGAGAAAGTGAAACAAAGGCGTATAGTCATTTCAGTCTATAACCCGTTTTTAAAGAAAGAACAGAGCCATGCTTTATCTTATTTTTCACATCTCATGCTCTGATTCTAAAAACAAATGTTTGTCACTAAAACGACAAATGTTTCCTTCACAAGTATTTTTCCTTCTAAAAATATTTTTCTGAAAAATATTTTTTATCTAATAGAAAACTAATAAAAATAACTCGGTCTCAATTTTTGAAAATCATCTGGGCTTGACATTAGTTAAAATCTCTATCTCTCAATCAACAACTTGTGTCATTGATTGAGGGGGAGAATGATTTCATTTAAATCAAAAGGTTAATTGTCATACAACTGGTTCAGACCAAGGTTTATGTCATGTTTTCAAAAGATACTCAAGCATGTTTTTGGAGTTTAAAGTCTCAGCTTTGATCCTTATCGGTTAAATGTTTTCATAAGCAAGTCACAATTCTTCTCAAAAGCTTTCAAAATCAACTTAAATCTACAGAGATCACAAATCTCAAATGATTTGAAAATTGTGATCGGGGGAGAATTTGTGATTTAAATTGGATTTAAACTGATAATTCGATAAATGGTTTTATAATGATTTACAAGCTTTCCTCCCCACATGTGCCAAACGATTTCAAATTTAACATGCACATGTTGAGGGGGAGCATCTATTTCAAACCAAAAAGGATTGAAACGTGATTGATTTGTTTCAATGTGTAGGTTTTCCCTATTATGTGCAAAACACTTTCAAATCTCTATGCACATATTGAGGGGGAGCAACTTTTTGAAAACCACATCATTTCCAAAAATAATCTTAACAAAGTATGAAAATTGCTAATTTTGATCAGGAATATCTTTTAGAAAATGGTAATCAAAGAAGTGAATCCTTCCTCTTGCCTCCGTGTGCCAAAACGATTTCAAATAAATGATGCACATGTTGAGGGGGAGCTCTTTTTCTAAAAATATCAAAAACAATTCAGGTACAAAATGCTTTGATAATATATCACAAGTATTTGGATTGATTTTCAAATGGTTTTCAATTGGTTCCAATGGCAGATGAACAATACCAAATAGACCGACCAAATTTACTTTATGTATGGTGATATAAGTATGGTTAGGTTAGGTATTCGTTCCCACGATCCCGCCAGAGCTGGAGCGATCTGCCCAGGGACAATCCACTAGATAGTGTAAAGTCGTTAGGTATGATGAAAAAAGGAGAAAAGTGAGATATGGGAAGAGTGCGGACTGAGAAAGAGCTAGAACTGGAATAATCCCAACAAGGTTCTAGTTACGAAGTCTCGGTAAGCACTGAAGGGGTTGAAGAATGAAAAAGAATTGAATGAGAAAAGGGTGAAAATAAATAGCCCTCCAATTATTCAACCTTAGGGAAGAAACCGGGTTCAATACATATGCTACTGGTCGTTACTAAGGTAACAACGGTATTGAAGACAAGACGTCATGGACCCAGTGATGCACTGCACTACAACTTCCCAAGCTACTCAAGTTTCTCTTAAAAGGGACTTGTTTCATTCTCACGAGGAACCTACATAATCTATCGACTTTCTCTTAGAGATTGTTGATATTGAAGAAGGAGACCCTCTCCCTAGTCTCAGGCATAGGAACCAAATGTGCACAATTGAGTCTAGAGCCACGAGATCATCAAATAAATCTCTTTAGGACATTGTCAATTAAGAATCTATGTTTCACACAATGTGGAAAGAGAGATTATATCTTATGAGTCCTATGCATTATCCTTGTGGTATTGCCAGAACATCTGAGTGATATGCAAACATATTCACAATGAAGATGGAAAGCCTTCTAGAGCCAACATCAAACAAGCTCTTGGTAGGTGGCATGTGAGATCTATCCAATGGATCAACCATGTGACAACTGAACAGAAACAATGGGGCGATTCAAACTTATGAATCAATCCTGGTTCAGGTTATGGATTGACGGATAGCTGTGAAAAACCGGTCGTTGTGCTTAAAAATTCTTTTCTTTAGCACATCGATTGTGTATTAACATTGCAAAAATAAAAGGTTTTTATTGAGCAGTACACGATTGTTTTTCAAATCTCTTTTCATCAATTAGTGAATCTCAAATTCGCTGGTTCACTCACTCCGTGTTGTCTTCTTTGAGACGTTCCAGTTTGAGAACAACTAGAGCAGCTGCGAAACCCTGTCAAGGAGATTCTTCGAAATTATACCTGATCACAGGCAGTACTTGTACTGATCAACGTGGAACCGTGGGCCGTGTACCTCAATTCAACGAAAGTGATCAAAGACACTTTCGTACGCTTTAGTGCTAACTGTTGTATGCGTATGCGCCGACGTTTGTAATGATGAATGGAGAGGTCAATCCATAGTCGCATGCTCACACAACACATACATTTCTAAAGAAATCATGATAAGTGCATCAACGACTATGATAATTTCACTCCATGCTTATGCTACGCTGCTGCAAATATCATGAATCAACTAAAGCTTCCGCTACTCGGATGAAAAGATTTCATGATCCCGAATGTGAGCATGTCGGTCCAAAAGTCACAACATCACATAATATCAACACCACATAGGAAAAGTCAGAGATTTATGTTAGCTGATGATCTCAAAGCTGGCTCAAAACTCATTATTACGTGGATCAGTTAAAGACCTCCATTTGGATTATCCAAACATGCAAAAATGAAGAATCAAAAACTACGGGCTACAAAGCAAGGAACATTAACAAGAATCCAAGAACAATCTTAATGTAATATCTGTTTGTAGTCAATGTATTTTGAGGTGACCTCCCTTAGGGGGAGATTGTTAGGATTTAGTAAATCCAGTTATTAAAGTGTTGGTCACCTCAAGTATATGTAATCGTTAAAAAAGCTCGTAGTCGTAGTTGTTTAATGTTAAGTAGTATTTAGTTAAGTAACACCGTGGAAGACGGACGGGTCCTTACCCACTGTATGCCTGATCCACAGCCCGTAGGTGGCCTTTTATGTAAGACTATAAATACCCTCTACCTCCCAAGGTAGAGGGTTGGAGCTCATAATAATACTTTTACTTTCTCTCACTAAGTTCCCAAACCTCTAACTCTTTCTCTCTCTAAAACCTCAAGTTATACGCCTACTTGTATTCATGATTTGATGTGTTTGTGAAATCCAATATGTTACAATCGTGATACATGAAATGTTAAACGAACGAGTCGAGATCTTCCCGTTATACATGATATGTTAAACGAACGAGTCAAGATGATATCGTTATACATGAGATGTTAGACGAATGATTCTAAATGACATCGTTATATATGATATGTTAAACTAACGAGTCGAGGTGATATTGTTATACATGATGTTAAACGAACGAGTCGAGGTGATATCGTTATACATGATATGTTAAACAAACGAGTCGAGATGAAATCGTTATACATGATGTTAAACGAATGAGTCGAGGTGATATTATTATACATGACATGTTAAAACAGATGAATCAAGATAGTATTGTGATACATGAAATGCTAAACGAACGAGTCGAGATCTTCCCGTTATACATGATATGTTAAACGAACGAGTCAAGATGATATCGTTATACATGAGATGTTAGACGAATGATTCTAAATGACATCATTATACATGATATGTAACACTAACGATTCGAGGTGATATCGTTATACATGATATGTTAAATGAACGAGTCGAGATAATATCGTTATACATGATGTTAAATGAACGAGTCGAGGTGATATCGTTATACATGAAATGTTAAACTAACAAGTCGAGGTGATATCATCAAAACTGGTCTCAACTCCCAACTGGTTAGTCTAAACTCTTTATCTCATCAAAACATCCAACCAAAATAATGGTGCCAAAACTTCCCTCCAAAAATATTGGCGCCAAAACTTCCCACCAAAAGCTACCAGATCTGCTCTATATATCACATAAAGAAAACTTGAGATCTTATCCCACCAAAAGCTACCAGATCTTATCCTCAAAACCACTCAACCTCACAACCTCTTATTTTCACACATAAATTTTCAAAACATGAGATGGAGCCATTTAATCCTTTTATGTGTTCTTGTGGAGCAGGAAATATAAGATTAAGAATATCACATAAAGAAAATTCATCTGGACGGCAACATTATGCATGTCCTCTGTCGAAGGTGAACAATCATACATTTCTTATTTATGTAAATATACAAATAATTGGGTTGTAATCTTTTATAATTTTCTTATTATGTAACAGCCCAGAAAAGAAGATAATGAGTGCGGATATTTTATGTGGAAGAGTAAATTTGACGAGTACTTAAGAATAATCTCTTTTGGTTCAATATCTCAAGGTTCTGGATCTGCACCAACAGAGTGCTCAAGCTGTAATGCCAAAGATCTTAGGATAAACATGTTGGAATCACAAAAACAGGTGCTAGAGACAAGAGTAAAGATGCTGGAGGTAAGACTTGAAATGGCAAAGATTCCTGACAATCACGACCACGCATGTCAGTCGGATGCAATACACCATGAGCTGTTAGGTGACATGGAAAATCTTCGTATGTAGTAGTGTTGTTGATGAATATGGTTCTTATAAGAACTCCTCTTTAATGAAGTTCTTAATGAATATGGCTACGAAATTTATGATGAATATGGTTTTTATAAATGAGCAATGTTTGTTATGGTCTATGTCATGTGTTTCGTTTGCTTGTCGAGTTGTTTCGTTTTCTTGTCGAGTTGTTTCGTTTGCCTGTCCGCGAGTAGTTTCGTTTAAGTTGTTTAAGCAGAAGAGATTACTCGTAAATGGTCAACAAATTCACTCTTTCACATAAAATATCAACATCCATGATCTTTTACTCTTCCACATAAATTTTTCTTTTAATTTTATAAATGTATTTAATTTTAAGTTAAAGTATTTAATTATAAATATAAACTATTTAATTTTAATTTTATATTAAATAAAAGTATTTAAATTAAATAATTTTTTTAAAATTAATTTATATATAAGTGTTTTTAGATATATTATTGGATTATAAATGTTATTTTAAATATTGTAAAATAAAAACTGGTTTATATAGTTTAAAAAAAAACATATGTTTACAGTTTGGGACGAGAATGTCGTCCCAAAGTGTTTGGCGGGTTCTAAAATAATGGCGGGATGTATTTATTTTTGTGAAAAGTTATTTAAAAATATTTTAAATACTAAAAAATCAAATAATTACAAAATTTCTGTGTGGGCCAAAAGTTCTTTGTTGACTGCTCTTTTTGTTGAAAACGTGTGAGACCTATCTTCAATTTGGGACTACTATGTCGACCCAAATATTTTGGGCGTCACAAATTTAACATATTGGTGTAGTGTTTACGGGTGTTATATATTTATAGTGAAATGGGTAGTGCATTACATATTTTGCGTTTTGCATGGTGATACGTACTTGATATCGTGAAATTCCATCGAGTAAATATGATATTTTAAAAGTTTGTAAGAGGAATATGAAATCCTCTACTATTTAAAAGAAAATATATGGAATCATATCTTTAGGAGGAAGGTACCTTAAAGGGAATTGATACTTACACCACACTTTTTGATTCTTTCACCACCATTCATGCATTACAGTATTGGTGGTGAAAGAATCAACAAGTGTGGTGTGAGTATCACCTCCTTACCTTAAAATGAGTGGGGAATACAAATATAACTTTAGACAAGGTACCATGTCTGAGAAGCTCAAACCCATGAACAATTAGGATGACTACATTATTGCTATGTACGTTATCAAGGTACTCACACTCAGAGCATCTCCTTTGTTCTTTTTTCCAGAATCGTGATATGGTTCGGTGTGTCCAAAAAATACTAGTAAGCAAAGTAGTGAAGGAACCTGATGTCGGTCAAAAGCATGGCCAAGTTAGGTACCTAGAGACACAAGCTATGAACAAACCCGCGTGTGGTCAAGAGATTCTAGGACGATCATATGAGAAAGCTCCTATAACCTAAAAGATACCAGAGCTAGTAGAAAACAACTTATTAAGGTACCACACATTTCTCAGAACCATTACCAAGGCTTCCTCAAGAAGATATATGTTGGTATGTGAACAAACAATCTATGGATCTCAACTAAACCTTAGAATCTCTTGATTAAAGTGATGATACATAGAATTAAATTACACAAGTAGACACCTAGCTAGCTATCTAATAGAGGTTTCAATTCCAGTTAATGATCCTCGGCGAATTATGTTTTATTTGTAATAGGAGACCGGCTGGACCGCTAGCTTATAAGTTGTGAAAGTGTTTTTTTAAAGTACAAAACCTCCTAGATATGTGTATTTAAAAAACTAGATTATTGCTGATCATATAGCTTTTGTGATTACATTTGACACACTTTATTTTTTTGGAGAAAAACTGTTTCTAACTAGACCAGGTACAAATGAGTTTTTAACTAGAGACTGTTTGACCCATACCCATTAGTTACCCAACTCATTAGACGATCCTTTTTGTCACCTCCAGCATCATCACTAGAAAATTTGATCAAATCAGGAAACATTAGCATGGAATACATGTTTCAACCAAAGTTACATGATCTTGGTAAAAGGTTGTGTAAAGTAGTTGGGTAAGCTATTACTGATCTTAAAAAGAATACGGGAAATGGATTATGATCAAACTCACAATGGTTATAATGAAGCTAACTTAGCAAATATTGGAGAAGGATTTTGATCAATATAGCTTTAAGAACTATGTTTAAGACATATAAAAACATGCTTACTATACTTAATATATTTTCTGTATATTAACCATAGCCAGGTCGATGATAACTGATGAGTGTCTAAATACTCATCATTTTTGTACAATCTAAACTGCAAAATCATCTGAAAACACTCAGAAATGCATCAAAAAAATGAAAATATCACAAATCAGTGTTTTATGTGTTTTAAATGCAAAAATATCAAAATCAGATGAAAAACATATCAAGTTTGCAAAATTGGCAGTTTTAGTCCCCCAAGTTTCAAAAGTTGTCAAATCTAGTCCCTGGAATTCAAAAATCAAGAATTTTATCATTCAAGGTCCCTGAAATGTTCTAAGTTGTTTAAAAATGGTCCTTGAATGATTCTTTGGTCAAATGGCAGATAAGGTCCCTAAAGTTTGAAAAATTGCAAAATTGGTCCTTGGATATTTTAAAATGGAATTTTATGCAAAAAGGGTCCTTGTTCTATCAAAGTTTGTCAAGTTTGGTCCTTTTGATATCTTTGGAAAAATGGGCAAGTTCAGTCCTCAAGTTTGGTGGAATTACATTTTTGGTCCTTGTATACTTGCATAATCCAAACGGACCCCCTTTGTATTTTGAGCCCAACCAAAACAAATAGAACCCCTGCCAATATCCCTTGATCCCAGTCCAAAACCCAATTGTGAACCCCTCCCCTTATTATAACCCCACGGTCAAAACAAGTCAAAGGCGCCAAAACCCACCCACTGTTCATCTCCCTCTCATAACACTGTAAATCCAAAAACCAGAGCTGGTTTTCCATCTTTTTCAAACACACCACTTGTCTCACCTCACCCTCACCTTACCTTGTCCCCCTCCACCTCCACATCTTCCAAAACCCATTAATATCAAAAAACCTGCTCAAAAGAAAATTGGCGCCAAAAATCCAAATGGACGGATATGATGATTTTGGCCAATCCAATGGCTCAGATGAGGTGGGATACATTCAGAGGTCAACAAGGAGTTTAAAAAGTCTATAAAGAGGAGCAGAGAAGCATTGTATGAAGATATCTAGAATTTTTAGTTTACTTAATGTCGTTTTAGCTTAAACTCAATTTTCAGTGTATGTTTTAACTTAAAAGCTTTGTATTTCAAGTATTTAGTGTGTAATAAATCTTTTGAAGTCATCAATTGCAGTTTCAATTCAAGTTTCCAGTTTATGCATATTTTCAAATTTCAAAAATCTCATGAATGTTCTAATGTTGTTAGTTGATTGTTATTAAGGACTAAATAAGCCACATAAGCTCCTAGATAGCTTCTAAAAGCTATTAGATATCATAAAATTCAGTTTAGAAGCAAAATCAGAAAAATCACCAAAAATACCAAATAATTAGTGAAAAATCAAAAATCACATGGAAATGGTGTTCACAGCTGGAGCAGGGTGAATTTTGGATGGCCTTGGGTTAGTGGCTTAGTGGTAAGCCTATAGGAGTGGTCTTGTGATCCTTGTTCTTGGTTTTTAGCCAAATCCATCTTGTAAGCCTTTTTGATCATTTTGGCATTTAACTGTTTAAGTTAATTAGTAGCTTTAATCTCTGTTTCTTATTGTTCATTAGTGTTAGTTAAGTCAAATTAACCAATAAAATAGATAGCTTGTTCATTTAAATTTGTAGTTGTTAAAAATCTTATTTTAACAGTTTTAAGTGCATAATGGTCATTTCTTAGTTTCTTATTGTTAGTGCTGTTGTTTCATGTTTATTTAGTCTTATTTAATGATTATATAAGGTCTGCAATCAGTTTCATGGTTTAAATCTGTGTTTTGCTCTGAAAATCACCAAATCAGGCTTATAAAGGTTTGTTTGGTTTAACTTGTTCAACTGTGATAGAGGTTGTTACATTCTTTGTTCTTGGTTGTTATCAGTCACATTAGTCTAATATATCTCAGTTCACCCAAGAAAACCAGTGGTCAGTTGTTAAAAAGTCAAAATAATCTTTGATCCTATCTTGTGTACTAACTGTTGGATTTTAATGATTCATGGTCATGATTTTGTGTTCATAAGTTGTTAAAATTACTCAAATCAGTCTTAGTTCACCTTATTACAACATATTAAGTGAGTAGGATCAGTTCAAAGTTCACTTAAGTCAAACTTAGTGAGTTTTTATAAAAGTCAAAATCTTCATTTGGTCGTTTTTGATTAAAACAGATATTTTTAGTGTGTGTTTAATATTAAGATTTAGGAGATAAGCTCTTGGAATATCAAAGTTTAGTTGCTAAACTTAATTAGAAAAATACTAGTTCACTTTTAAGCAGCTTGCTTAGTGCTTATTTACTAGCTTCTTTTGAGTACCTGTTCTGAAATTGTGTCCTGTGCACCAGTTTTACAAGCTCAATCATAAGCTCACACAGAGCTTATTTGTTGGTCAAATCCTGTGATTCTTGGTTCTTTGAGTAGCTGACCAAGCCATCTTGAAGTTCCAAGCTTAAGTTTTTATTTTGAAGCTTGTTTGGTAGGGCTGCAATAAGCCTCAACCTTGTCCCATTTCTGTGTTGATCATAAGTGCTTATTATCTTTTTAGTAGCTTATCAGTATGCTTGTTTGTGTCTTTTAGCTTAATTTGAGTAGTACTAGCTTATTTACATCTTATTTGAGCTTTTGTTTCAGCTTGCGAGCTTGTTAGAGCTTATTTCTCCAAAATAAGCTCATAAGCAAATCTGTTAAGCTCATAAGCTTAGCAAATAGCTTATTTTTTATTTGTAAAATTTTTGTGTTCATTAAAGTTTCTTATAATCAGTAGTTAAGTAGTTTTGAAAAAAGAAATCCAGAAAAACATCAATTTAAATATAGTGATAGTGTTTATTTAATAGTTTTTAGCTTTTTGATTTTTCTTTTCATATTATTATTAAGCAAATCTTGTTTTGATATTTTTCTTAGTTTTCTGTCACCTTAAGTTATTTTTAGAAAAAGTTTCATAATTTTCCTAATCTGTTTAGTATTTATTATAATTTTAAATAAGTAAAAGTATTAAATAATTAGTAATAAATAATTAAAAAGCATAAAAATATCTTTTCAGTTTTAAAATTAGTTTTATCATATTTTAGATTTTTCTAAGTTATAATTTTATTTTTCCAGGTTTATTTTATATTTTCTAGTATTTAAGTGTATTTTAAATAGTGATTAATTAGTAATAAATATATAAAAAGTGTAAAAAATATATTTTTAGTTTTAAAATAAGTTTTATAATATTTTAGATTTTTCTAAGTCTTAATTTTATTTTTCTAGCCTTATTTCATATTTTCTTTTATTTTAGAGTATTATTAAATAGTTTAAAATAGTTTTTAATTAATAATAATTAAATAAATAGTTATAAAAATAATTTTCTTTTTCTAATAATTTTCTTTTATTTTTAGGATTCTAAAAATGTCATTTTCATATTTTTAGGTCTTTTATTTCTTAGATCTCATTTTTAATTTGGTACGTTTGCGTAGTTTTTAAACGTATATTTAATCTTGTGTCTGATTGTTGTGCTTTCCAATTCTGTGTCCAAATATCTTTCCATTCAATCAGTAGTGTAATTTCCAATCCAAATCCTTACTGATCACTATCCTTAGTGATCATTCTATCATCTGATCAAGTTTACACACCATTGAGTCTCCGTGGGACTTAACGACCCAGGAATTCACTATATTCCTCTGATCTTCATTGCATTTTCTTTTTGAGCTGTTTTAAGTTTATTACGGTTGACCATTCACAAGTGGTTGACTTGTGTGATTAAACTTGACCGTTTGGAAGCAATCAATAACCACCTCAAAATAAAGCGCAACAAAATCATTAAATCAATTAAATAAATTTAAATCTCGATCTTACAATAACTACTGGTGTCGAAGTATTTTTTTGTGGGTTATCGCAGCTATCTTTCAGCCTTAGGGGTAAGCCTTCCAGATACCTGCTAAGATGAACAACGCGTTAGTCTCGCCCCGGGTGTTATCCCAGGACCCGACTCCGGCGTAAGAGTAAGTATATGTTTTACCGAAAGGTATAGTATAAATGTGTGTGTGTGTTGAGAAATGATACCTGATTCTCAATTACTGTATGCGATTTATACTACTGATGTCACTATCTGGTCCCTGGGTCTGTCGTACTTCAAGGGACCGTTAATGTCGTCAGGACTGACACTGTCTCGGGCGTCGTGTCTGACATCCAGGAGCATAAGACAAAGTGTATCCAGGCTAGATGCAAAGGTACTGTCAGGTCAGCGCGTTTCAGGACGGATGGTTACCGAAGCGACCTGTGGTATAGACTTGGGCTGCTCTGGAATGGTATTGGACCTTTTCGGTAATGCATTAGTTTCTTCGGACAGTGTTGGGCCTTTTAGTAGAGCATTAGGCCTCTCCGGTCATTGGGCCGGAGGGGCATATACGTCGTCATGTCCCCCCCAGTATTATGTTACTTGTTTATGACAAGTGACGTGATACTTAATTTTGTCTGTACGTTGGGTTTATTCGGAATGATTGGGCATACTTTGGCCTTATGGGCTTCGTTGCGGACCCTGGGCCCAAGCCCATTGGGTAAAGCAGGTTAAAATAATGTACCGTGTTCTGTGAGATTGTGCCACGTGGCAGATGGTTTCCGTTGACGGTTCAGATCCGTCCCCCTCTGACATGACGCGACGTTTTGCGTCCCCACCTCCTTTGCCTATATAAACCCTTTTACCCTCATTTGTTATTTTTACTCTAACTTTTCACTGTTTGCTTTTGAATACTCCGGCGAGACTCAGGTGCGTCGCTTTTACTTTTATTCCATTTCTGTTTGCGTTACCTCCTCGGTATCTATGGCTTCCGGCTCAGAGCATCCGTATTCTGATCTTGCCCCCAAATCGGATATGCATGTATATTCGTCTGTGCTCACCGAAGGGGAGCTGGAGAGTCTCATCAATGAGTATGGGATTCCTATGGACCTCCATCCCCGTTTACCTCCGATAGACTTTACCATGGACAAGTTGCCGAAGGATGCTATTGGGTTGTATGAGCAGTATCTTACGTTTTCGGGCGTTCGGGTTCCGTTTTCTACCTTTCTTCTGAGGGTGATTAGGTACTTCAAGGTTCACATCTCACAACTTGTGCCCATCGGGCTGAATAGGCTTGTTATGTTTGAGATATATTGCCGAAGTCTTGAGATTGAGCCTACCGTCAATCTGTTCCTGGTGTTCTATAAGTTGAATAAGCAGGGGCACTGGTTCTCGTTTGCCAGCCGGACCGGAGGGAGCTCTCCGGGACGTATATTTAAGGAAACGTGTTCAAGCTTGAAAAATTGGAAGGACAATTTTTTTCTAATAGATCGGAGGGCTATCCCGGATGCTATGCCGTGGAGGCATCCGGATTCCAGCGTTGCGGATGATGCTCCGTCGGGTGGTTATTCGGATGCTGATGTGGCAAAGTTATGTGAGGGGATAGTGGAGTTGAGGCCCGTTCATTCGGGTCTATTGTATGAAGTCGGATTGACAAAGGTCTGGAAGCACTCTGGTTTTCGTCCGGAGTTTAAGGATATCGAGAAGAATGGTAACGCAAACTTTTTTTTTTTTTTTTTTTTTTAAATTTATCCGCTTAAGGTTTTTTCTTTGTGCAGTTATTACCATGTCTCGTTACTTGCGCTTAAGGTCTGATCAAGGGTCGAGGTTGGGAAAAGGTCGTGCTCTTGCTGAGGAAGGGGAGATACCCCAGCAAGTCACCCCTCCTCTGGTTGTGGGGACGCGAAGTTCCGGAGCCCAGCCGGGTGCCAGATTGTGGAAAAGGCCAATCCGGTGTCTTAAAGGCCAAAGAAAAAGAGGAAACATAGGAGAAGAGGCGCCTGGACCATCATCCTTGTTAAAGAGAAGGAGACCTAACACGCCTTCTGTTGATCCATCGTCGAGTCCGGATAACTCTCAGCGGACTCGGTCGGTGACTCCCATAAATACTTTCGGGCCCGACCAGGGTAGCGTGGGTGGTGGCGGTGGTGGGGATGAGCTGGAGGGAGATTCTCGTCATTCGGAAGGTGGCCCTCGTGATCAGGAGAATACTTCGGTGGAGGCTCCTCCCGTTGTTTCTGTGGCAACTCCTTTTTTATCCGGTCAAGGTATGCTTTCTCTCTTGGGATGTACCTTGTCATTTGCGTCGCTTTCTCTCTTTTTCTTTTTTTTTTTTTTTTTTTTTTTTTTTTCTAATGTGTATTCCTTGTAGAAGCTGGGACGAGTGTGCCGGTGACGAACGTTCAAGGTGCTACTCAGGGCGGCACTTTTGTCGGAGGTACTTCACGGCTACTTTATTATTCCGGACTCTCTTATTTGTTTATGTGAGTCTGATTCCTTCTTTTTCAGGTGGGTTTGGCCGAATGGGTTCCGGGGAGCCGTTCATCCCTAGCTGGAGCTTATCGGTCAACACCAGTTTGAATGATGTCGTTCAGTGTCGAGACATGATGAGCAATCTCGCCCCCCCTTTCATCTTGGCGGAACAGGAGGATTTGCCTGATGATCGGGCTTTGTACAGAGGATGGTTTGAGCTATGTCACAGGTCTATGGCTGTTGCCGATGTGTTTAAGAGGTTCGAGCGCTTAAACCATCATTATTCGGAGCTCTATAAGGCCCACTCCACCTGTTGTAGCATCGATTCTCAACTTTCCGAGGCGCAAAATAGTCTCCGGGTTCAAAAGGAAGTTAATCAGAAGCTTGCCCAAGACAATCAAGCACTCCAAGAATCCCATCGCGACTGTGTCCGGAAGGAAGAGGAAGTGGGTTCCCGTCTGGCTTCTTTGGAGAAAGAGCTGAGTGAGTTAAAGGCTAAAGACGAGGAGAGAGAGAGAATGGTGGGACTGTTAGAAGAGGCTTTGAAGAAGAATACGGAGGAGCTGGATGAATCCGAGAGGGACGCGGCGGTCTTGAGAGCTGACGTTGAGAGGTTCGCCGTAAGTGCGGGCCACGAGGAGATCTTAAGGTTTAACTATGTGATGGAACTGGTTCCTGCGGTCATCCGGCGCTTACACGGGAGTGATGAATATCAGCAGGCTTGGGGGCGTGTTTTTAACGCCGCTATAGATTCTGGTTTTTTGGACGGTGTTAGGGAAGGTCGTAGTGAGGATGAGGTCGACAGGATCCTCGCCCAGCAGAAAGATTTTAATATGGAAGCGGTCAAGGGATTTATGGTTGCGTACGATGAGATGTTCGAGAGGTCGTTCCCCTATGTTGAGAAGATTAAGCGTTCTTATCATCTTCCTCTGGCGGATTTGATGAACATACTCCCTGAAGGATCCGGATCCACTCCCGGTGCAGGCACGTCCGGAGGATCTTAGCTTTTATGGATTATGGTGGGCCTGCGTGCCTTTGAATTGTAATTAAACAATGTACTTTCGTAACGCCAATTAGGTTGTCCGTATATTCGGATGGCCCCTTTTTGCTATGTAATTGAACAATTTATCCTTGTACCTTCGTAATATTATGCAGGTTGTTCGTACATTCGGACAACCAATTTTGGTTTTCTATCCCTTTATGCTTGTGTATGCATTTTGTATTTTTGATGGTGACACGGCACTTTCGTTATTGTATTGAGTCCCTGAATGAGTGTACTCCGGCCTTCCCTAGTGACTAGGCACTTTTCGGGGTAGATTATGCCTGTAAGTAAATATACCCCGGCTTTCCCTAGTGGCTTAGCACTTTTTGGGGTAAATGTTTCGCCTGTTGGTAAATCTACCTGGTGGCTCATCCCTGGCGTCGTCACGCCTACGGGGTATCTGCGTGCTGTTCGGGCATATATGCCTCAGCTCATCCCTTAATGTCTTAGCATTATTCGGGGGGTACGCAGTCGCCTACCGAATGGTATGTGGCCTTCCCTAGTGTCATTGCACTTACGGGGGTAAATCAAGTTTTGTTGAGGGGTTTTCGGATGCGCGGTCGGAGGTAGCTAATCTCCGCCGGTCCGTCCCTTAAGCATGAGATATGATCACGGAAAATTTTCCTCCTCCGTCATAGGTAGGGGAATATATGTCATTTCTTAGTGAAAATAAAGTAGTTCATGCCCGTAGGCTTACAATGCATGCATTTTTTAAAGAAAACATTTCTTCAAATTCATGGCGTGCCACTTCCGGGGCACTTCCTCTTCATCCAAAGTTTCCAACTTGTACGAGCCGTTGAGATTCGCCTCTTTGATCCGATAGGGGCCTTCCCACTTGGGTCCCAATTTGCCTTGATCTTCGGCTCTGCTGGCCTCGTTTTTTGGATACACAAACTCCCCCGGCTTGAAGGAGACCAGCCGTGCTTTCCGGTTGTAGTACTTTTCCAATTTTGTTTTGTATCTGGCCTCCATCACAGCGGCTTCTTCCCTCCATTCCTGTAGCAGGTCGAGGTTGAGACGGATGTCTTCTTCATTTTGTTCAACAGTTCGACGGGGATCGTCTTCTTTGAGCCCTTCCCTTATCCGCCTTACTCTGTACGTTGGCATGCCTATCTCTGCTGGTATGACCGCTTCGCTTCCATAGGTGAGGCTGAAGGGTGTTTCTCCGTTGCTAGTCTTGATGGATGTCCGGTGTGCCCAAAGGACGTTCGGTAACTCGTCCACCCATCCGGCTTTTGCGCGCCCCAACCTTGTTTTGATTCCTTCCATCAAGCTCTTGTTGGCCCTTTCTACCAGTCCGTTGGCTTGCGGATGGGTCACGGCTGTATTAATCTGCTTGATGTTGAGTTTTTCGCACCAGCCTTTGAAGGGGTTGTCTACGAATTGCTTAGCATTGTCTGTGACGATGATGGCAGGGAGACCGAAGCGGCACACTATGTTATCCCACACGAACTTCGTGACATCTTTCCCCGTAATCTTTGCCAATGGTTTGGCTTCCGTCCATTTGGTGAAATAATCGATGGCAACTAAGAGGAACTTGACCTTTCCGGCTGCCGAGGGTAGAGGTCCCACTATGTCCATACCCCATTGGTAAAAGGGCCACGGAGCCATGATGGGTGTTAGCTTAGTTTTTGGAAGCTGCGGCACTGGCGAATGGATCTGGCAGGAGTCACACTTGATTATTTCGTTTCTAGCATCCTGATGCATTGTAGGCCAGTAGTACCCTTGCCGCATGGCCTTCGCTACAACCGAGCGCGGACCGGAATGCATTCCACAGGCTCCCATGTGTATCTCCCTTATAACGTAGTTTGCTTGTAAGGGGCCCACGCACCTCATCATGGGTACCAAGTAGGCTTTTTTGTAGAGTATACCATCTTCCATGACATACTGGCTGATTTTCATCCTCAGGTTGCGGGCTTCATTAGGGTCTTCCGGCCAAATTCCTTCCTCAAGACACCGGATGATGGGGGTCATCCAGTTGTCTCCTTCTTCTTCAACGACGTTGTTAACTTCCTTGCTTTCCGTCGATCTTTCCCTTAGCACCTCCGCTAGCACTTCCTTCGTCAAGTGGTCAAAAGCGACAGTGGCTAGCTTACTAAGGACATCTGCCTTTTGATTCTGACCCCTAGGGATGTTCCGGATGGTGAAACTTTCAAAACTAGCTATGTATTCCTTTGCTTTTGCTAGGTATTTGATCATACTTTCGTGACTAGCCACATAATCCCCATTTATCTGATTAGCCACCAACTTAGAGTCCACCCGGACCTCGAGGCTACGGACCTGCATACTCTCCGCCATCCTTAGCCCCGCTAGTAGAGCTTCGTACTCGGCCTCGTTATTAGTGTTGTCGAACTCAAGTCGGATGGCGTAAGTGAATTCCATTCCCTCTGGATTGATTAGTACAAGACCCGCTCCAGAACCTTTATTATTGGATGCTCCGTCCGTATACAGAAGCCATTTCTCCTCCTCCTTTTTCTTCATCGCCGGCTGACTGAAGTACTTGTCGCTTCTTTCTCCGATGGGAGATTCTGACAGGAAGTCTACTAACACTTGACCTTTGATTGCGTTCCGGGGCTCGTAGGTTATGTTGTATGCACCCAGCTCCACCGAGTACTTAGCTAACTTCCCGGACGCTTCCGGCTTATTGAGGATCTGCTTTATTGGCTGGTCTGTGATTACCTTTATAGGGTGTGCTTCGAAGTATCTCCGGAGCCTTCTTGACATCTGTAACAGACACAGTGCTAGCTTTTCGATTGGAGCGTAGTTCCTCTCGGCTTCGTTGAGCGTTCGACTTACATAACGGACTGGTAATTGTCTTCCTTTTCTTTCTGTGAGGAGAACCGCGCTGACCGCTTCCTCCGCGGCCGCTAGATACACGTACAGCGTTTCTTTTACCATCGGCGTTGTTAGTGAAGGAAGGTCCGTTATCAACTTTTTCATTTCTTGGAATGCCGACTCTGCTTCTTCCGTCCACCGATACTCCTCCTTATTCTCCTTAGTGATGTTCTTGAGTGTTTCGAAGAACGGTAAGGATCTTTCAGCTGAACGAGCTAAGAAACGATTGAGTGCCGCCAATTTGCCGCTGAGGCTCTGCATCTCTTTGAGGGTCCTTGGCGATTGCATGTCCATTATTGCCTTCGTCTTCTTTGGGTTTGCCCGAATTCCTTCTGAAGTTACCATATACCCAAGGAATTTTCCTTCCTCCATTCCGAAGGAGCATTTTTTAGGATTTAGCTTCATGTTGATCTTCCGAAGGTTATCGAATGTTTCCGCTATATCCGCTAGAATTCCCTGCTCTTCCCTGCTCTTGATGACCATGTCATCTACATATGCCTCCAGGTTCCTCCCTATATGTGATTGAAAAGCGGAGTCTATCATCCGTTGATAGGTGGCTCCGGCATTCTTCAAGCCGAATGGCATCTTGGTGTAACAGTAGGTCCCTTGCTCAGTGTAGAACGCTGTTTTTTCTTCGTCTTCCCTTGCCATCTGTACCTGGTGATATCCTTTATAAGCATCCAAGAAACATTTGTACTTATACCCCATAACCGACTCGATCTTCCAGTCGATCTCCGGTAAGGGGTAATAGTCTTTTGGACAGGCGGAATTGATGTTCTTGAAGTCAATACACATACGCCAGCTTCCATCACACTTCTTCATAAGAACAGGGTTGGATATCCAGGTGGGGTATTTCACCGGCCTGACGATGCCAGCCTTGACCCATTCTTCTACTTCCTTTGTGACCGCCTGGCTCCGATCCGCCGCCAACATTCGGCGTTTTTGACATACCGGATCTATCGAGGGGTTGGCATTCAGAGTGTGCTCCATGATCCCTCTGGGGACTCCTGTCATATCCGCTGGCTCCCATGCGAATATGTCGAGGTTCCTTTGTAACAGTTCTTTGAGGCGCCTTTTGCCATCAACGGATAGCGCACCTCCTATTGTTACTGCTTGTTCCGGGAAGGCTGGGTTGATCGCCACTTCCTCCGTCAGACCCACCTCCCCTGTGCCTGTTTCTTCCTTATCCTGCTCCGGAACAGTAGTCTGCAATCTTTCCAATTTCCTACATTCCGAAATGATGACGGAGCGAGTGACCAACGTGGCAATCCCCCGCGGGGTTGGGAATTTCATCATGGAATGGACCGTAGAAGGTATGGCTCGCAGGATCTTCAATCCGGTCCTTCCCAAGATAACATTATATGGTGACGGTGCCCGAATGACTGTGAACTTCATCCTGACCTTCCGGTACAACCCTTCATCTCCGAACGACACATCTAATTCGATCTTCCCCAGCGGGCGAGTCACCTGTCCGGCAAACCCCAGCAGATCTGTCTGCGTTTGCTTCATTCGAGCCCTTACTTCCGAAGGCAGGTTGTTAAAGCAGTGTTCGAACATTACCTCCACCGAGGCTCCTTCATCTACAAAGACTCTCCGGACTAGGTACCCTTCCATTGTGGCTTCAACTATGAGAGGATCGTCCGATACGTCTCCATCTGGGAGAGGAGGGAACGTTATGGGGACATTCATCCATCTTTCCCATTGTTCCGACGACTTCCTCTTCCTTCGTTCGGGCCGGGTTCGGATCATATTGATGACCTTGTCTTTGGCTCCTGCGTCGTGCTTCGGGGTTTCTCTCCTTCCTTTCTGTCTTAGATCCTTGACCAGATGATTCAGCTTTCCCGATTCTAACGCCAGCTCTAATTGTCTCTTGAGCTGATAACAGTCATTCGTATAATGCCCTTTCTCCCCGTGGTAATCGCAGTACTTATCTTGGTTTTCCCTGCGGGGTGGGTCGCGCATCGGTTTCGGAGGAGGCAGGCGTAGCTGGTGTTCTGTGGCTAGAATTTCCTTTGGAGGTTTAGTGAGCGAGTCCAAGGTTAGGCGGGGAGTGCTTCGATTCGGGTGATCACCGCGATGGGGTAAATAGGGCGTTGGCCGATCACCGTGACGGTGTGTGCTACCCCTATCCTTCCCTGAATAGGTGTAACGTCCTTCATTCCTCCTGTCCCCTCCATAGTGGTTCCTGGCGGCTCTTTCATCTTTCCGGAATGGTCCAGTTGATGCTCTTCTTGTCGTATCATAATGTTCTCCTCGGGGCAGTTCAGTGCTGGCGAAGGCTGCTTCTGATCTCACAAAGTCGTCGACCCTGGTCATCATCTCTTCTACGGTTTTAGGGATCGTATCGGCGAACCGCTTGGCTAACTCGGGACATTTACACCCGTTCATGAACGAAGAGATCCTCATGATCTCCGGGGCTCCTTGTATGAATCCTGTCTCTGTGGTCCATCTTTCTTTGAATTCCGGCAGCGACTCGTTAGCCTTCCTTACTATTTTGGTGATCTCGGTCGGGTCCTTGACACAAGCTTTGTGCAAGGAAAAACGAGTCTCAAACTGGTCCCTGAAAGCTGCCCATTCGTCTATGCTCCCCGGTGAGAGTCCATCAAACCATCCCCTGGCCTTTCCGTCCAAAGTTTGCTGAAACATGCGGCACCACACGGGCATTGGCCATTCTCCATGCCCTGCAGCCCCTGTGAACCTGTTGAGATGATCTTGAGGATCCGTTGACCCGTCGTACAGCTTGATGTGGGTGGGCATCTTATGTTCCGGAGCGGAGAACTCGATGATTCGCCTACTGAACGGAGATTTCGAGACTTCCTTGAAGGGCTTTGCCAGGTCTTCGTCTTTCACTTTACTCCCCGTGACTATTTCTTTCTTCTTGTCCGCCGACTCACCCTTATCAAGAGTCGCTTCGTCCTCAAAATCCAATCGTATTGGCTCGACGGTGTCCCTCCGGTTATTGTGCTCTTTTATCATTGACTTGAGAGCTGTTACATACCCTTCTAACTGCTCTCTCTTCAATGGTGTGGAACTTCCTTCTACCCTTCCGGAAGCTTCAGGTGGTGTCGAACCCGTCATTCTATAGCTCTAGCAGATTGAATGCGAGTCCCACGGATGGCGCCAATGTCGAAGTATTTTTTTGTGGGTTATCGCAGCTATCTTTCAGCCTTAGGGGTAAGCCTTCCAGATACCTGCTAAGATGAACAACGCGTTAGTCTCGCCCTGGGTGTTATCCCAGGACCCGACTCCGGCGTAAGAGTAAGTATATGTTTTACCGAAATGTATAGTATAAATGTGTGTGTGTGTGTTGAGAAATGATACCTGATTCTCAATTACTGTATGCGTATTTATACTACCTGATGTCACTATCTGGTCCCTGGGTCTGTCGTACTTCAAGGGACCGTTGATGTTATCAGGACTGACACTGTCTCTGGCGTCGTGTCTGACATCCAGGAGCATAAGACAAAGTGTATCCAGGCTAGATGCCAAAGGTACTGTCAGGTCAGCGCGCCTTTCGGACGGATGGTTACCGAAGCACCCTGTGGTATAGACTTGGGCTGCTCTGGTATGGTATTGGACCTTTTCGGTAATGCATTAGATTCTTCGGACAGTGTTGGGCCCTTTAGTAAAGCATTGGGCCTCTCCGGTCATTGGGCCGGAGGGGCATATACGTCGTCAACTGGAAAGCTAATTGTCTCATTTGAAAGTGACTTGGGCATCACATATATATACCAGATATGTACGAAAATTGATCTAAAACAAAAATGACTAGACAAATGAGCTCTTATAAGAATAAAAAAAAGCTAATCGCCCAAATCTTCATAAAAAATGTTCTTGATTATGAGGTTTTCAATGAGATATGGACATGATTATCCTCAAGAGGAACCAAGATTTCATTTACTTAAAATACTAACAAAGATTCTATGTACATTATAGGTGCTTTGTGAGACATGGACTCTTCTGGAGCATCCAAGATTCTCAATATCTATGTCTTAACTAAAGAAAAAGCAGTTGAGGTACAATCACTAATCGGTAAGATTAATCTGCTTAAAATAATTTCGAGAAATCTCAAAACTCACAATAAAGTTACAAATCTGTCTATGTGTTTGCACTAGGTACGTATCAAAACTTTGACATCAAGCTTAACTGATTCCTCCTTTTCTTCATTGATCGAACGCATGACAAGTATCACAATAAATGTTAGTAGAAAATAGGATCACAGAAATCTGAGAGTCGTGTAAACACTTTCAGATTGAAGTATTTCGATTGTTCTATTGAAATCTTAAATCGAATAAAACTCAGATTTTAGAAACGAGAATATGTTTTGTAAGTTATGAAACCGAACCAAATGGATAATCTATACATATGACCAACATAACTGATTGTCGGTTGTAACTGCCAAAGCAGTTATATTAACCACCGAATCAGATAATTAAGGGGCAAAATACTGAGAATTTTATTTTCAAGTGCGTTTTTAACATAGCACTTTATACTAGGGGCTGCCGCCCCTTGCACCCTGCTACCAGGGGCGCTGCCCCCGGACCTCCGTCGAAGCCCCCGAATGATAATCATAATAACGTCATACAAGTGTGCACTCCGAACAACCCCGACTTGTTGAACATTTATCACAATTACACATTAATCAACTAAGTCAATACATTACACTTAAATCATATTGATGATGCAAGATCACCAACAATAAACACATTATCAACACCATTAATGTGAAGTCAAGTTAAGTTCTCTATAATATCGAGCTCTACACGTATACATGGATAGAAAATAGATAGGAGAACGCTCGTTTAATTAGTTGGATCAAGTGGTATAACAATCCTTGTAACATTCAATCCTAATTGTATTCTTTCCTAGGTTCTTTGTAATATAGATGCCATTAAAAAAAGAGTCAAGATCTCTAAATTGACATTAGATAAATCTTCAAGGTTGTTTGAAATTTTGAAGGATGTTTAGGGAGTAAATTGCAAAAAACGTCCTCATGGTTTGACTAAATTGCAGGTTTCATCTAGAACTTTTCGAAAATACAAGAACGGTCCATGTGAAAAACTTTATATTGCAGTTTTCATCCTTGTCCAAAATAAAATAATTAAAATACCCTTGTTAAAAACTGCAATTGAAAGACGGAAATTGCAACTCAAAGTTTCTCAAAGAGACGGTGCCTGCACTTTTGGAAGTGTTACAGATAAAACTTGCCATTTGGTCAAAACGCCTAGACGATTTTTGCAATTTACTCGTGTTTAGGAGTATTTAACTTTATTCTTAGAAAGCATATAATTTTGTTTCCGTAGGGTTTCTATTTTCTAACAGCAAGTAGATACTCCTTTAATAGGTAACATTCATTTATGTTTCATTGGTATTGCAGCAATAGTTTCACCAATCACATGCAGTTTATGTGCAACTAAAAGGTGATTAGCAAGTGACCTGCTGACACATTGTTGCATATTATTAATCTAATATACGGAGAATTTAATACAGTAATCTAATCTAAGATCATATCTTTATAACCTAATATAAAATATAAAGAGGCAATTCTTTGTTCCCATATTGAAGGACAAAACCCTAAGTAAGCCTGTTTTGGTTTTCATATATCCATTACTAAAAGTATGCATACATAGGTGGACCTCTTATGTCCATACATTTTGTGAAACTTTTTAGAAGAGATCAGTGGGTTACAAATGAAAGGTAGGTCAACTTTATGATTATCTTAGTTGATCATACTAGAAAGACCAAACAACATACACTTAAACCATGGGAAAGAACATAATGTACATTTTATTTTCTTCTATGATTTTTCACAATCCAAGCTATATGAACAATTGATCTGCAGTTTCATTATTCTTGGAATTAAATACAATCGAATAAAAGTAAAAGGTAAATCGCAAAAAGATAATATTTTATATAATAAAAGAATTACATCATTTCAGGAGTGTTTTTGCAAAACCCTTCTCATTAAAAAAAAAATTGGATCAATAGGAGAGGTTAATTTTGCAACGTAAGACAAATCAGACGACGTGATTGGTTAATAAAAGTCAAAATTAAATTGATTTTGGTCAACCTTTACTTTATTTGGTGTAGAAATTTGGTTGAGAAGAAAAACACATAAAAATATAACTGTCAAATTTGTGAAAACAAAAACTTTAAAAAAGAGGGGGTAATTAATAAAACTTTATGGTTAAATTTTTAAAAATTATATAGAGTTAAGTGTAATATTATAAGTTTCTATATTTTTTTAATAACTTTGGAAATTAAACAAATACTCCCTTATATTTTACACCCCCTATACTTTATAACTTAAAAATACAATATATATGTTGTTTTAAAACTCCAACATATATATATATACATAAGATTATAAATGTCATTTTTTTACTATATATGTTTACTAAGTACTCATTATTTCATATTAAAAGTATGACAAATGTGGACACGAATTTGAATATTAAATACGGCTAAATTATTAAAAACGAGAATATAATTATCAAATTGTAAGTACTAGCTACTGTAATATGAAGAAAAAAAACGTGATTTTACTTATAACAATTACTCATGTAATTTTTATTTATTTATATAAGGATATGTAGAAAAACATTTTAAAAAAACTTTAAGGAGTATATTTTAACTTCATCAACGTTTATTATGTGCAACTAAACTCGCATCTTGTGTACATCATAATATTAATAGTGAAATTTAAATAGGAACATCAATATCTATATCAGCTAAATATAGTTTAATCTTGAGTTATCTAACAAATTTGTTTTTACAAAATTTGATTATACAAAATTCTAAAGAATATAATGAAGGGCAAATCACCTAAAAATGTAGTTAGCTTGCCACTTTTTCCATTGTATGTAGCATTCTTTTTTTTTCTCATTCTGTGAATAAACCTCTATGGTTAGTCCTTTCTGTGTACCCGTTACCAAAAAAACCTGCATCGTTAGTCCTTTATGCTAACGACCGTTAATAAATAACTTAAAATTTGGTTATCTTACGCTAAATTTGCATCATTGGTCCTTTATACTAACGATCGTTAAAAAATAACTTAAAATTTGGTTTTCTTACGTTTCCGTCTATTTTTTCACATTTTCGTCCGTTTTTACACGTTTTCGTTCGTTTTAACACGTTTTTGTCCGTTTTTTCACGTTTTTACACGCTTTCATCCGTTTTTTCAAGTTTTCGTCCGTTTTTTCACGTTTTCATCTGTTTTTACACGTTTTCATCTGTTTTTACACGTTTTCATCTGTTTTTACGCATTTTCGTCCGTTTTTTCACATTTTCATTCATTTTTACACGTTTTCGTCCGTTTTTCATATTTTCATCCGTGTTTACATATGTATTCGTCCGTTTTTACACGTTTTTATCCGTTTATTCACATTTTCATCTGCTTTTACACGTTTTCATCCATTTTAACACATATTCGTCCGTTTTTGCACGTTTTCATCCGTTTTCGTCCGTTTCAACATGTTTTCGTCAGTTTTTTCACGTTTTCATCTGTTTTTACATGTTTTCGTCCGTTTTTACACGTTTTCATCCGTTTTTTCACGTTTTCGTTTGCTTTTACACATTTTTGTCTTTTTAGCACGTTTTCGTCCGTTTTTCTCTTTTTCGTCCGTTTTTTCACGTTTTCATCAGTATTTTCATGTGTAAACACATACGAAACGTGTAAAAACGGCCGAAAACATTTGAAAACGTATTAGTATGCGAAAAAAAAAGACAAAATGTGCAAACACGAACGAAAATTTGAAACAACGGATGAAAACTTGTAAAAACGGATGAAAACGTGAAACAACGGACAAAACGTGCAAAAACGGACGAAAACATGTAAAAAAAAGAAGAAAACGTGTAGAAATGGATGAAAACTTGAATAACGAACGAAAATGTGTTAAAATGGACAAAAACATGTTAAAACATACAAAAACATGTTAAAACATACAAAAACGTGTAAAACAGACAAAAACATGCAAACAGACGAAAACATGCAAAAACGAATGAAAACGTGTAAAAACAGATGAAAACGTGAAAAAACAGACGAAATCGTGTTAAAATTGACGAAACCGTGTTAAAACGGATGAAAACGTGTAAAAACGAACGAAAACGTGCAAAAATGGACGAAAATATGTAAAAATGGATGAAAACGTATAAAAACGGATGAAAACGAGAAAAACAGACGAAACGGGAAAAAACAGACGAAAACGTGAAAAAACGGACGAAAACGTGTAAAAACGAATGAAAACGTGTAAAAACGGATAAAAACGTGAAAAAAGGACGAAAGCGTGTTAAAGCGAACGAAAACGTGTAAAAACGTACGAAAACGTGAAAAAAAAGGACGGAAACGTAAGAAAACCAGATTTTAAGTTATTTTTTAACGATCGTTAGTATAAAGGACCAACGACGCAAGTTTAGCGTAAGATAACCAAATTTTAAGTTATTTATTAACGGTCGTTAGTATAAAGGACTAACGATGCAGGTTTTTTTGGTAACGGGTACACAGAAAGGACTAACGATGGAGGTTTATTGACAAAATGAGAAAGAAAAAAGAATGCTACATACAATGAGAAAAAGTGACAAGTTAACTAGATTTTTAGGTGATTTGCCCTATAATGAATAATGAAAAACTTGTGCATAAGTATATAATTATATGTAATTACCTTTAAAAATATAATATTCAGCATTGATACAAAATTTTTTTTTTGTCAAAACCCTGTGCGTGCACAGGTATTATAACTAGTTATAGAAGATATAAATATAATCCGAGTTTAGTGACGTCAACAACTCACTAGTCGAAAAAGACGCAGCTAGTCTTGGTAAAATACTCTAATTATTTTTATTTATCGCTTTTATAAATATTACCACTAACTATAATGTTATAATTATTAATATTAACATTTTAAAACTCAATCTTTATATATTTTAGAAATAGATAGATATATACATCGCTTTTACAAATGTTATAATCAATAATTATAAATATTAACATTTATGGCTTGAAACTAAATATTTATAAATATATATTATTACTATTTATATTACATGTAAAGAGAAAATACATTTTCATTAAAACTTAAAAACTTAAAAAATAAGTAATGTTGTTAGACTAATATAACCCTACTTGTAAAAGTCAACACAATACATAATTAATTATAATTTAAACTGCTAATTTTCTTTACTATATATAGAAAAAGATTGCACACATATAAATAACGTTATTATATACCGTCACCGTTATACACGGATAAGCGTGTAGTAATGTGGCGCGTATCAATTTTTGGAATGAGGTTATTCAAAAGGTTGCAATCAAGCTTTCCAAATGGAAAGCTAAATCATTATTAATGGGGTAGACTTACCTTTTTAAAATCGGTTTTAGGACCCCTCCCTACGTATTATATGTCGTTGTTTAAAGCCAGGGACGAAGTCTGTTCATCTTGAACGATTACATAATTCTTTCTTCTTGAGGGTGGAGATGGATGAGCGTAAAATGACTTGGGTTTGTTGGCCTAAAGTTATGGCGCATAAGCAATATGGCGGGTTAAGGGTTAGTAGTTTGTTTGCTCTTAGTTGTGCTTTGTTGTTTAAATAGATTTGGCACATAAGCAGGAAGATCTAACTGCCTCAAAACGAGATATGGGAGAGCATACTAATTTATATGATTTGGAGAAAACAAATACCCACACGATAGATGATGGCACCATAGAAAGTGTTCCTAAGAGCATGTATCCTGGTGGTTCCAAACACGATCACGTTGGCTCTTTAGCTCCATCTCCAAAATCAATTATTGGTTTCTCTATCCTTGAATGCTTTCAAGAGTTTATTAACATTGGCAAAGCAATGGATTTCGGCATGAAAGGGTGTGGAGAAGATTATAGAAGAATTAACACTAGCATGCGAGATCATAATAGTTTTAAATGAATTGTCTATCTATTAAAGTTCAAGAGTTGGGTGGAAAGAAGAAAAAACAATAGGTGAAAACGCTTTGCCATTCTAATCAAGTGAACTTTATATCTCTTCAAGAGACTAAGATGGTCTCATTTGATGTTTTTTGTGGTGAAAGCTTTTTGGGGTAACATGCTTTTTGATTTTGCTACTAGCTCAACGCGTAGTAAATCAGGTGGTATCTTATGTGTTTAGGATAAAACGATCTTTCAAAAGAGGAAACTATATTGTACTAATCATTGTCTTTGTGTTGAAGGTAATTGGTTAGCTACCGATTCAAATTTGTTGTTCATGTCGGTTTATTCCCCCCCAAGACATGCCTCTTAAAAGACATCTATGTGCATACATGACGGAGATTATTAATCGTTGGAATAGTGAGGTTGTTGTTATGGGAGACTTTAATGAAGTGCGTTTGCTCGGAACGACATCGAATGCGTCTTAATTCAATATGTTCATTACCAACTCTCACTTGATTTATGTTCCTCTTGGTGGGTATTATTTATACTAACATACATGGCTTCAAACTCAATCTTTATATATTATAAATTGTAGGATCAAAGATATAGTTGATTTATGTGATTCGGGGGGTCGGGGAAGCTCAGAGTAAAGAGTAAACATGATAAAAGAAGAAACTAATGCAATTCTCGTAATGACTTCTGTTAGTGCAAATATTACGATATTTAATCTATACAGTCTCGTTTGTTTTGATTGATGACAAACATGTAACTTGTAATACATAACGTAAAATGTACAAGTTACTTGTAATCACACTTTGTCTCAACA
>OU343221.1:189515225-189623162 GCA_910596185.1 Chrysanthemum makinoi
CCACATAAAATATCAACATCCATGATCTTTTACTCTTCCACTACAAATTTTCTTCTTTTTTAATTTTATAAATGTATTTAATTTTAAGTTAAAGTATTTAATTATAAATATAAACTATTTAATTTTAATTTTATATTAAATAAAAGTATTTAAATTAAATAATTTTTTTAAAATTAATTTATATATAAGTGTTTTAGATAGATTATTGGATTATAAATGTTATTTTAAATATTGTAAAATAAAAACTGGTTTATATAGTTTAAAAAAAAACATATGTTTACAGTTTGGGACGAGAATGTCGTCCCAAAGTGTTTGGCGGGTTCTAAAATAATGGCGGGATGTATTTATTTTTGTGAAAAGTTATTTAAAAATATTTTAAATACTAAAAAATCAAATAATTACAAAATTTCGTAGTGGGCCAAAAGTTCTTTGTTGACCGCTTTTTGTTGAAAACGTGTGAGACCTATCTTCAATTTGGGACTACTATGTCGACCCAAATATTTTGGGCGTCCCAAATTTAACATATTGGTGTAGTGTTTACGGGTGTTATATATTTATAGTGAAATGGGTAGTGCATATATTTTGCGTTTGCATGGTGATATCATACTTGATATCGTGAAATTCCATCGAGTAAATATGATATTTTAAAAGTTTGTAAGAGGAATATGAAATCCTCTACTATTTAAAAGAAAATATATGGAATCATATCTTTAGGAGGAAGGTACCTTAAAGGGAATTGATACTTACACCACACTTTTTCATCACCATTCATGCATTACGTATTGTACATACAATCTGTAATGCATAAATGGTGGTGAAAGAATCAACAAGTGTGGTGTGAGTATCACCTCCTTACCTTAAAATGAGTGGGGAATACAAATATAACTTTAGACAAGGTACCATGTCTGAGAAGCTCAAACCCATGAACAATTAGGATGACTACATTATTGCTATGTACGTTATCAAGGTACTCACACTCAGAGCATCTCCTTTGTTCTTTTTTCCAGAATCGTGATATGGTTCGGTGTGTCCAAAAAATACTAGTAAGCAAAGTAGTGAAGGAACCTGATGTCGGTCAAAAGCATGGCCAAGTTAGGTACCTAGAGACACAAGCTATGAACAAACCCGCGCGTGGTCAAGAGATTCTAGGACGATCATATGAGAAAGCTCCTATAACCTAAAAGATACCAGAGCTAGTAGAAAACAACTTATTAAGGTACCACACATTTCTCAGAACCATTACCAAGGCTTCCTCAAGAAGATATATGTTGGTATGTGAACAAACAATCTATGGATCTCAACTAAACCTTAGAATCTCTTGATTAAAGTGATGATACATAGAATTAAATTACACAAGTAGACACCTAGCTAGCTATCTAATAGAGGTTTCAATTCCAGTTAATGATCCTCGGCGAATTATGTTTTATTTGTAATAGGAGACCCGGACCAGCTAGCTTATAAGTTGTGAAAGTGTTTTTTTAAAGTACAAAACCTCCTAGATATGTGTATTTAAAAAACTAGATTATTGCTGATCATATAGCTTTTGTGATTACATTTGACACACTTTATTTTTTGGGAGAAAACTGTTTCTAACTAGACCAGGTACAAATGAGTTTTTAACTAGAGACTGTTTGACCCATACCCATTAGTTACCCAACTCATTAGACGATCCTTTTGTCACCCAAAGCATCATCACTAGAAAATTTGATCAAATCAGGAAACATTAGCATGGAATACATGTTTCAACCAAAGTTACATGATCTTGGTAAAAGGTTGTGTAAAGTAGTGGGTAAGCTATTACTGATCTTAAAAAGAATACGGGAAATGGATTATGATCAAACTCACAATGGTTATAATGAAGCTAACTTAGCAAATATTGGAGAAGGATTTTGATCAATATAGCTTTAAGAACTATGTTTAAGACATATAAAAACATGCTTACTATACTTAATATATTTTCTGTATATTAACCATAGCCAGGTCGATGATAACTGATGAGTGTCTAAATACTCATCATTTTTGTACAATCTAAACTGCAAAATCATCTGAAAACACTTAAAAATGCATCAAAATGATGAAAATATCACAAATCAGTGTTTTATGTGTTTTAAATGCAAAAATATCAAAATCGATGAAAACATATCAAGTTTGCAAAATTGGCGCTTTTAGTCCCCAAGTTTCAAAAAGTTGTCAAATCTAGTCCCTGGAATTCAAAAATCAAGAATTTTATCATTCAAGGTCCCTGAAATGTTCTAAGTTGTTTAAAAATGGTCCTTGAATGATTCTTTGGTCAAATGGCAGATAAGGTCCCTAAAGTTTGAAAAATTGCAAAATTGGTCCTTGGATATTTTAAAATGGAGTTTTATGCAAAAAGGGTCCTTGTTCTATCAAAGTTTGTCAAGTTTGGTCCTTTTGATATCTTTGGAAAAATGGGCAAGTTCAGTCCTCAAGTTTGGTGGAATTACATTTTTGGTCCTTGTATACTTGCATAATCCAAACGGACCCCCTTTGTATTTTGAGCCCAACCAAAACAAATAGAACCCCCGCCAATATCCTTGATCCCAGTCCAAACCCAATTGTGAACCCTCCCTTATTATAACCCACGGTCAAAACAAGTTAAAGGCCAAAACCCACCCAATCGTTCATCTCCCTCTCATAACATCAAATCCAAAACCTGAAGTGTTTTCCATCTTTTCAAACACACCACTTGTCTCACCTCACCCTCACCTTACCTTGTCCCCTCCACCTCCACATCTTCCAAAACCCATTAATATCAAAACCTCGCTCAAAAGAAAATTGGCGTAAAAAATCCAAATGGACGGATATGATGATTTTGGCCAATCCAATGGCTCAGATGAGGTGGGATACATTCAGAGGTCAACAAGGAGTTTAAAAAGTCTATAAAGAGGAGCAGAGAAGCATTGTATGAAGATATCTAGAATTTTTAGTTTACTTAATGTCGTTTTAGCTTAAACTCAATTTTCAGTGTATGTTTTAACTTAAAAGCTTTGTATTTCAAGTATTTAGTGTGTAATAAATCTTTTGAAGTCATCAATTGCAGTTTCAATTCAAGTTTCCAGTTTATGCATATTTTCAAATTTCAAAAATCTCATGAATGTTCTAATGTTGTTAGTTGATTGTTATTAAGGACTAAATAAGCCACATAAGCTCCTAGATAGCTTCTAAAAGCTATTAGATATCATAAAATTCAGCTTAGCATCAAAAAGGAAAAATCACCAAAAATACCAAATAATTAGTTGAAAAATCAAAAATCCCATGGAAATGGTGTTCACAAGCTGAGCAGTGTGAATTTTGGACTTGGGTTAGTGGCTTAGTGGTAAGCCTATAGGATGGTCTTGTGATCCTTGTTCTTGGTTTTAGCCAATCCATCTTGTAAGCTTTTTTGATCATTTTGGCATTTAACTGTTTAAGTTAATTAGTAGCTTTAATCTCTATTTCTTATTGTTCATTAGTGTTAGTTAAGTCAAATTAACCAATAAAATAGATAGCTTGTTCATTTAAATTTGTAGTTGTTAAAAATCTTATTTTAACATTTGCATAATGGTCATTTCTTAGTTTCTTATTGTTAGTGCTGTTGTTTCATGTTTATTTAGTCTTATTTAATGATTATATAAGGTCTCAGAATCAGTTTCATGGTTTAAATCTGTGTTTTGCTCTGAAAATCACCAAATCAGCCTTATAAAGGTTTGTTTGGTTTAACTTGTTCAACTGTGATAGAGGTTGTTACATTCTTTGTTCTTGGTTGTTATCAGTCACATTAGTCTAATATATCTCAGTTCACCCAAGAAACCAGTGGTCATTGTTAAAAAGTCAAAATAATCTTTGATCCTATCTTGTGTACTAACTGTTGGATTTTAATGATTCATGGTCATGATTTTGTGTTCATAAGTTATTAAAATTACTCAAATCAGTCTTAGTTCACCTTATTACAACATATTAAGTGAGTAGGATCAGTTCAAAGTTCACTTAAGTCAAACTTAGTGAGTTTTTATAAAAGTCAAAATCTTCATTTGGTCGTTTTTGATTAAAATGATATTTTTAGTGTGTGTTTAATATTAAGATTTAGGAGATAAGCTCTTGGAATATCAAAGTTTAGTTGCTAAACTTAATTAGAAAAATACTAGTTCACTTTTAAGCAGCTTGCTTAGTGCTTATTTACTAGCTTCTTTTGAGTACCTGTTCTAAATTGTGTCCTCGTGCACCGCTTTACAAGCTCAATCATAGGCTCACACAGAGCTTATTTGTTGGTCAAATCCTGTGATTCTTGGTTCTTTGAGTAGTTGACCAAGCCATCTTGAAGTTCCAAGCTTAAGTTTTTATTTTGAAGCTTGTTTGGTAGGGCTGCAATAAGCCTCAACCTTGTCCCATTTCTGTGTTGATCATAAGTGCTTATTATCTTTTTAGTAGCTTATCAAGATGCTTGTTTGTGTCTTTTAGCTTAATTTGAGTAGTACTAGCTTATTTACATCTTATTTGAGCTTTTGTTTCAAACTTGCGAGCTTGTTAGAGCTTATTTCTCCAAAATAAGCTCATAAGCAAACTGTTAAGCTCTAAGCTTAGCAAATAGCTTATTTTATATTTGTAAAATTTTTGTGTTCATTAAAGTTTCTTATAATCAGTAGTTAAGTAGTTTTGAAAAAGAAACTAGAAAACATCAATTTAAAAAAAGTGATAGTGTTTATTTAATAGGTTTTAGCTTTTTGATTTTTCTTTTCATATTATTATTAAGCAAATCTTGTTTTGATATTTTTCTTAGTTTTCTGTCACCTTAAGTTATTTTTAGAAAAAGTTTCATAATTTTCCTAATCTGTTTAGTATTTATTATAATTTTAAATAAGTAAAAGTATTAAATAATTAGTAATAAATAATTAAAAAGCATAAAAATATCTTTTCAGTTTTAAAATTAGTTTTATCATATTTTAGATTTTTCTAAGTTATAATTTTATTTTTCCAGGTTTATTTTATATTTTCTAGTATTTAAGTGTATTTTAAATAGTGATTAATTAGTAATAAATATATAAAAAGTGTAAAAAAATATATTTTTAGTTTTAAAATAAGTTTTATAATATTTTAGATTTTTCTAAGTCTTAATTTTATTTTTCTAGCCTTATTTCATATTTTCTTTTATTTTAGAGTATTATTAAATAGTTTAAAATAGTTTTTAATTAATAATAATTAAATAAATAGTTATAAAATAATTTTCTTTTTCTAATAATTTTCTTTTATTTTTAGGATTCTAAAAATGTCATTTTCATATTTTTAGGTCTTTTATTTCTTAGATCTCATTTTTAATTTGGTACGTTTACGTAGTTTTTAAACGCACGTATTTACGAACGTTGTGTCCGATTGTTGTGCTTTCCAATTCTGTGTCCAAATATCTTTCCATTCAATCAGTAGTGTAATTTCCAATCCAAATCCTTACTGATCACTATCCTTAGTGATCATTCTATCATCCGATCAAGTTTACACACCATTGAGTCTCCCGTGGACTTAACGACCCGGAATTCACTATATTCCTCTGATCTTCATTGCATTTTCTTTTTGAGCTGTTTTAAGTTTATTACGGTTGACCATTCACAAGTGGTTGACTTGTGTGATTAAACTTGACCGTTTGGAAGCAATCAATAACCACCTCAAAATAAAGCGCAACAAAATCATTAAATCAATTAAATAAATTTAAATCTCGATCTTACAATAACTAATCGGTGTGTAAGTATTTTTGTATTATCGCAGCTATCTTTCAGCCTTAGGGGTAAGCCTTCCAGATACCTGCTAAGATGAACAACGCTAGTCTCGCCGGGTGTTATCCCGGACCGGACCGTAAGAGTAAGTATATGTTTTACCGAAAGGTATAGTATAAATGTGTGTGTGTGTTGAGAAATGATACGATTCTCAATTATCAGTAGCGCGTATTTATACTACCGATGTCACTATCGGTCCCCGGTCCTGTCGTACTTCAAGGGACCGTTAATGTCGCCGATCGACACCGTCTCTGGCGTCGCGGTCGACATCCGGAGCATAAGACAAAGTGTATCCGGCTAGATGCAAAGGTACTGTCAGTCGTAGCGCTTTTCGGACGGATGGTTACCGGCGACCTGTGGTATAGACTTGGGGTGCTGCGGAATGGTATTGGACCTTTTCGGTAATGCATTAGTTTCTTCGGACAGTGTTGGGCCTTTTAGTAGAGCATTAGGCCTCTCCGGTCATTGGGCCGAGGGCATATACGCCATGTCCCCCAAGATATGTTACTTGTTTATGACAAGTGACGGATACTTAATTTTGTCTCAGACGTTGGGTTTATTCGAATGATTGGGCATACTTTGGCCTTATGGGCTTCGTTGGGACCCCGGGCCCGCCCATTGGTAAAGCGGTTAAAATAATGTACCGTTGTCTGTGAGATTGTGCCACGTGGCGATGGTTTCCGTGACGCTCAGATTGGTCCCCTCTCGACATGACGCGACGTTTTGCGTCCCCACCTCCTTTGCCTATATAAACCCTTTTACCCTCATTTGTTATTTTTACTCTAACTTTTCACTGTTTGCTTTTGAATACTCCGGGAGACTCAGTGCGCCGCTTTTACTTTTATTCCATTTTCGTTTGCGTTACCTCCTCGGTATCTATGGCTTCCGGCCAGAGCATCCGATCCGATCTTGCCCCCAAATCGGATATGCATGTATATTCGTCCGTGCTCACCGGCGGGGAGCTGGAGAGTTCTCATCAATGAGTATGGGATTCCTATGGACCTCCATCCCCGTTTACCTCCGATAGACTTTACCATGGACAAGTTGCCGAAGGATGCTATTGGGTTGTATGAGCAGATCTTACGCTTTCGGGCGTTCGGGTTCCGTTTTCTACCTTTCTTCTGAGGGTGATTAGGTACTTCAAGGTTCACATCTCACAACTTGTGCCCATCGGGTGAATAGCTTGTTATGTTTGAGATATATTGCAGTCTTGAGATTGAGCCTACCGTCAACTGTTCGTGTTCTATAAGTTGAATAAGCGGGGCACTGGTTCTCGTTTGCCACCGGACCGAGGGAGCTCTCCGGGACGTATATTTAAGGAAACATGTTCAAGCTTGAAAAATTGGAAGGACAATTTTTTTCTAATAGATCGGAGGGCTATCCCGGATGCTATGCCGTGGAGGCATCCGGATTCCGCGTTCGGATGATGCCCGTCGGGTGGTTATTCGATGCTGATGTGGCAAAGTTATGTGAGGATAGTGGAGTTGAGGCCCGTTCATTCGGTCTATTGTATGAAGTCGGATTGACAAAGGTCGGAAGCACTCGTTTTCGTCCGGAGTTTAAGGATATCGAGAAGAATGGTAACGCAAACTTTTTTTTAAATTTATCCGCTTAAGGTTTTTCTTTGCAGTTATTACCATGTCTCGTTACTTGCGCCTAAGGTCTGATCAAGGGTCGAGGTTGGGAAAAGGTCGCGGCTCTTGCCGAGGAAGGGGAGATGCCCAGCAAGTCACCCTCCTCTGGTTGTGGGACGCCAGTTCCGAGCCCACGGGTGCGCAGATTGGAAAAGGCCAATCCTGTCTTAAAGGCCAAAGAAAAAGAGGAAACAAGAGGAGAAGAGGGCGCCTGGACCATCATCCTTGTTAAAGAGAAGGAGACCTAACACGCCTTCTGTTGATCCATCGTCGAGTCCGGATAACTCTCAGCGGACTCGGTCGGTGACTCCCATAAATACTTTCGCCCAGGTGGTAGGGTGGGCGGTGGTGGGGATGAGCTGGAGGGAGATTTCTCGTCATTCAAGGTGGCCCTCGATCGAGAATACTCGGAGGCTCCTCCGTTGTTTCTGTGGCAACTCCTTTTTATCCGGTCAAGGTATGCTTTCTCTCGGGATGTACCTTGTCATTTTTGGCCGCTTCTTTTTCTTTTTTTTTTTTTTCTAATGTGTATTCCTTGTAGAAGCTGGGACGAGTGTGCCGGTGACGAACGTTCAAGGTGCTACTCAGGGCGGCACTTTTGTCGGAGGTACTTCACGGCTACTTTATTATTCCGGACTCTCTTATTTGTTTATGTGAGTCGATTCCTTCTTTTCAAGTGGGTTTGGCCGAATGGGTTCCGGAGCCGTTCATCCCTAGCCGGAGCTTATCGGTCAACACCCGTTTGAATGATGCTGTTCGTGTCGAGACATGATGAGCAATCTCGCCCCTTTCATCTTGGCGAACAGAGGATTTGCCGATGATCGGGCTTTGTACGAGGATGGTTTGAGCTATGTCATGGTCTATGGTGTTGCCGATGTGTTTAAGAGGTTCGAGCGCTTAAACCATCATTATTCGGAGCTCTATAAGGCCCACTCCACCTGTTGTAGCATCGATTCTCAACTTTCCGGAAGCAAAATAGTCTCCGGGTTCAAAAGGAAGTTAATCAGAAGCTTGCCCAAGACAATCAAGCACTCCAAGAATCCCATCGCACTGTGGTCCCAAGGAAGAGGAAGTGGGTTCCCGTCCGCTTCTTTGGAGAAAGAGCTGAGTGAGTTAAAGGCTAAAGAGAGGAGAGAGAGAGAAAGGTGGATCTGTAGAAGAGGCTTTGAAGAAGAAGACGGAGGAGCTGGATGAATCCGAGAGGGACGCGCGGTCTGAGAGCCGACGTTGAGAGGTTTCGCCAAGCGGGCCACGAGGAGATCTTAAGGTTTAACTATGTGATGGAACTGGTTCCTGCGGTCATCCGCGCTTACACGGAGTGATGAATATCGAGAGCTTGGGGCGCGGTTTTAACGCCGCTATAGATTCTGGTTTTTGACGGTGTTAGGGAAGGTCGTAGTGTAGGATGAGAGGTCGACGGATCCTCGCCCAGCAGAAAGATTTTAATATGGAAGCGGTAAGGGATTTATGGTTGCGCATTGATGAGATGTTCGAGAGGTCGCCTCTATGTTGAGAAGATTAAGCGTTCTTATCATCTTCCTCTGGCGGATTTGATGAACATACTCCCGGGATCCGATCCACTCCCTCAAGTGCACGTCCGGAGGATCTTAGCTTTTATGGATTATGGTGGGCCTGCGTGCCTTTGAATTGTAATTAAACAATGTACTTTCGTAACGCCAATTAGGTTGTCCGTATATTCGGATGGCCCCTTTTTGCTATGTAATTGAACAATTTATCCTTGTACCTTCGTAATATTATGCAGGTTGTTCGTACATTCGGACAACCAATTTGGTTTTCTATCCCTTTATGCTTGTGTATGCATTTTGTATTTTTGATGGTGACACGGCACTTTCGTTATTGTATTGAGTCCCTGAATGAGTGTACTCTCGCCTTCCCTAGTGACTAGGCACTTTTGGGGGTAGATTATGCCTTAGTAAATATACCCCGGCCTTCCCTAGTGGCTTAGCACTTTTTGGGGTAAATGTTTCGCCTGTTGGTAAATCTACTGGTGGCTCATCCCCTGGCGTCGTCACGCTCTACGGGTATCTCGTCGTTGTTCGGGCATATATGCCTCACCATCCCTTAATGTCTTAGCATTATTCGGGGTATGCGCCGCCGCCAATGGTATGGCCTTCCCTAGTGTCATTGCACTTACGGGGGTAAATCAAGTTTTGTTGAGGGGTTTCGATGCGCGGTCGGAGGTAGGTAATCTCCGCCGGTCCGTCCCTTAAGCATGAGATATGATCACGGAAAATTTTCCTCCTCCTCACATAGGTAGGGAATATATGTCATTTCTTAGTGAAAATAAAGTAGTTCATGCCCGTAGGCTTACAATGCATGCATTTTTTTTTAAAGAAAACATTTCTTCAATTCATGGCCACTTCCGGGGCACTTCTTCTTCATCCAAAGTTTCCAACTTGTACGAGCCGTTGAGATTCGCCTCTTTGATCCGATAGGGGCCTTCCCACTTGGGTCCCAATTTGCCTTGATCTTCGGCTCACTGGCCTCGTTTTTTGGATACACAAACTCCCCGGCTTGGGAGACCACCGTGCTTTCCGGTTGTAGTACTTTTCCAATTTTGTTTTGTATCGGCCTCCATCACACGCTTCTTCCCTCCGTTCCTGTAGCAGGTCGAGGTTGAGACGGATGTCTTCTTCATTTTGTTCAACAGTTCGACGGGGATCGCCTTTGAGCCCTTCCCTTATCCGCCTTTACTCAGACGTTGGCATGCCTATCTCTCTGGTATGACCGCCGTCCATAGGTGAGGCGAAGGGTGTTTCTCCGCTAGTCTTGATGGATGTCCGTGCCCAAAGGACGTTCAGTAACTCGTCCACCCATCCGGCTTTTGCGCGCCCCAACCTTGTTTTGATTCCTTCCATCAAGCTCTTGTTGGCCCTTTCTACCACCGTTGGCTTGGATGGGTCACTACTGATTAATCTGCTTGATATTGAGTTTTTCGCACCAGCTTTTGAAGGGGTTGTCTACGAATTGCTTAGCATTGTCCACGGCGATGATGGGAGACCGGCGGACACTATGTTATCCCACACAAACTTCGTGACATCTTTCCCCGTAATCTTTGCCAATGGTTTGGCTTCCGTCCATTTGGTGAAATAATCGATGGCAACTAAGAGGAACTTGACCTTCCTCCGGCCGAGGGTAGAGGTCCCACTATGTCCATACCCCATTGGTAAAAGGGCCACGGAGCCATGATGGGTGTTAGCTTAGTTTTTGGAAGCTGCCGCGCACCGAATGGATCTGGCAGGAGTCACACTTGATTATTTCGTTTCTGGCATCCCGATGCATTGTAGGCCAAGAGTACCCTTGCCGCATGGCCTTCGCTACAACCAGCGGACCGGAATGCATTCCACAGGCTCCCATGTGTATCTCCCTTATAACGTAGTTTGCTTGTAAGGGGCCCACGCACCTCATCATGGGTACCAAGTAGGCTTTTTTGTAGAGTATACCATCTTCCATGACATACTGGCTGATTTTCATCCTCAGGTTGCGGGCTTCATTAGGGTCTTCCGGCCAAATTCCTTCCTCAAGACACCGGATGATGGGGGTCATCCAGTTGTCTCCTTCTTCTTCAACGACGTTGTTAACTTCCTTGCTTTCCGTCGATCTTTCCCTTAGCACCTCCACTAGCACTTCCTTCGTCAAGTGGTCAAAAGCGACCGTGGCTAGCTTACTAAGGACATCTGCCTTTTGATTCTGACCCCTAGGGATGTTTCGGATGGTGAAACTTTCAAAACTAGCTATGTATTCCTTTGCTTTTGCTAGGTATTTGATCATACTTTCGTGACTAGCCACATAATCCCCATTTATCTGATTAGCCACCAACTTAGAGTCCACCGGACCTCGAGGCTACGGACGCATACTCTCTCGCCATCCTTAGCCCCGCTAGTAGAGCTTTCGACTCGGCCTCGTTATTAGTGCTGTCGAACTCAAGTCGGATGGCGTAAGTGAATTCCATTACCTCTGGATTGATTAGTACAAGACCCGCTCCAGAACCTTTATTATTGGATGCTCCGTCCGTATACGAAGTTTCTTCTCCCTCCTTTCTTCATCGCCGCACATCAAGTACTTGTCGCTTCTTTCTCCGATGGGAGATTCTGACAGGAAGTCTACTAACACTTGACCTTTGATTGCGTTCCGGGGCTCGTAGGTTATGTTGTATGCACCCATCTCCACCGAGTACTTAGCTAACTTCCCGGACGCCCGCTTATTGAGGATCTGCTTTATTGGTGGTCTGTGATTACCTTTATAGGGTGTGCTTCAAGTATCTCCCGAGCCTTCTTGACATCTGTAATGCACACGCTATAGCTTTTCGATTGAGCGTAGTTCCTCTCGCTTCGTTGAGCGTTCGACTTACATAACGGACTGGTAATTGTCCTCCTTTTTCGTGAGGAGAACCGGCTGACCGCTTCCTCCGCGACCGCTAGATACACGTACAGCGTTTCTTTTACCATCGGTGTTGTTAGTGAAGGAAGGTCCGTTATCAACTTTTTTCATTTGGAATGCCGACTCTACCTCTTCCGTCCACCGATACTCCTCCTTATTCTCCTTAGTGATGTTCTTGAGTGTTTCAAGAACGGTAAGGATCTTTCACTGAACGAGCTAAGAAACGATTGAGTGCCGCCAATTTGCCGCGAGGCTCTGATCTCTTTGAGGGTCCTTGGCAGCATGTCCATTATTGCCTTCGTCTTCTTTAGGTTTGCCCGAATTCCTTCTGAAGTTACCATATACCCTAGGAATTTTCCTTCCTCCATTCAGAAGGAGCATTTTTTAGGATTTAGCTTCATGTTGATCTTCCGAAGGTTATCGAATGTTTCCGCTATATCCGCTAGAATTCCCTGCTTTTCCTCGCTTGATGACCATGTCATCTACATATGCCTCCGTGTTCCTCCCTATATGTGATTGAAAAGCGAGTCTATCATCCGTTGATAGGTGGCTCCGCATTCTTCGCCGAATGGCATCTTGGTGTAACAAAGAGGTCCCTTGCTCGTGTGTAGAACTGCTTTTTCTTCGCTCTCCCTTGCCATCGTGACTGTGATATCCTTTATAAGCATCCAAGAAACATTTGTACTTATACCCTATGACCGACTCGATCTTCCAGTCGATCTCGTAAGGTAATAGTCTTTTGACAGCGGAATTGATGTTCTTGAAGTCAATACACATACGCCAGCTTCCATCACACTTCTTCACAAGAACAGGGTTGGATATCCAGGTGGGGTATTTCACCGGCCTGACGATGCCAGCCTTGACCCATTCTTCTACTTCCTTGGTGACCGCTCTGATCCACGCCAACATTCGGCGTTTTTGACATACCGGATCTATCGAGGTTGGCATTCGTGAGTGTGCTCCATGATCCCTCTGGATCCTCGCATATCCCGCTGGTTCCCATGCGAATATGTCGAGGTTCCTTTGTAACAGTCTTTGAGGCTTTTTCCATCAACGGATAGTGCACCTCCTATTGTTACTGCTTGTTCCGAAGTCTGGGTTGATTCACTTCCTCCTCCGAACCCACCTCCCCTGGCCTGTTTCTTCCTTATCCCCGCCCGAAGAGTTCCAATCTTTCCAATTTCCTACATTCCGAAATGATGACGGAGCGAGTGACCAACGTGGCAATCCCCCGCGGGGTTGGGAATTTCATCATGGAATGGACCGTATGGCTCGCAGGATCTTCAATCCGGTCCTTCCTAAGATAACGTTATATGGTGACGGTGCCCGAATGATCTGTGAACTTCATCCCGACCTTCGGTACAACCCTTCATCTCCGAACGACACATCTAATTGATCTTCCCCACCGGCGAGTCACTGTCCGGCAAACCCTGCCAGACTGTCTCTTGCTTTCATTCGGAGCTTACTTCCAAGGCAGGTTGTTGAAGCAGTGTTCAACATTACCTCCACCGAGGCTCCTTCATCTACAAAGACTCTCCGGACTAGGTACCCTTCCATTGTGGCTTCAACTATGAGAGGATCGTCCGATACGTCTCCATCTGGGAGAGGAGGGAACGTTATGGGGACATTCATCCATCTTTCCCCTTGTTCCGACGACTTCCTCTTCCTTCTCTGCTCGCCTGTCGGATCATATTGATGACCTTGTCTTTGGCTCAAGGCCGCTTCGGTTTCTCTCCTTCCTTTCTGTCTTAGATCCTTGACCAGATGATTCAGCTTTCCCGATTCTAACGCCAGCTCTAATTGTCTCTTGGCTGATAATGATCATTCGTATAATGCCCTTTCTCCCCGTGGTAATCGCATTACTTATCTTGGTTTTCCACTGCGGGGGGTAGTCGCATTTATCGGTTTTGGTGAGGAGGCGTGCTGGCGGTGTTCTGTGGCTAGAATTTCCTTTGGAGGTTTAGTGAGCGAGTCCAAGGTTAGGCGGGGAGTGCTTCGATTCGGGTGATCACCGCGATGGGGTAAATAGGGCGTTGGCCGATCACCGTGACGGTGTGTGCTACCCCTATCCTTCCCTGAATAGGTGTAACGTCCTTCATTCCTCCTGTCCCCTCCATAGTGGTTCCTGGCGGCTCTTTCATCTTTCCGGAATGGTCCAGTTGATGCTCTTCTTGTCGTATCATAATGTTCTCCTCGGGGCAGTTCAGTGCTGGCGAAGGCCGCTTCTGATCTCACAAAGTCGTCGACCCTGGTCATCATCTCTTCTACGGTTTTAGGGATCGTATCGGCGAACCGCTTGGCTAACTCGGGACATTTACACCCGTTCATGAACGAAGAGATCCTCATGATCTCCGGGGCTCCTTGTATGAATCCTGCCTCTGTGGTCCATCTTTCTTTGAATTCCGGCCGCCTACTTCGTTAGCCTTCCTTACTATTTTGGTGATCTCGGTCGGGTCCTTGACACAAGCTTTGTGCAAGGAAAAACGAGTCTCAAACTGGTCCCTGAAAGCTGCCCATTCGTCTATGCTCCCCGGTGAGAGTCCATCAAACCATCCCCTGGCCTTTCCGTCCAAAGTTTGCTGAAACATGCGGCACCACACGGGCATTGGCCATTCTCCATGCCCTGCAGCCCCTGTGAACCTGTTGAGATGATCTTGAGGATCCGTTGACCCGTCGTACAGCTTGATGTGGGTGGGCATCTTGTGTTCAGGTGCTGAGAACTCGATGATTCGCCTCGACGGAGGATTTCGAGACTTCCTTGAAGGGCTTTGCCAGTCTTCGTCTTTCACTTTACTCCCGTGACTATTTCTTTCTTCTTGTCGTTCGCCGACTCACCCTTATCAAGAGTCGCCGTCCTCAAAATCCAATCGTATTGGCTCGGCGGTGTCCCTCGGTTATTGTGCTCTTTTATCATTGACTTGAGAGCTGTTACATACCCTTCTAACTGCTCTCTCTTCAATGGTGTGGAACTTCCTTCTACCCTTCCGGAAGCTTCAGGTGGTGTCGAACCCGTCATTCTATAGCTCTAGCAGATTGAATGCGAGTCCCACGGATGGCGCCAATGTCGAAGTATTTTTTTGTGGGTTATCGCAGCTATCTTTCAGCCTTAGGGGTAAGCCTTCCGGATACCGCTAAGATGAACAACGCGTTAGTCTCGCCACTGGGTGTTATCCCGGACCCGACTCGGTAAGAGTAAGTATATGTTTTACCGAAATGTATAGTATAAATGTGTGTGTGTGTGTTGAGAAATGATACCTGATTCTCAATTATGCGTATTTATACTACTTGCGATGTCACTATCTGGTCCCCGGGTCTGTCGTACTTCAAGGGACCGTTAATGTCGTCGGGGCTGACCTTGTCTCTGGCGTCGTGTCTGACATCCAGGAGCATAAGACAAAGTGTATCCAGGCTAGATGCCAAAGGTACTGTCAGGTCAGTAGCGTCTTTCGGACGGATGGTTACCGAAGCGACTGTGGTATAGACTTGAAACTTCTGTAATGGTATTGGACCTTTTCGGTAATGCATTAGTTTCTTCGGACAGTGTTGGGCCTTTTAGTAGAGCATTAGGCCTCTCCGGTCATTGGGCCGGAGGGGCATATACGTCGTCAACTGGAAAGCTAATTGTCTCATTTGAAAGTGACTTGGGCATCACATATATATACCAGATATGTACGAAAATTGATCTAAAACAAAAATGACTAGACAAATGAGCTCTTATAAGAATAAAAAAAAGCTAATCGCCCAAATCTTCATAAAAAATGTTCTTGATTATGAGGTTTTCAATGAGATATGGACATGATTATCCTCAAGAGGAACCAAGATTTCATTTACTTAAAATACTAACAAAGATTCTATGTACATTATAGGTGCTTTGTGAGACATGGACTCTTCTGGAGCATCCAAGATTCTCAATATCTATGTCTTAACTAAAGAAAAAGCAGTTGAGGTACAATCACTAATCGGTAAGATTAATCTGCTTAAAATAATTTCGAGAAATCTCAAAACTCACAATAAAGTTACAAATCTGTCTATGTGTTTGCACTAGGTACGTATCAAAACTTTGACATCAAGCTTAACTGATTCCTCCTTTTCTTCATTGATCGAACGCATGACAAGTATCACAATAAATGTTAGTAGAAAATAGGATCACAGAAATCACGGAGTTAGTGTAAACACTTTCAGATTGAAGTATTTCGATTGTTCTATTGAAATCTTAAATCGAATAAAACTCAGATTTTAGAAACGAGAATATGTTTTGTAAGTTATGAAACCGAACCAGATGGATAATCTATACATATGACCAACATAACTGATTGTCGGTTGTAACTGCCAAAGCAGTTATATTAACCACCGAATCAGATAATTAAGGGGCAAAATCTTGAGAATTTTATTTTCAAGTCGTTTTTAACATAGCACTTTATACTAGGGCACCGCCCTTTGCTTGCTGCTACCAGGGCTACCCCGGACCTCCGTCGAAGCCCCGAATGATAATCATAATAACGTCATACAAGTGTGCACTCTCGAGCAACCCGACTTGTTGAACATTTATCACAATTACACATTAATCAACTAAGTCAATACATTACACTTAAATCATATTGATGATGCAAGATCACCAACAATAAACACATTATCAACACCATTAATGTGAAGTCAAGTTAAGTTCTCTATAATATCGAGCTCTACACGTATACATGGATAGAAAATAGATAGGAGAACGCTCGTTTAATTAGTTGGATCAAGTGGTATAACAATCCTTGTAACATTCAATCCTAATTGTATTCTTTCCTAGGTTCTTTGTAATATAGATGCCATTAAAAAAAGAGTCAAGATCTCTAAATTGACATTAGATAAATCTTCAAGGTTGTTTGAAATTTTGAAGGATGTTTAGGGAGTAAATTGCAAAAAACGTCCTCATGGTTTGACTAAATTGCAGGTTTCATCTAGAACTTTTCGAAAATACAAGAACGGTCCATGTGAAAAACTTTATATTGCAGTTTTCATCCTTGTCCAAAATAAAATAATTAAAATACCCTTGTTAAAAACTGCAATTGAAAGACGGAAATTGCAACTCAAAGTTTCTCAAAGAGACGGTGCCTGCACTTTTGGAAGTGTTACAGATAAAACTTGCCATTTGGTCAAAACGCCTAGACGATTTTTGCAATTTACTCGTGTTTAGGAGTATTTAACTTTATTCTTAGAAAGCATATAATTTTGTTTCCGTAGGGTTTCTATTTTCTAACAGCAAGTAGATACTCCTTTAATAGGTAACATTCATTTATGTTTCATTGGTATTGCAGCAATAGTTTCACCAATCACATGCAGTTTATGTGCAACTAAAAGGTGATTAGCAAGTGACCTGCTGACACATTGTTGCATATTATTAATCTAATATACGGAGAATTTAATACAGTAATCTAATCTAAGATCATATCTTTATAACCTAATATAAAATATAAAGAGGCAATTCTTTGTTCCCATATTGAAGGACAAAACCCTAAGTAAGCCTGTTTTGGTTTTCATATATATCCATTACTAAAAGTATGCATACATAGGTGGACCTCTTATGTCCATACATTTTGTGAAACTTTTTAGAAGAGATCAGTGGGTTACAAATGAAAGGTAGGTCAACTTTATGATTATCTTAGTTGATCATACTAGAAAGACCAAACAACATACACTTAAACCATGGGAAAGAACATAATGTACATTTTATTTTCTTCTATGATTTTTCACAATCCAAGCTATATGAACAATTGATCTGCAGTTTCATTATTCTTGGAATTAAATACAATCGAATAAAAGTAAAAGGTAAATCGCAAAAAGATAATATTTTATATAATAAAAGAATTACATCATTTCAGGAGTGTTTTTGCAAAACCCTTCTCATTAAAAAAAAAATTGGATCAATAGGAGAGGTTAATTTTGCAACGTAAGAGAAATCGGGCGACGTGATTGGTTAATAAAAGTCAAAATTAAATTGATTTTGGTCAACCTTTACTTTATTTGGTGTAGAAATTTGGTTGAGAAGAAAAACACATAAAAATATAACTGTCAAATTTGTGAAAACAAAAACTTTAAAAAAGAGGGGGTAATTAATAAAACTTTATGGTTAAATTTTTAAAAATTATATAGAGTTAAGTGTAATATTATAAGTTTCTATATTTTTTTAATAACTTTGGAAATTAAACAAATACTCCCTTATATTTTACACCCCCTATACTTTATAACTTAAAAATACAATATATATGTTGTTTTAAAACTCCAACATATATATATATACATAAGATTATAAATGTCATTTTTTTACTATATATGTTTACTAAGTACTCATTATTTCATATTAAAAGTATGACAAATGTGGACACGAATTTGAATATTAAATACGGCTAAATTATTAAAAACGAGAATATAATTATCAAATTGTAAGTACTAGCTACTGTAATATGAAGAAAAAAAACGTGATTTTACTTATAACAATTACTCATGTAATTTTTATTTATTTATATAAGGATATGTAGAAAAACATTTTAAAAAAACTTTAAGGAGTATATTTTAACTTCATCAACGTTTATTATGTGCAACTAAACTCGCATCTTGTGTACATCATAATATTAATAGTGAAATTTAAATAGGAACATCAATATCTATATCAGCTAAATATAGTTTAATCTTGAGTTATCTAACAAATTTGTTTTTACAAAATTTGATTATACAAAATTCTAAAGAATATAATGAAGGGCAAATCACCTAAAAATGTAGTTAGCTTGCCACTTTTTCCATTGTATGTAGCATTCTTTTTTTCTCATTCGTGAATAAACCTCTATGGTTAGTCCTTTCACGTGTACCCGTTACCAAAAAAACCCGCATCGTTAGTCCTTTATGCTAACGACCGTTAATAAATAACTTAAAATTTGGTTATCTTACGCTAAATTTGCATCATTGGTCCTTTATACTAACGATCGTTAAAAAATAACTTAAAATTTGGTTTCTTACGTTCCGTCTATTTTTCACATTTTCGTCCGTTTTCACACGTTTTAGTTCGTTTAACACTTTTTGTCCGTTTTTCACGTTTTACCGCTTTCATCCGTTTTCAAGTTTTCGTCCGTTTTTTTTCCAGTACCATCTGTTTTACACGTTTTCATCTGTTTTACGCGTTTTTTTCATTTTCATTCATTTTTACACGTTCGTCCGTTTTCATATTTTCATCCGTGTTTACATATGTATTCGTCCGTTTTTACGTTTTATCCGTTTATTCACATTTTCATCTGCATTTTACATCCATTTTAACACATATTCGCCTTGCCCGTTTTCATCGTTTTCGTCCGTTTCAACATGTTTCCGTCAGTTTTTCACGCTTTCATCTGTTTTCGGGCATGTTTTCGTGGTTTTACACGTTTTCATCCGTTTTTCACGTTTTTAGTTTGCTTTACACATTTTTGTCTTTTTAGCACGTTTTTGTCCAGTTTTCTCTTTTCGTCCGTTTTTTCACGTTTTCATCGTATTTTCATGTAATGTAAACACATACGAAGCGTAAAAAGCGGCCCAAAAACATTTGAACGTATTAGTATGCGAAAAAAAAAGACAAAATGTGCAAACACGAACGAAAATTTGAAACAACGGATGAAAACTTGAAAAGCGGATGAAAACGTGAAACAACGGACAAAGCGTGCAAAAACGGACGAAACCATGTAAAAAAAAGAAGAAAACGTGTAAATGGATGAAACTTGAATAACGAACGAAAATGTGTTAAAATGGACAAAAACATGTTAAAACATACAAAAACATGTTAAAACATACAAAACGTGTCATCATGCAAACAGACGAAAACATGCAAAAACGAATTCGCCATGTAAAAAGCAGATGAAAACGCGCTGAAAAAACAGAAGAAACGCGGTAAAATTGACGAAACCGTGTTAAAAGGATGAAAACGCGGTAAAACGTGCAAAATGGAAAATATGTAAAATGGATGAAACTTATAAAAACGGATGAAACGAAAACAGACAAATGGAAAAAAATGACGAAAACGTGAAAACACGGACGAAACGTAAAACGAATGAAAACGCGGTAAAACGGATAAAAATGTGAAAAAAGGACGAAAGCGTGTTAAAGCGAAACGAAAATGTAAAAAGCGAAAACGTGAAAAAAAGGGCCGAGGAAGCGTAAGAAAACCCGATTTTAAGTTATTTATTAACGATCGTTAGTATAAAGGACCAACGACGCAAGTTTAGCGTAAGATAACCAAATTTTAAGTTATTTATTAGCGAATCGTTAGTATAAAGGACTAACGATGCAGTTTTTTTTTGGTAAGGGGTACACAGAAAGGACTAACGATGGAGGTTTATTGACAAAATGAGAAAGAAAAAAGAATGCTACATACAATGAGAAAAAGTGACAAGTTAACTAGATTTTTAGGTGATTTGCCCTATAATGAATAATGAAAAACTTGTGCATAAGTATATAATTATATGTAATTACCTTTAAAAATATAATATTCAGCATTGATACAAAATATTTTTTTTGTCAAAACCCTGTGCGTGCACAGGTATTATAACTAGTTATAGAAGATATAAATATAATCCGAGTTTAGTGACGTCAACAACTCACTAGTCGAAAAAGACGCAGCTAGTCTTGGTAAAATACTCTAATTATTTTTATTTATCGCTTTTATAAATATTACCACTAACTATAATGTTATAATTATTAATATTAACATTTTAAAACTCAATCTTTATATATTTTAGAAATAGATAGATATATACATCGCTTTTACAAATGTTATAATCAATAATTATAAATATTAACATTTATGGCTTGAAACTAAATATTTATAAATATATATTATTACTATTTATATTACATGTAAAGAGAAAATACATTTTCATTAAAACTTAAAAACTTAAAAAATAAGTAATGTTGTTAGACTAATATAACCCTACTTGTAAAAGTCAACACAATACATAATTAATTATAATTTAAACTGCTAATTTTCTTTACAATATATAGAAAAAGATTGCACACATATAAATAACGTTATTATATACCGTCACCGTTATACACGGATAAGCGTGTAGTAATGTGGCGTATCAATTTTGGAATGAGGTTATTCAAAAGGTTGCAATCAAGCTTTCCAAATGGAAAGCTAAATCATTATTAATGGGGTAGACTTACCTTTTTAAAATCGGTTTTAGGACCCTCCCTACGTTATTATATGTCGTTGTTTAAAGCCAGGGACGAAGTCTGTTCATCTTGAACGATTACATAATTCTTTCTTCTTGAGGGTGGAGATGGATGAGCGTAAAATGACTTGGGTTTGTTGGCCTAAAGTTATGGCGCATAAGCAATATGGCGGGTTAAGGGTTAGTAGTTTGTTTGCTCTTAGTTGTGCTTTGTTGTTTAAATGGATTTGGCACATAAGCAGGAAGATCTAACTGCCTCAAAACGAGATATGGGAGAGCATACTAATTTATATGATTTGGAGAAAACAAATACCCACACGATAGATGATGGCACCATAGAAAGTGTTCCTAAGAGCATGTATCCTGGTGGTTCCAAACACGATCACGTTGGCTCTTTAGCTCCATCTCCAAAATCAATTATTGGTTTCTCTATCCTTGAATGCTTTCAAGAGTTTATTAACATTGGCAAAGCAATGGATTTCGGCATGAAAGGGTGTGGAGAAGATTATAGAAGAATTAACACTAGCATGCGAGATCATAATAGTTTTAAATGAATTGTCTATCTATTAAAGTTCAAGAGTTGGGTGGAAAGAAGAAAAAACAATAGGTGAAAACGCTTTGCCATTCTAATCAAGTGAACTTTATATCTCTTCAAGAGACTAAGATGGTCTCATTTGATGTTTTTTGTGGTGAAAGCTTTTTGGGGTAACATGCTTTTTGATTTTGCTACTAGCTCAACGCGTAGTAAATCAGGTGGTATCTTATGTGTTTAGGATAAAACGATCTTTCAAAAGAGGAAACTATATTGTACTAATCATTGTCTTTGTGTTGAAGGTAATTGGTTAGCTACCGATTCAAATTTGTTGTTCATGTCGGTTTATTCCCCCCCAAGACATGCCTCTTAAAAGACATCTATGTGCATACATGACGGAGATTATTAATCGTTGGAATAGTGAGGTTGTTGTTATGGGAGACTTTAATGAAGTGCGTTTGCTCGAACGACATCGAATGCGTCTTAATTCAATATGTTCATTACCAACTCTCACTTGATTTATGTTCCTCTTGGTGGGTATTATTTATACTAACATATATGGCTTCAAACTCAATCTTTATATATTATAAATTGTAGGATTGAAGATATAGTTGATTTATGTGATTCGGGGGGTCGGGGAAGCTCAGAGTAAAGAGTAAACATGATAAAAGAAGAAACTAATGCAATTCTCGTAATGACTTCTGTTAGTGCAAATATTACGATATTTAATCTATACAGTCTCGTTTGTTTTGATTGATGACAAACATGTAACTTGTAATACATAGCGTAAAATGTACAAGTTACTTGTAATCACACTTTTTCTCAACATACATTCAACACCTCTCGATGACTCAAGTCCTCATATGTTACAACACAGGTTCGTACATGTTTGTTATGTGGCATTATGATCAAACCCATTAACAAATCATTTAGAATGTTTAAAATACGTTTAGAGTCACTAAGTATTTTAATAGGTTAACCATTCTATTTGGAACCTCATTTTACATTTTCCATTCAAAAGTATTTTATACAAATGCATCTTTTGTAAAATGTCTAACAAATATATACTTTTATTTGTACAAGTAAACTAACTATAATATTCATAAAAGTATTAAAGTTTACTTAGGGCTGTTTGATAAAAATATGATTTAGTGCTGAATGAATCAAAGCTGCTGAATGATTTCAAGATCTGAGTGAACTGATTCAGTGAAAATGATTGTTTGATATTTGTTCTGAATGAGCTATCTGAGTTTCCTGAAATTACCAACTTAACCTTCATGCGATTTTGTATTGAACAAAATATACTGTTTGACAAACAATTTTTTAACTCGCATAAAAATATAATATAAAGATAGTAATGTTGGAACGAGATGATCAGGAACCTATGCTTTGCATGAGTTACTTTACTTGTCCCATTGATTTGTTCATACAAACTAGTTATTAGAATAAACAATAATTATATTGTTAAGAATTAATAAAGGGATGATTCTGAATGAGCTATCTGGTAAAATATCGGATGACTAGTACAAGTACGAGTAGAATCGAAGGTTTTGAGAAGGTCCACATAGGGTGGCAAAACCTGTACTAACCGCAATGTTTTTTGTAGTATCATGTAACAGGACATTTAGAGCTCGAAATATAAAATGTAACATGACAGGGAAGATGGATTAGCATCTCATTAATGGGTCCCTTATAGAAGATCTCGTCTGACAACAGGATCTTCCCACTTGAACCATATGTACCCGTTCGATATTTTTTTATTTTTGTTTGGTTTCGGTCAGAAAGAGGCGTAACGATAAAAAAAGGGTATTTAGGAGAAAACCAAAGATGCTGAATGACAGGGCATGTATATAGGAGGTGGCCCATTCAGTACTTGTTAGGCCTACTCAGCACATGTTTTTTATCTACCAAACAAACTCACCCCTTACCGATTCAGTTTTTAGCACTTAATTATTCAATTCATTGGTTATCAAACACACCCTTACACTTTGACAAAATATATATTATTTTGACAAGCACCTAACTAGATATTTTATCTATACTATTATATAATGCATTTTGACTGTGGGTCCCATTCCAAATTAAGATAAGTAACACCAATCAAGTGTTGCCACGTGTACAATCATGCCTACTTGATATTTCCTACATCACCAACATATAAAACCCCAAAAAAACACATACTGTACACACACAAACACACACAAACGCTCTCAATTTCTTTCCCTCCACCACCACAGCCACAACCTTCAACCGTCATCACACTCACGCCACCACCTTCAACCGTCATCACACTCACCTCCACCACCTTCAACCGTCATCACACTCACAGCCACCACCGGTAAATGAAGCTCGCGTAAGATCTACACAAGCTGACCTAAATCGATACCTTGAAATCAGGTTTAATTTTTTGTTTTAATAACTCTATTTTGTTATAATCAGGTTTAATTTTTTCGTTTTAATTTTTTGTTTCAGTTATAATCAGGTTTAATTAATTATGAGTTGATGTATTAAGTTTGACATTGACCCTAGCATTATGTTATAATCAGGTTTAAAATAATTCATGGTGGTTGATGTTGTTTTCAGATTGTACATGAGTTTCATTCTCGGTTTTGATTTTTTGTTTCGGTTTGATTCATACAGATGTGCGATGGATTTCGCCGCGGAAAATGTAAAACATAACGGACACATTCAACCACCATCTACAGGTATTATATGAGTTGCATTTATTTCGGTTTGTTATATATTTATTTGGCTATGTTAAACATTGAACAAGTTAGTTTTTAGATTGTCACTGGTAACTATTATTTTGGACAAAAGTTTTGAATTAGGGAGTGTTTGGATGTGTGTGAAATAACAGTTACCGGAATTATGAACGGGGACGATGAAAATAAAGGTGGAGATCCGAACCATGCTGACAATAGGAGCTCAAAGCGAAAAGAATACAACAAGCTATATTATGCATCAAGAAAGGATGTTGTCGTCTCACGAGCAGCCGCGGAAAAAAGAAGAATTGCGAATAAGAAGTATTACGAGTGTCAAAAGGAGATAAAGATGAGAAGATTAGCCAATGGGGAAGGAAGTAGTCATTCGACACTTGCAACAAATATCAGTGAAGTGGATATGCTTCAAATGAATACTAAAGCATCTGAAAGGACACCGTTAGGAACATTGAATGCTCGACGAAGTAATAATATATCACCTTGTGTGATTAGTAATAGCATAGAGTTTAGTAAAAATATTGCTAATTCCTCAAGTGTGCCCATAGCTTCGAACAAAGAAAACATTTCTCCGTACGAAGAAATATTGGGAACACATTTAACTACATCACAACAAACACACTCGAGGCTCACTCATGAAAATTCGAACGGTAAAGATAGAAATAAGTTACATAATTTTGTATTTCACCGAGCATATAAGCTATGTCTTTCTTAATGTCTTTGTTTTCTATCACAGGAATTCAAATGCGACGTCGCATCTTATTGCCTCTTTTTGACGAAGTCATGAATGAAGCGTCAACAGGTATCTATGCTAATTCTTGTTAGCTTCACATCTATTAAACATGTTGAAACCATGGTTACCCCAAAATGTAATGAAACGGTTTACGAGTGTCAATAGGTTTTCTGTAGGTTTTAGCATGCTAAAGGTTGCATTTTGTAGATGTTTTTGTTCTTTGTTTTGGTGTTGTCTTTCTGCTATTTTTGTTGTCTTTTCTCGATGTTTGGTTGTCTTATGTTCTGGTTTTATATGTCTTTTGCTATTGTTTGGCCGCTGCAATTAGGTGTTTAGCTGCAACAATTAGGCTGTTTGGTCACTCTGATTAAGTTGTTTAGATTATGTTAGATTATGCTGTTAGGCTGTTTGGATTATGTTGTTAGGATGCTACTTGTTGGTTGTTGTAAGGCTATTGTTTGGCTGTTGTTTTCATGCAATGTAAGAGGCGTTTTTTTGCTGTATCATTGTATAAGAATTTGTATGCCATATTAAGTATGCATGTTCTTTTGTTATTATTTACTTTATAATATCGCATATACTTCAATACAAACGTAGTCAAATGGTAAACTCACTATTTCTTTCAAAATATTTACTTGTAGGATATTGTACTCGGGTGAATGATGATCCACTAATCATGGATACTATCACACAAGAAGATCCGTATGCTTTTGTTTACGATGGTATCCTTGGAGAACATCGTGTCTTGCCCGAATGTTGTACATGTCCTCATTGTGGAGCAAAACGATTTAAATTTGAGTTTCCTACTTTTTGTTGCATGAGTGGGAAGACAAAGTTGGTGTCCCGGGACATTCCCGAAGAGTTGTACGATCTTTACACGGCTCAGTCAGAATTAGGAAAAATATTTAGGAACAATATACGTGCGTATAACACCAACTTTTCTTTTACATCAATGGGTGTAAATCTGGATGAAAGATATAGCAATTTGGCGTCATCTGGAGTATACACGTTTCGGGCAAGTGGAGGGATTTATCACAGAATTGATCAATTAGTTCCGAGGAATGGACAACCTAAGTACTTACAATTGTATTTTTATGACTCTGAGGTAGAGTTATCACATAGATGCGAGTGGGAAAATCTTAACGAAGACATAATTAAGATCCGATGCGTGTTCGGCTACGAATCCGTATGTGAGAACATTTCGAAGTCTTCGTGAGCTAGGACAACTAGAAAAATATAGAGTCACTTTGAATGCATTAGTGGAGATTGACCAAAGGCAAAGGCAATACAATAGGCCTACGACATCAGAGGTTAGAAGATAGTTACTTACCAGCCTAATTGAATTAATCATTGTGTAATCATGTTATACACAATATTAAGTTTTATGTTGTTATAGGTTGCTGGTATATGGGTTGAAGGTAATAACTACATCAGTGCCTACAAGAGAGATATTGTAGTGTATGGGAGGTCCAATTCAGTCAAAATATTCAACCATACTTCGGGTCTTATGATCCGCTGTCATATGTTTTGTTCTTTCCAAATGGCGAACCTGGGTGGCATGCAAGAATTCTAAGGGTCGGGGCATCTCTGAATGAAATTGGTGACGAGGATGAAAACATGGATACTGGTTTAGAAGGTATAAAAATTTTTACGGTCCAATGTTTTTGAACTTAGCTATACCTATTACATCCTTAACATTACCTTTCTATAGATACAAATTCAACGGGTAGAAAGACTGTAACTATGCGAGAATATTACTGTTACAAGTTCTAGATCCGGCCAGAACAAAATGTGATTCTACTTGGGGGGAGGTTGCTACAATAGTTTCTTGTAGATGTCTACATAAAGATTGAAACATCACGGTTGGCCTTTTGTGAACTTCATCAGAGTAAAATAAGAGCAGATTTATACCAAGGCATTGTCGATTGTGTCAACGCAGGTGAGGTTCAACCAACTAGAGTCGGACAACGAGTTTTTTACCGCATCTTTCATCGGAGGCCACGTGACATGAGAAGACGGTTTTGGATGCCATGGCGTTAGTGCAAGATGATGGAAATCCTGATATATTCTTTACAATGACGTGCAATCCGAAGTGGCCTGAAATCCTTGAAGCCTTAGAACCTGGTCAAGAGGCCTCTGATCGTCCTGATGTTATTGCTAGAGTGTTTCGTGCCAAATTAGAGGATCTGAAGGATCAACTATTCAAGAGGCATGTCCTCGGTGTAGTAGGGGCACATGTCTATGTCGTTGAATTTCAAAACGAGGTTTTCGCATGCACATTTCCTTCTTATCATGACATCGCAATATAAGATGAACAATCCCGACCATTATGACAAGATGGTGTGTCTGAAATTCCGATCCAGTAAAGTATCCAAGATTGCATGAAATGGTTGTAAAGCACATGATGCACGGTCCTTGTGGTCATTTAAGGCCATCAATTCCTTGTATGGAAGGCGAACCAAAACAATGTCGCTGGAGATATCCTAGGCAATTCAACGAAAAAACAATACAAGGAGAGGATTCATATCCATTGTATCGAAGGAGAAACACTGCAGTTGAAGTTAATGTGAGGCAAAGCACCCTAGACAATAGATGGGTGGTCCCGTATAACCCAAAGTTGCTAATGATGTACAACTGTCACATCAATGTAGAGGTTTGCTCAAGTATTAAATCTATAAAATATGTATTCAAATACGTTTACAAGGGCCATGACAAACAAATTATACACATTGATCCGGGCAGAGACGAAGAACAAGTCATTAATGAGGTAAAAAATTACCAAGATGCACGCTATGTATCACCTCCGGAAGCAATGTAGCGAATTTTTAGCTTTCCTCTTTCTCAGATCTATCCATATGTCATACCATTGCAACTTCATCTCCCGAACATGCAGATGGTTAGATTTCAAGACGATGATACGCTGACTGATATTTTTGAGAGGGAGAGACATAAGAGATCAATGCTAACTGCTTTTTTTGAGTTGAATAGAGTCAATCCGGTTGCAAGACTGTCACAATTCTCAATTTCCGGTCATTTCTCTAAACAATTCATGCTTCACCATTTCATCATTTATCGTAAACTAGGTTTGCGTGTTCCAAATTCGCGTAACCTTAATGGTTTAGCGGCTAATTCATGATCATATCATCACGGACATTTCATATAGACTAAGTTTAGTCTACACTTCATTAGCATCATTTGCATCATGTTAGTTCACTCATGACTTTGCATTTCACATTAAGCGCGTAAATTTCATATTAAATAAACGTTATCGCGTAAGTTATTATTTTGAACATTTAATCCAATACATCCAAAAATGATCCCAATATATTTTTATACTTACATTTAGTTTATAAAAACAATATTTTGAGTTTACCTAGTGTTTTAAATTTATTTTGTACATAAATCGTTAAATTTATATTATTACGACGCTTTTCTTAAAAACTACACGATAATTACTATATCACTCGAATTTTACAAGAAATGTATTTTTACAATTTATATGATCTCAATATACTTTACTTTGATCCATTAAAGTTTATTTTTAGACAACACTACTCTAAATACTCAAATGTATATACAATTTACAAGTTACCTTAACTTATACTTATTTTACATACAACTACTTACACATTTATATATACAATTACATACATTATAAAAAAAAAATGTATTTTGCAAATCCATACCCCCTTGGCCGACCAAGGGGGGGATACATTAATTAGTTGGTGAAAGTTTTTCTTACATTTAGATCTACACTCAACTTACTTTCTTACACATTCATTCACCAATAATTCAAAGCTCAAGTCAAGTTTTCTTTTCTCTCTTGTTTTCTTCTCTCAAAAACCGGCCACCCCAAGGTGGAAGAAGATTTCATCAAAAATTTATCAAGATCAAGTGTTTAACAATCTAGAATACACTCTTTGTTTAGGTTTTGAAATAAAAACCTATGGTGTTTAGGTTTAATCCTTTGTTCTAATCACCTCATCAAGTAACTAGTAAGCATATCATTTTCATTTTACATCTTTTATTATCATTTCATATGTATTTCATCATTTTTGAGCAAAGCATGCAAGACTTATGGATATTTATACCATTTTTACATTGTTTTTAAGAGTTTTATATATATAAGTCATCCTATAATTTATCCCTTGTTATATATTAGTATTGATGATGTTTAGGAACCCATGACACCCTAAGAAGGTGTATGGTAGGATTAGAATAGCTTTGGAGTTGTTTTGAAGGGATTGGAATAGGTTTAGTACGAGAAAAACTCTTTTCGACAAGTATTATAAAGGGTCTGATCTTATTTTGTAATTCTGGAAAAACGACAGTAGACATAAAATTTTTGGCCTAGATATTTAGAAAATATACTTTAAAACGAATCCGTGGCGGCTTGAACGGATTAAAACGGAGCTATAACGAAGAAGTTATGGATTTTTCAAGTTGAACGACGAAATTTATATATTCAGAAAATTTCAGCACACTATTTTTGTTTTGTACGAGTCAAAAACGAGTCTTAAGCTTTATAAATTATTTCGACTTATCAAAAATATATTAGTATACTTTGATACGAAGCTAAGGACGTATAATGCGTAGAAAACGGATTTGTAACGACTAAAATATATACGTTTTCACAACATTGCCGTAACTTTATTAGTTAAGAAAAACTATTTTATTTTTATTTGACAAGTGTTACGGATAAACAAAACGACCATATTGAAGGCTATTTTTAACGATGACGTAGAAATTTTTGTAACAAGATGTCTTCTAATAAAATCGAGATCACCAAGCATATTTTCTAAAATGACCAACCGTTTGAATAGCGGAGTTGTAATGAATTAACTACGGTTGCTTAAACTTTGCCGAAATTCACTTTTAAACCACATTTGGACAAAATCACCATATTTAACCTCTATTATCTTTATGTTCGAGACCTCTAGGATAAAAACTTAAATGCCAAAACTTCGAGATTTTGATACAAGCTTTCCAAAACCGTTGAGTTCGTTTCCTAACGTTCGACGTACCCCATTTTACGACTAGCTTTTCGAGGCCATTTTGTCACTTTCATGAAATTTCCAACGACATTATTTTACGACGAAAAGTTATAATTTCACAATAAATCATTAAGAATCTATTGTAGGATGACATTTTGACGTAAATACTTGTAAAGTAATTTAAGAATGGTCAAGACGTCAAAAGGATATTTTTCGACGAAGAGTCTTATTTTCAAAACTCACAAATGGTATAAATAACATACGAAATGCATGCATAACATTACATCATAACTCATTATTATCATAACATTCATTTAAGGTCGCGGATAGTTTCCGAGCCTCACTTTCGTGCACTTCATTTTGTTAGCATATAAATCATACCAGGTGAGTTCATACCCCGCTTTAACTCATTTAAATTCCTATAAACTATTTGGGGCGAGATATATGCTTATTTATCCAAACATTTAAACTCTTTTGCCAAACAACATTACTTATACTTTAGACTTGGTGCGTGTAGTGACTAGACTTAAACAAACATCCCATCATTTATATGTTGGAAGGCCAATTATTTGGATACAGCCCAACGTGAGTCGTTGGAGGAACATCCCAACATTTATATGTTGGAAGGCCATTTTATGGATACAGCCCAACGTGAGCGTTGGAGGAACATCCCAACACGAGTTGTTGGAAGACCCTTGTGGTGACATTTATACTTTTAACTACCTTAATGCGCATATTCATGACTGTCATTCTATTTTAGGCAATGGGTTGTGAACACACAGGTTGCAAGTTTTGTATGGGCGGAACTTGGAACTGGGTGGATTTACAATGCCTTTGCTGTGTGAACATTTCTCAAAGTATTTCAGATCATTTTATTACAAACTTATGAACTCACCAACCTTTGTGTTGACACTTTTAGCATGTTTATCTCAGGTCATAAGGTGATAGCATTTCATGGAGCTTTTGGGTCACATGGCATACATTGGAGTCTTGTGTTTTTAACAATCATCATTCGACATGTTTTGTAACTCTTTATGTATTATCAAACTTTGGGATTTCCTGTGGTGTAAACTTTAACATATGTAATCGAATGGTGAACTTTTCAAAACGTCTCATTATAGAGGTCGTTTTCTGTATCCATACTTTGTGCTATGACGTCATACCCCAATGACTCTATCGTTCCGCTGCGATATTTTGGGGGTGTGACAGATTGGTATCAGAGCCTTGGTTATAGAGAACTAGGTTGCATTTTAGTTCCTAGACTATAACCGCTTTCACGTCGATCCTTTCGTTTTCTATCGCCTTACACACTTTTCGTGCGCATATGTTTTCTTAAGTACTTCTTTTAGAACCACCTCATTGGATAACGTAGTTTCCTTGTACCAATAGGGGAGTCCCAAAATCTAGTTGGGTCATCAAAGATATGGAGCTCAGTAATGAGCACTTATCTAACTTGATCTCGTGACAGTTCTTGTTTGATGAGATGCGAGATCGAGCTAAATAAGTGTTACTATAAAGTTGGATAGATTTGATGATTCTGCCCGAGGATGGGAGTTCTCTTGAGGATACTTTGGGAACTGCTGGCGACCAAACCTCATCGTGACTTTAGCACCTAAAGGAACTTCCTATACACCAATTGCGACTCTCCATAGATACCTACCCTAAATTCCTCCTCCACCTTTTAGAATCGGATGATAGAATGGCTACCTATTCCAGTAACATCAATCGCCGAGACATGTATGTTTGGTGGTGTGTACACGTGTGAAATGAGGCAATTATAATTATGGTGGCCAACATAATTATAAATGTGTCACAACCCACGTGGACATATGCGACCACGCATACGTAGATCGGTGTGGGCACACCTTAGGAACCAATTTGTGGCGTGGTATTATATTTGAGGACGTTAAGTATAGACATTGGGAATTCAACGGTTCTTTCCCTTGCAGAGATCATGGCACCAAAGAGGGTAACACGCAGCTGGTCGAGGTGGTGGCGCCAAGGAGTGGAAGGACAGTGGGCGTGGAGGTAGAGAAGGCGGTAGCGACATGGGTAACAATGACAACAACACTGGCGGAAACCCTGATTTTGCCGCCATCATCGCTCAACAACTTCAAATCTTGCTTCTCACTATTGTCACACAAGTTGGAAATCATATGAATAACTCGGGAAACCACGGGAACGAACGGTCTGGCGACACCAACAATGTAGTTGGCGTTAACAACAACAACAACAACAACAACAGAATTGGATGCACATATAAGGAATTTTCGGCATGCAAACCTGTGGAGTTTGATGGTATAGGAGGTGCTTTGGTGTATACTCGATGGGTAGAGAAGACAGAGTCAGTGATCGACATCAGCAATTGTGCCACACATCAGAGGGTGAAGTATGCTGCTTGCTTGCTATCAGGAAAGGCATTGACATGGTGGAACACACAACTACAGGCTAGGGGCAGAGAGGCAGCTACAGGCATGACATGGGACGAATTTAAGGCGTTATTAAAAGAGGAGTACTGCCCGGACAATGAAATGCAGAAACTGGAGGATGAATTTTATCACCACTCCATGATAGGGGCTGGTCACGCAGCCTACACAGACCGATTTCATGAGTTATCCAGACTAGTTCCTCATCTAGTTACCCCCGAGTCCAAGAGAATCTCGAGGTACATATATGGTCTTGTCCCCGAAATCCGTGGAACCGTGAAAACAACTGAGCCGTCTACAATACAAAGTGCGATCTGAGGGGGGAACCCGACAGACGAGATGGTTAGAAATGGTACTTTGAAGAGCAATGATAAGAGGAAGGAAGCAAGTGGGTCGAATAAGCAGATAGACGTAGTAGCAGTCAACAAAAGGGCAAGAGTTTTTGTGGCAACTGTGCTGAACAAAGAGAGTATGTGGGTACACATCCCAAATGTGCTAAATGTGCTTATCATCACCCGAAGTCCAAGCCCTGCCGCTTATGTACAATATGCAATCAGTCGAGTCATTTTTCAAGCCAGTGTAGAGAGCGTGCAAGACCAATAACAACGGTTAACACGGGCAACATGAGGAATAACCAAAGGACTTGCTACGAGTGCAACAGCCCGAATCACTACCGGAATAATTGTCCTCAGTTGAATAAGCCACCGATGCAAGTTCCTCTAGCTGTGGCAATTGAAGGAAATAACCCAAACCCTGTACTCAATATCAGTCCACCCCGAGGTCGAGCATTCTATATAGGGACCGAGGCAGCCCGCAATGCGTAACTGGTACGTTTTCACTAGATGCATAAGTTTTGACATAAACACTTTGACCATACACTTGATTTCGCGAAACCTTAGGGTAGAACCTTATGTATCATCGATTGAATCACGAGGACGTGATTCCTCTGACATGGGAAGAATGTCACAATTCTCAATTTCCGGTCATTTCTCTAAACAATTCATGCTTCACCATTTCATCATTTATCGTAAACTAGGTTTGCGTGTTCCAAATTCGCGTAACCTTAATGGTTTAGCGGCTAATTCATGATCATATCATCACGGACATTTCATATAGACTAAGTTTAGTCTACACTTCATTAGCATTATTTGCATCATGTTAGTTCACTCATGACTTTGCATTTCACATTAAACGCGTAAATTTCATATTAAATAAACGTTATCGCGTAAGTTATTATTTTGAACATTTAATCCAATACATCCAAAAATGATCCCGATATATTTTTATACTTACATTTAGTTTATAAAAACAATATTTTGAGTTTACCTAGTGTTTTAAATTTATTTTGTATATAAATCGTTAAATTTATATTATTACGACGCTTTTCTTAAAAACTACACGATAATTACTATATCACTCGAATTTTACAAGAAATGTATTTTTACAATTTATATGATCTCAATATACTTTACTTTGATCCATTAAAGTTTATTTTTAGACAACACTACTCTAAATACTCAAATGTATATACAATTTACAAGTTACCTTAACTTATACTTATTTTACATACAACTACTTACACATTTATATATACAATTACATACATTATAAAAAAAAAATGTATTTTGCAAATCCATACCCCCTTGGCCGACCAAGGGGGGGGATACATTAATTAGTTGGTGAAAGTTTTTCTTACATTTAGATCTACACTCAACTTACTTTCTTACACATTCATTCACCAATAATTCAAAGCTCAAGTCAAGTTTTCTTTTCTCTCTTGTTTTCTTCTCTCAAAACCGCCACCCAAGGTGGAAGAAGATTTCATCAAAAATTTATCAAGATCAAGTGTTTAACAATCTAGAATACACTCTTTGTTTAGGTTTTGAAATAAAAACCTAGGGTGTTTAGGTTTAATCCTTTGTTCTAATCACCTCATCAAGTAACTAGTAAGCATATCATTTTCATTTTACATCTTTTATTATCATTTCATATGTATTTCATCATTTTTGAGCAAAGCATGCAAGACTTATGGATATTTATACCATTTTTACATTGTTTTTAAGAGTTTTATATATATAAGTCATCCTATAATTTATCCCTTGTTATATATTAGTCTTGATGATGTTTAGGAACCCATGACACCCTAAGAAGGTGTATGGTAGGATTAGAATAGCTTTGGAGTTGTTTTGAAGGGATTGGAATAGGTTTAGTACGAGAAAAACTCTTTTCGACAAGTATTATAAAGGGTCTGATCTTATTTTGTAATTCTGGAAAAAAGACAGTAGACATAAAATTTTTGGCCTAGATATTTAGAAAATATACTTTAAAACGAATCCGTGGCCGCTTGAATGGATTAAAACGGAGCTATAACGAAGAAGTTATGGATTTTTCAAGTTGAACGACGAAATTTATATATTCTGAAAATTTCAGCACACTATTTTTGTTTTGTACGAGTCAAAAACGAGTCTTAAGCTTTATAAATTATTTCGACTTATCAAAAATATATTAGTATACTTTGATACGAAGCTAAGGACGTATAATGCGTAGAAAACGGATTTGTAACGACTAAAATATATACGTTTTCACAACATTGCCGTAACTTTATTAGTTAAGAAAAACTATATTATTTTTAGTTGACAAGTGTTACGGTAAACAAAACGACCATATTGAAGGCTATTTTAACGTTGACGTAGCACTTTTTGTAACGAGATGTCTTCTAATAAAATCGAGATCACCAAGCATATTTTTCAAAATGACCAACCGTTTGAATAGCGGAGTTGTAATGAATTAACTACGGTTGCTTAAACTTTGCCGAAATTCACTTTTAAACTACATTTGGACAAAATCACCCTACTTAACCTATATTTTTCTTTATGAACGAGACCTCTAGGATAAAAACTTAAATGCCAAAACTTTGAGATTTTGATACAAGCTTTCCAAAACCGTTGAGTTCGTTTCCTAAAGTTCGACGTACCCCATTTTACGACTAGCTTTTCGAGGCCATTTTGTCACTTTCATGAAATTTCCAACGACATTATTTTACGACGAAAAGTTATAATTTCACAATAAATCATTAAGAATCTATTGTAGGATGACATTTTGACGTAAATACTTGTAAAGTAATTTAAGAATGGTCAAGACGTCAAAAGGATATTTTTCGACGAAGAGTCTTATTTTCAAAACTCACAAATGGTATAAATAACATACGAAATGCATGCATAACATTACATCATAACTCATTACGTATCATAACATTCATTTTAGGTCGCGGATAGTTTCCGAGCCTCACTTTCGTGCACTTCATTTTGTTAGCATATAAATCATACCAGGTGAGTTCATACCCCGCTTTAACTCATTTAAATTCCTATAAACTATTTGGGGCGAGATATATGCTTATTTATCCAAACATTTAAACTCTTTTGCCAAACAACATTACTTATACTTTAGACTTGGTGCGTGTAGTGACTAGACTTAAACAAACATCCCATCATTTATATGTTGGAAGGCCAATTATTTGGATACAGCCCAACGTGAGTCGTTGGAGGAACATCCCAACATTTATATGTTGGAAGGCCATTTTTATGGATACAGCCCAACGTGAGCGTTGGAGGAACATCCCAACACGAGTTGTTGGAAGACCCTTGTGGTGACATTTATACTTTTAACTACCTTAATGCGCATATTCATGACTGTCATTCTATTTTAGGCAATGGGTTGTGAACACACAGGTTGCAAGTTTTGTATGGGCGGAACTTGGAACTGGGTGGATTTACAATGCCTTTGCTGTGTGAACATTTCTCAAAGTATTTCAGATCATTTTATTACAAACTTATGAACTCACCAACCTTTGTGTTGACACTTTTTAGCATGTTTATCTCAGGTCATAAGGTGATAGCATTTCATGGAGCTTTTGGGTCACATGGCATACATTGGAGTCTTGTGTTTTTAACAATCATCATTCGACATGTTTTGTAACTCTTTATGTATTATCAAACTTTGGGATTTCCTGTGGTGTAAACTTTAACATATGTAATCGAATGGTGAACTTTTCAAAACATCTCATTATAGAGGTCGTTTTCTGTATCCATACTTTGTTCTATGACGTCATACCCCAATGACTCTATCGTTCCGCTGCGATATTTTGGGGGTGTGACAGATTGGTATCAGAGCCTTGGTTATAGAGAACTAGGTTGCATTTTAGTTCCTAGACTATAACCGCTTTCACGTCGATCCTTTCGTTTTCTATCGCCTTACACACTTTTCGTGCGCATATGTTTTCTTAAGTACTTCTTCTAGAACCACCTCATTGGATAACGTAGTTTCCTTGTACCAATAGGGGAGTCCCAAAATCTAGTTGGGTCATCAAAGATATGGAGCTCAGTAATGAGCACTTATCTAACTTGATCTCGTGACAGTTCTTGTTTGATGAGATGCGAGATCGAGCTAAATAAGTGTTACTATAAAGCTGGATAGATTTGATGATTTTGCCCGAGGATGGGAGTTCTCTTGAGGATACTTTGGGAACTGCTGGCGACCAAACCTCATCGTGACTTTAGCACCTAAAGGAACTTCCTATACACCAATTGCGACTCTCCATAGATACCTACCCTAAATTCCTCCTCCACCGTTTAGAATCGGATGATAGAATGGCTACCTATTCCAGTAACATCAATCGCCGAGACATGTATGTTTGGTGGTGTGTACACGTGTGAAATGAGGCAATTATAATTATGGTGGCCAACATAATTATAAATGTGTCACAACCCACGTGGACATATGCGACCACGCATACGTAGATCGGTGTGGGCACACCTTAGGAACCAATTTGTGGCGTGGTATTATATTTGAGGACGTTAAGTATAGACATTGGGAATTCAACGGTTCTTTCCCTTGCAGAGATCATGGCACCAAAGAGGGTAACACGCAGCACTGGTCGAGGTGGTGAGGCGCCAAGGAGTGGAAGGACAGGTGGGCGTGGAGGTAGAGAAGGCGGTAGCGACATGGGTAACAATGACAACAACGCTGGCGGAAACCCTGATTTTGCCGCCATCATCGCTCAACAACTTCAAATCTTGCTTCCCACTATTGTCACACAAGTTGGAAATCATATGAATAACTCGGGAAACCACGGGAACGGGAACGGTATTGGCGACACCAACAATGTAGTTGGCAGTAACAACAACAACACCACCAACAACAACAACAGAATTGGATGCACATATAAGGAATTTTCGGCATGCAAACCTGTGGAGTTTGATGGTATAGGAGGTGCTTTGGCGTATACTCGATGGGTAGAGAAGACAGAGTCAGTGATCGACATCAGCAATTGTGCCACACATCAGAGGGTGAAGTATGCTGCTTGCTTGCTATCAGGAAAGGCATTGACATGGTGGAACACACAGCTACAGGCTAGGGGCAGAGAGGCAGCTACAGGCATGACATGGGACGAATTTAAGGCGTTATTAAAAGAGGAGTACTGCCCGGACAATGAAATGCAGAAACTGGAGGATGAATTTTATCACCACTCCATGATAGGGGCTGGTCACGCAGCCTACACAGACCGATTTCATGAGTTAGCCAGACTAGTTCCTCATCTAGTTACCCCTGAGTCCAAGAGAATCTCGAGGTACATATATGGTCTTGTCCCCGAAATCCGTGGAACCGTGAAAACAACTGAGCCGTCTACAATACAAAGTGCGATACTGAGGGTAGGAACCCTGACAGACGAGATGGTTAGAAATGGTACTTTGAAGAGCAGTGATAAGAGGAAGGAAGCAAGTGGGTCGAATAAGCAGATAGACGTAGTAGCAGTCAACAAAAGGGCAAGAGTTTTTGTGGCAACTGGTACTGAACAAAGAGAGTATGCGGGTACACATCCCAAATGTGCTAAATGTGCTTATCATCACCCGAAGTCCAAGCCCTGCCGCTTATGTACAATATGCAATCAGTCGAGTCATTTTTCAAGCCAGTGTAGAGAGCGTGCAAGACCAATAACAACGGTTAACACGGGCAACATGAGGAATAACCAAAGGACTTGCTACGAGTGCAACAGCCCGAATCACTACCGGAATAATTGTCCTCAGTTGAATAAGCCACCGATGCAAGTTCCTCTAGCTGTGGCAATTGAAGGAAATAACCCAAACCCTGTACTCAATATCAGTCCACCCCGAGGTCGAGCATTCTATATAGGGACCGAGGCAGCCCGCAATGCATAACTGGTACGTTTTCCCTAGACGCATAAGTTTTGACATAAACACTTTGACCATACACTTGATTTCGCGAAACCTTAGGGTAGAACCTTATGTATCATCGATTGAATCACGAGGACGTGATTCCTCTGACATGGGAAGAATGTCACAATTCTCATTTTCCGGTCATTTCTCAAAAACAATTCATGCTTCACCATTTCATCATTTATCGTAAACTAGGTTTGCGTGTTCCAAATTCGCGTAACCTTAATGGTTTAGCGGCTAATTCATGATCATATCATCACGGACATTTCATATAGACTAAGTTTAGTCTACACTTCATTAGCATCATTTGCATCATGTTAGTTCACTCATGACTTTGCATTTCACATTAAACGCGTAAATTTCATATTAAATAAACGTTATCGCGTAAGTTATTATTTTGAACATTTAATCCAATACATCCAAAAATGATCCCGATATATTTTTATACTTACATTTAGTTTATAAAAACAATATTTTGAGTTTACCTAGTGTTTTAAATTTATTTTGTACATAAATCGTTAAATTTATATTATTACGACGCTTTTCTTAAAAACTACACGATAATTACTATATCACTCGAATTTTACAAGAAATGTATTTTTACAATTTATATGATCTCAATATACTTTACTTTGATCCATTAAAGTTTATTTTTAGACAACACTACTCTAAATACTCAAATGTATATACAATTTACAAGTTACCTTAACTTATACTTATTTTACATACAACTACTTACACATTTATATATACAATTACATACATTATAAAAAAAATGTATTTTGCAAATCCATACCCCCTTGGCCGACCAAGGGGGGGATACATTAATTAGTTGGTGAAAGTTTTTCTTACATTTAGATCTACACTCAACTTACTTTCTTACACATTCATTCACCAATAATTCAAAGCTCAAGTCAAGTTTTCTTTTCTCTCTTGTTTTCTTCTCTCAAAACCGGCCACCCAAGGTGGAAGAAGATTTCATCAAAAATTTATCAAGATCAAGTGTTTAACAATCTAGAATACACTCTTTGTTTAGGTTTTGAAATAAAAACCTAGGGTGTTTAGGTTTAATCCTTTGTTCTAATCACCTCATCAAGTAACTAGTAAGCATATCATTTTCATTTTACATCTTTTATTATCATTTCATATGTATTTCATCATTTTTGAGCAAAGCATGCAAGACTTATGGATATTTATACCATTTTTACATTGTTTTAAGAGTTTTATATATATAAGTCATCCTATAATTTATCCCTTGTTATATATTAGTCTTGATGATGTTTAGGAACCCATGATACCCTAAGAAGGTGTATGGTAGGATTAGAATAGCTTTGGAGTTGTTTTGAAGGGATTGGAATAGGTTTAGTACGAGAAAAACTCTTTTCGACAAGTATTATAAAGGGTCTGATCTTATTTTGTAATTCTGGAAAAACGACAGTAGACATAAAATTTTTGGCCTAGATATTTAGAAAATATACTTTAAAACGAATCCGTGGCCGCTTGAACGGATTAAAACGGAGCTATAACGAAGAAGTTATGGATTTTTCAAGTTGAACGACGAAATTTATATATTCTGAAAATTTCAGCACACTATTTTTGTTTTGTACGAGTCAAAAACGAGTCTTAAGCTTTATAAATTATTTCGACTTATCAAAAATATATTAGTATACTTTGATACGAAGCTAAGGACGTATAATGCGTAGAAAACGGATTTGTAACGACTAAAATATATACGTTTTCACAACATTGCCGTAACTTTATTAGTTAAGAAAAACTATATTATTTTTATTTGACAAGTGTTACGGTAAACAAAACGACCATATTGAAGGCTATTTTTAACGATGACGTAGAACTTTTTGTAACGAGATGTCTTCTAATAAAATCGAGATCACCAAGCATATTTTTCAAAATGACCGACCGTTTGAATAGCAGAGTTGTAATGAATTAACTACGGTTGCTTAAACTTTGCCGAAATTCACTTTTAAACTACATTTGGACAAAATCACCCTACTTAACCTATATTTTTCTTTATGAACGAGACCTCTAGGATAAAAACTTAAATGCCAAAACTTTGAGATTTTGATACAAGCTTTCCAAAACCGTTGAGTTCGTTTCCTAACGTTCGACGTACCCCATTTTACGACTAGCTTTTCGAGGCCATTTTGTCACTTTCATGAAATTTCCAACGACATTATTTTACGACGAAAAGTTATAATTTCACAATAAATCATTAAGAATCTATTGTAGGATGACATTTTGACGTAAATACTTGTAAAGTAATTTAAGAATGGTCAAGACGTCAAAAGGATATTTTTCGACGAAGAGTCTTATTTTCAAAACTCACAAATGGTATAAATAACATACGAAATGCATGCATAACATTACATCATAACTCATTACGTATCATAACATTCATTTTAGGTCGCGGATAGTTTCCGAGCCTCACTTTCGTGCACTTCATTTTGTTAGCATATAAATCATACCAGGTGAGTTCATACCCCGCTTTAACTCATTTAAATTCCTATAAACTATTTGGGGCGAGATATATGCTTATTTATCCAAACATTTAAACTCTTTTGCCAAACAACATTACTTATACTTTAGACTTGGTGCGTGTAGTGACTAGACTTAAACAAACATCCCATCATTTATATGTTGGAAGGCCAATTATTTGGATACAGCCCAACGTGAGTCGTTGGAGGAACATCCCAGCATTTATATGTTGGAAGGCCATTTTATGGATACAACGTGAGCGTTGGAAGAACATCCCAACACGAGTTGTTGGAAGACCCTTGTGGTGACATTTATACTTTTAACTACCTTAATGCGCATATTCATGACTGTCATTCTATTTTAGGCAATGGGTTGTGAACACACAGGTTGCAAGTTTTGTATGGGCGGAACTTGGAACTGGGTGGATTTACAATGCCTTTGCTTGTGAACATTTCTCAAGGTATTTCAGATCATTTTATTACAAACTTATGAACTCACCAACCTTTGTGTTGACACTTTTTAGCATGTTTATCTCAGGTCATAAGGTGATAGCATTTCATGGAGCTTTTGGGTCACATGGCATACATTGGAGTCTTGTGTTTTTAACAATCATCATTCGACATGTTTTGTAACTCTTTATGTATTATCAAACTTTGGGATTTCCTGTGGTGTAAACTTTAACATATGTAATCGAATGGTGAACTTTTCAAAACGTCTCATTATAGAGGTCGTTTTCTGTATCCATACTTTGTGCTATGACGTCATACCCCAATGACTCTATCGTTCCGCTGCGATATTTTGGGGGTGTGACAAAGACAATATTTGTATAAAGAAATTCCCTCGCACTTTACTTGGGATGCTCGTTCACGTTTTTGGAATACTCGTAAAAGAGGATCAATGAGAGGGAGATTGGTTTATGCTAATCCATCTGAGGGAGAGCGACACTACTTAAGACTACTTTTATCGCATGTTAGAGGGCCGACATGCTTTGAAGATCTTTGCAAGGTGAATGGTGTATTATTCACCACATTCCGGAAAGCAGCTCTCGAAAGAGGGTTAATAGAGAATGATGAAAGTTTATCTCATTGTCTATTTGAGGCATCTTTATTCCAATTCCCTAATGCTCTTAGAAGGTTGTTCGCGACTATTCTTATTTATTGCGGGCCGAGAGATGTTCAAAAATTATGGAATGAACACTATGAATCACTTTCTGAAGACTATAGTCGGCATTGTGAAAATACTGAGCGAGTTCAAAATATGGTACTTACGACATCTCAAGTATTTCTTCGTTCTATGGGTAAGAGTCTTTCTGATTTCGATCTTCCCAACATAACTGAAAATGTGAACTTAGAATCAGTTGGTTTTCGTGAGGTACATGAGGAGTACTCTATAGTTGTAGAAGATGAACATCGAGTGCCGAGATTCTCTCAATCACGATCAGAAAGCCGCGTATGATAACATCATGAGGCATGTGGACGATGATTTTCATGGCGTGTTTTCATAGATGGTCCTGGAGGTACCGGAAAAACATTTTTATACAAAGCTTTGCTTGCCGAGGTTCGTTCACGAGGTCTTATTGCACTTGCAACTGCATCTTCGGTGCAAAGACAAATAATTTGCCAGAGGTAGAATGCCCACTCTCGATTTAAGATTCCCATCAATCTTAACAATAACTCGGTGTGCAACATCACCAAACAAAGTGGACTTGCTCAACTACTTCGTCTGATAAAATTAATCATATGGGATGAAGCAACAATGGCTAAAAGGCAAGCAGTAGAAGCGGTAGATCGAACAATGCAAGACATTACAGGGGTGAGTCTTCCATTTGGTGGAAAAATAATGGTTTTGGGAGGTGACTTTAGACAGGTGTTGCCAGTTGTCAAACGTGGCACCCGAGCGCAAATTGTGGACTCCAATTTAAGAATGTCACCTCTTTGGATAGGAATTAAAAAGATGCGGTTAACAATAAATATGAGAGCACGAGCTGATCCATGGTTTTCCGATTTTTGCTACGAGTTGGTAACGGGTTGAAGAAGCTATTGATGGAAGCTATATCACGAATACCGATGACATGGCCATTACATATACTAATGACGGTAACTCGAGAGATGATTTGATCAATGCAATATTTCCTTCTTTGGAAACCAACACACATTCTTCTGAGTATATTACTTCTAGAGCGATTTTGTCAACTAAAAACGAGAATGTTGATGAGATTAATGATCAGCTCATTGGTAGATTTCACGGGGAGGAGAAAATTTACTATAGTTTTGACGAAGCTGAAGATGAAAACAACAATTTCTATCCACTGGAATTCTTGAACTCCCTTAATGTAAGTGGATTACCCCCGCATTATTTACGACTGAAGATTGGATGCCCGATAATTCTACTACGGAATATTGACCCATCAAATGGATTATGTAATGGCACAAGATTGATATGCAAAGGTTTCCAACCAAATGTCATTGACGCTGAAATAGCCGTGGGTCAACATGCTGGAAAACGAGTCTTTTTGCCGAGAATACCTTTATGCCCATCTGAAGAAGACATGTTTCCGTTCAGATCAAGAGAAAACAATTTCCTGTCCGGCTTAGCTTTGGTATGACAATAAATAAAGCTCAGGGCCAAACAATTCCTAACGTGGGTGTATATCTTCCGGACTCTGTATTCTCGCATGGGCAGCTTTATGTGGTATTGTCGAGAGGGATATCACGTGAGACTACAAAGGTATTGGTGAGGCCTACCAAACAGTTCTGTCAAGATGGGGTCTACACCTCAAATGTTGTGTATAAAGAAGTGTTAAATGATAAATAATCTACGACGTATGAGATTTCTAATTTGAGTGTGTTGAAAGATAGCCGTTTGTTACTCATTTTTTGGGGTGCAAGCCTTGTGGAATTTATGGTTATTATCTGGTTCAAAGGTGTTTGAGTGGTATGGAGAGAGGGTTTAATTTTGCAGATAATCCGTTTGTTACTCAAGTGTTGAAGTTGTATGGATTTAGGCACAAGGGAGTTTTGAGTCCTAAGATTAAGAGGATCAGAATGTAGATCTGTTTGATATTGGGCATTCGGCTCAAGTGACTACTAGCAACCGAACCATCGGTGATGATGAACTTTTTTATTTTTATTTTTTATTATTTTTTAATATGTTTTTTTATGGGGTTTGAATTTTGATCTTTTTTATTATTTTTAATATGGTTCAAAACAATGGAAGGGGAGCATTGAGAAAGCTGGTTAGATATAATGCACTTACTAGGCCTGGAGCGTTTCAGAGTCACAAACACAAGGGATCCCATTTAAAGTTGGAAGTTATGCGGTAGAGAGACAATTTCCAAGACTTTTCAAGTAAGTTTCTGTTTGGTACAGTGGTCTGCAAGTGTTGTGTTTGTCTTGCTGTTTGTACTTCAGGTATTATGTAACATCAAATTTGGATAGTCTTTTTGGCTACTTGGTTATGAATGGGCTAGGCTTACATTAGTACTATCAATAACCTGTGACATAATGCAAGCAACCATTTTTGGGAAATCAAAGGTGTGTTCTAAGGGTTGTTTGGCATTACAACTTAAAAGTCATTACAAAGCTGTGCGCTATGTTCCGCCGCTATGCGCGGGTTTCCTACTACGTATGAGATTTCTAATTTGAGTGTGTTGATATGACAGTTGGGTTCATGATGATTGAAGTGTTAGATGGCTCTAATAGTTGTGAAACATACATGCCTACTGTATTATATAAGTGCATAAATACAGGTATTTGACAGTTGGGTTGATAAACAATGAAGTTTTGTATTGTAGACACCAAAAGTGAAGATGTGAAAGATTATATGGCTTCTGCCCTTTGTTATATAGTTGCTTTTTGGATGTAAACTGCAGGCCTTTATGGTTTTGGTGTATCAAAAGTGCATTGACTATTCTATTAGAACATTTCTTATTTTAAGACTGCATGACAAGCCATTATAGGAATTTAGCAAGAAAAAATAAATTACTCACAAAATAACAAGTGCAAAATTACTGATTGTATATCATTTTCAGTAAACTGGTTAGAAAAACCATGTAGATTACTAAAATCTACTTCGTTTATCTGGTTTCTTATTAACTCCATATGAAGACTCTCTTTTCAATGTTGAATGTTTGCTATCTTTGCTGCTTTTTTTGTTGATAAACTCGGAAAAAGATGGGATGGAACGCAACAAAAACCCAATATGGAGAGGAATGAAACGCAAGTATCAACCACGGTAAAATCCTTAAGGGTAGATGAGTTACTCATGGATGAAAGAAGGTGTAGAGCATTTTGCTCAAAAAGCTCATCCTCAATTCCCGGAGGAAGAGGATCGATGTGAGCGAGTTCACCGGCGAACTCCTCATGGAAAAGCCTACTCCTTTCGGAAGGAGGAAGCAATTCAAATGTGGACGACTCATACTCAGGAAGAGAAAGATGAAAAGTGGGATTGCCACTATTCTCTTTTTCAGTATGATCGTCATCAAAGCGGAATACTTCATATTCCGGAAAAGAATCATTGGAAAAAGCCTCAAGTTCAGATAATGGTTCGGGCTTTTCCAAGATATAGTCACTATCCACAACGGGGATAGGAGATGAAGCTGGTTTAGCACATAATGATTCGATCTTAGAAACGAGGAGATTTACATTGAACAATTTTTCACGAAGTATCTCGTCCTCAATTTCGGATCATCGAGTCTCTCACTTCCTCTACGCTAACTAGCTCAGAAGGTAACTCCTCGACATAATCGATGTCTCCATAAGATAAAGAATCGTCAAACGAAGTACAATCGTTGTCAGAATCGGAGAACATCTCGACATGATCGTTTGGGATGTCAAGAGGAGGAGAAGAATCATCATCAAGAGGCTCATCAAACATATTACTGGAGATAACCTCGGACTCACTTGGGGTTGGGACAAGGTTCTCAACACAAGACGGTTCCGTTTCTAGAATAGTGCTAAGATTTTCGTCCCCCATTAAAAGGTTATCCGACGGTTCTAAGGTAGATAGGCAAGATAAGGGCGGAGAGTGGACATGTGCGGTACTTTGTGGGCTTGAGATATGCACCTTGTCCTTTGTCATCTCCCAATCTTCCTCATCCTCGTCATCGAGACGGCAAGCTTCGTTAACGAGGAGAAGCTTTTGAGCTGCTCGCTCATCGGCTAGTAATCTTTCGTTGCGAGCAGCTTGTTCCTCGGAAAGTTCTTCAAGAATTATACGAGGAAATTGATCAATGACGGGAAACTGTGGGGGTTGGATGTTGTCAAATCCGGAAGTCCACGATTGACATTGATAATCATCATGAGTACCCCCACACTTAGCACAATGAGGGTATTGGGGAGAGAAATTTTGAAATGACGTTTGATCATTGAAATGATGAAAATACGGTTCTGGTTCGTATGAATTTTGTGGAGGGTAATTGAAATTGTTTTGAGGATAACTGAAAGATTCTGGGTTAGAATCATAAGCAAATGAATTCTCAGCGCAAATCGAACAACATCCATTGACAAGATAGTTTCCACACCACTCGCACATACATTTGTAACAACGAAAACCTTGTGGTAACAAGTCTCCACAACCGTAGCAATAACTTTGATCAAACGAAGATATTTCGGCTCGGAATAGGAATCGAGGGTTCGACAACATCACATAAGGAAGGAAAAGCGGTATTTCCCGAAGTTGAATCATGACGAAGTTCAATTAAGAAGCTTTGAATCATGTCATTTCTGGCCCTAAAGAAATCGTCGGTAAAACGTTCGAAGATTCGGAGTTGGGACAAGTAGTGTGCTCTTAGAGCTAGCAAGTTCCACCACTTCCGTTATGGTCTCCGGTGTTTGAACGGGTTCATCGTAATCAATTCTAATTCTCGACCTTTTTTCATCGGCTTGAATTTGTTCGATTAGATTACGGGCTCTAACTTCAAAGAAAGTGTCTTCAGGACCCTCGGTGGGTGTTTGAAGTAATTCCGACGTTTGAACGGGTTTGTCAACATTAGAACGTATTTCGGGTTGTGGCGGGTGGTTGAAATAACTTTGAAAAGACTTTTTGATGGATAATTCGCACAAATCGCAAAATTCGCTTGAACTAGGCATTCCACACCGCTCACACACGCACTTGTGACAATGATGTTGATCTTTTTCCATACACCGAAGATGATCGTCGTCATTAGAATTAAACATATAGAGGGTTAAAGAGATAGAATTAAACGGTTTTGAGGTTAAAGAAGAGTAGAATCAAACGGTACGAGAGGGTAAGAGAAATAGAATCATACGGATAAGAGGAATGAGAAGAGTATTTTTGTATTTTTCAAAAACGGTAACTTCACGAGGAAGGATCTTCAAGTCACTAATCGCAAAAAATCACGATATTGTCGCAACACACCTCCCCGGCAGCGGCGCCAAAATTTGATTCGTTGTGAAGTGAGTGGTGAAAAACACAATATCAACGTATATCAAAATAACCGTAAAACTCGACAAATCAACCTTTTAGGAAAAGGGTTAACGTGCCAAATCTCACGGGTGTGATAAAAGTGATACCGGGAAGTGATTTCCCGGGTCGTGTCCCAACGAGGTGTGAAATTGACGATGTCGTTGAGTTTCGTGATAAGGACTTGAATTGTTTAAACGAATTTTGGATTTGTGATTACGTATTCTACAAAATAAAGAACGGAAATGAAAATAAAGCATGTAAAACAATTTAAACTCTAAATAAACTACTACTAATCCTAAGAAGCAATAAAACAAAGCTAAACTACAACCTAGGGTGCTAAAATGCAAAAACGCTACAAACCGGGAACACACCGACCCTAAAACGTAAAACTTTTGCAATTTAAAGGCTACGGGTGTGAAATCAATTTTCCTACGTTCAAAACGACTAAAAATAATTTTAGGAAAAAGAGGAATATTTTTTTTGAGTTTTAAATTATTTTCTACGAATTAAAATCTAATTTATACTAATTAAATGATTAAAAATACTAAACTAATATAGAAAAATCTGAAAATTTACAGAAAACTACTTTAAGTTATGCTAGATCTAAGAAAAATGAGAAATCAGTATGTTGCTTAATGAAATAAGCTGGAAATAAGCTAAAAAGAGCTTATAAGTAAATCTGCCAAGGAGGCCTTTTATATTAAATGTTGAAACATATGACTGATAAAGTCCCAAGGGCAGATGGTTAAGCGTGTGGTGTTGTGAGGAGAGTGACCTGGGTTCGAATCCCACAGGTTACTCTTTTTTGCAAACAATTTTTTTCTTCAACTTTTCTTTTTGCAACTTATAAATAAGACCAAATTAAAGACTTTTTGTGAAAAGCTTTTTTACCAAACCAAAAGAATAAGCAGTTCTGAACTGCTTATCCACCTCAGTCTTGCACAAGTACCAAAATCACACTTAAATTGGTTTCTAATGGCTACAAAAAGCTAGGATAAGCAATGAATAAGCAATTCCAGGGATAAAATTTAGATTATGCAAAACTACAATAAGCTACCTTAACTGAATTACACTAAAAGAAGGGTCAATAAGCAGATAAGCAGTTTAAGAAATGGGAATCCTAAGCATACAACTAGTAATTAAATAACTAAATAAGCTATAATAAGCACCAAATAAGCTAACTTAAGCTATACTAATGGGGAAATAAGGCATGGCATCTAAGGGAGATCCTAAATAAGCTAAATGGGCACTAAAAAGCACAAAAATAAGCTGGAACAGTGGGACAGCTGCAGTAAAACAGCTAATGGAGTGAGTTTGGACAGATTTTGAATGCAATCTAAACTAAGCTAGAGCTAAACTAGGTATAAATAAGCTAATAACAGATCTAAAGGGTCAAGTTAAGATGTAGGAAAAATGATTTTGAAACTTTTTTGATGACAAATGAGGTGTTTAAAGAGTGGTTGAACAGCAGCTGCTGATGCAGTTGTGTTCAAGACAGAAGACAAAAATGACTTTTTTTTTTTGTGTTATCAAAACTTGACTAAACTTGTTAAAACAGTTTCAAACCTTTTAAACTTTAACTAAAACCTTGACACATGTTTGACTTGAAGAGTCAAAACGGGTAAAAATTGATTTCTTGTTCTTCAAATAAGCTTCAACCAAACACACCTTTTGGGGTGTTAAACTTAAGTAACAGATTTTTTTTTAAAGCAACTATGGTTTTTTCTTTTGTAAACTGACTTAATAGCTTAAAATGGAACTTATGACAGAAAATTAAAGCACAATGAGCTAATAAGCACAAAAGTGCTTATTTGCTAAATAAGCAAAAAGTAAGACAGTAAAGAAAGAGACTTTTTCATTGACTAAATAAACATTACAACTGAAATTAAAACTAAAACTAATTTTAAAACTAAATTTCCTAATGCCTTATCAATGGCCACAAGTGTTCTATTTATACTAGACTAAGGTCTTTGGTCTTCCTCTTCATCTCTTCTTTTGTGCTTTCTTGAATTCAATCTCAACCCTTGATCAGGTAGGTACCATTTTGAGCTCAATCTTGACCATCCACCGTGTCATTTAAACAAGGATAGCTGACTTGGAGGAGGGGGGAAATTGGGTAGTGGGTTTGGGATTTGGGTGAAACCGGTTAAAGAGGAGAAGGGAGGACTTGGGTTTTGATGTAGGTGGGTAAAAGAGTGATGGGGGTGGAGTGTTTGGGGAGGAGAGAAAGAAGAGGTTTGGGGTCTTGTGTTCTAGGGTTCTTGGTTTGTGGGTTTTGTTTGGGCGGGAAGGGGAAGAAGAAAGACAGAGGGTGTGTTGTTTATTAATTCGGGTATTGGGTTGGGGTGACCGGGTCAGGGTAGTGGGTTTGTTTGTGTTTTGGGCCTAGTTAGTGGATTTGGTATAGACTTAGGATCCATTTAGCATTAAGGGACCAAAGGTGTAACATCCGAAAATCCAAGGACCATTCATGTATTTCTGAAAATTGATCCAAGGGCCAATCTTGTGAATCTTAAATAAACCAAGGGTCATTTTTGCAAATTGTGAAATTCCAAGGACTAAACTTGTCAATTTTAAAAATCCAGGGACCAAAACTGTAATTTCTCAAACTTTTGAAATTTTTCACCAAAGGATTAATTATGACAACTTATGATTTCAAAAGGACCTTTGGTGACTTTTCTTTTTAAAATACGTGCTCAGGGACTATTTCTGTCAATTTTTGAAAGACGGGGGACTGAAACTGCCAATTATGCAAACTTTGTTCGTTTTTCATCTGATTTTAAACATTTTGCATCTGAAACATATAAAACACAATTTTGAGATATTTTCCGTATTTTGATGCATTTCGGAGTGTTTTTAGATGTTTTGCAGTTCAGATTTGACCTAAAATGATGAGTGAATACGCACTCATCAAATCCCCCACACTAAAACATTGCTAGTCCCTAGCAATCTTTTGAGAAAACTTAATGGATTTGAGTCTCTTTACCAAAAGCCATTACTTCTGGAGTAGCCAAATGTTTTAGTTCAAGTGAGAACTATGGTACACTGATAACCATGTGATTTTGAGCAAACCACCAGCTTTCAACGGTTTTGATTTGTCTTTACCAGAAGCCGTTTGCTCTGGACTAGCCAACTCTTAGATAAATTATCAATATTATCTTTGGTGAGTGATTACCAATTATGGTATTCCAACTGCCTTTACCACAAGCCATAAACTTGCGGGCTAGCCAACTCTTCACTAATTAAAGATATGGTGAGCTGAACACCATACAATTTTGGGCAAATTGCAAGCCATATAAACGGATTTGAGAAATCTTTACCAAGAGCCGTTTGCTCCTGGATTAGCCAATCCTTTTTTTTATTAGACATGGCGGACTGATAACCATAAAAAAAATTTTGGCCAAAAATGGGGGAATTGGGCGGTATATTTACATGATAAAATTCGTGAGAATTCCCCCCACACTAGAAATGAATATTGCCCTCAATATTCAAAGTACCGGCGGTTATGCCGAAACATAGAACGTAAAAGGGAAATACTACGGCCATTATTTGAATTTTTTTTTTTTTTTTTTTTTTTTAGAAAACTTATATACAACAGCGGGGGGCAACTCCCCCACACTAGGGTGGTAGAAAGTAGAAAGAAGTAGAAATACGGGTGAAAACCCATATAGCGTGCTACTGTTTTTGATTCCCGAGTCGCTAGCTTGACTCGACCCCGTATTCATTTGTTCTTGGGGAAGCAACGTGGAAAAGAAAATCTCCATCGGACTTTCATTCAAATGGTTTGGATACACATTGAATGTGTCAAAAGTTCCACTCCGATGAGATACATCCGGCTCAAAAGAAAGAGAAATGTCGGGGTCAAAGATGGTATCTTCACTCCCGTAGGAGTTAAGACATGGAGAAGAGATGGGAGGAGAAGGCAAAGTGTCAATTACTTGACAACGGGTGGGATAGGTGGGCAAAAGATTAGATTGAGGAACATTAACGGAATGTTCAAAAATCTTATCCACCACTATAGAAGTCACAACATCCGTGTTGGACTTAAGAAATATCCGAGAGTGAACTCCCTTAAAAGGTAAGATACCGGGTTTGAAAACTTTGTCCTCGGAGAGGAATGAAACGCAAGTATCAACCACGGTAAAATCCTTAAGGGTAGATGAGTTACTCATGGATGAAAGAAGGTGTAGAGCATTTTGCTCAAAAAGCTCATCCTCAATTCCCGGAGGAAGAGGATCGATGTGAGCGAGTTCACCGGCGAACTCCTCATGGAAAAGCCTACTCCTTTCGGAAGGAGGAAGCAATTCAAATGTGGACGACTCATACTCAGGAAGAGAAAGATGAAAAGTGGGATTGCCACTATTCTCTTTTTCAGTATGATCGTCATCAAAGCGGAATACTTCATATTCCGGAAAAGAATCATTGGAAAAAGCCTCAAGTTCAGAAAATGGTTCGGGCTTTTCCAAGATATAGTCACTATCCACAACGGGGATAGGAGATGAAGCTGGTTTAGCACATAATGATTCGATCTTAGAAACGAGGAGATTTACATTGAACAATTTTTCACGAAGTATCTCGTCCTCAATTTCCAGATCATCAGAGTCTCTCACTTCCTCTAAGCTAACTAGCTCAGAAGGTAACTCCTCGACATAATCGATGTCTCCATAAGATAAAGAATCGTCAAACGAAGTACAATCGTTGTCAGAATCGGAGAACATCTCGACATGATCGTTTGGGATGTCAAGAGGAGGAGAAGAATCATCATCAAGAGGCTCATCAAACATATTACCGGAGATAACCTCGGACTCACTTGGGGTTGGGACAAGGTTCTCAACACAAGACGGTTCCGTTTCCAGAATAGTGCTAAGATTTTCGTCCCCCATTAAAAGGTTATCCGACGGTTCTAAGGTAGATAGGCAAGATAAGGGCGGAGAGTAGACATGTGCGGTACTTTGTGGGCTTGAGATATGCACCTTGTCCTTTGTCATCTCCCAATCTTCCTCATCCTCGTCATCGAGACGGCAAGCTTCGTTAACGAGGAGAAGCTTTTGAGCTGCTCGCTCATCGGCTAGTAATCTTTCGTTGCGAGCAGCTTGTTCCTCGGAAAGTTCTTCAAGAATTATACGAGGAAATTGATCAATGACGGGAAACTGTGGGGGTTGGATGTTGTCAAATCCGGAAGTCCACGATTGACATTGATAATCATCATGAGTACCCCCACACTTAGCACAATGAGGGTATTGGGGAGAGAAATTTTGAAATGACGTTTGATCATTGAAATGATGAAAATACGGTTCTGGTTCGTATGAATTTTGTGGAGGGTAATTGAAATTGTTTTGAGGATAACTGAAAGATTCCGGGTTAGAATCATAAGCAAATGAATTCTCAGCGCAAATCGAACAACATCCATTGACAAGATAGTTTCCACACCACTCGCACATACATTTGTAACAACGAAAACCTTGTGGTAACAAGTCTCCACAACCGTAGCAATAACTTTGATCAAACGAAGATATTTCGGGCTCGGGAATAGGAATCGAGGGTTCAACAACATCACATAAGGAAGGAAAAGCGGTATTTCCCGAAGTTGAATCATGACGAAGTTCAATTAAGAAGCTTTGAATCATGTCATTTCTGGCCCTAAAGAAATCGTCGGTAAAACGTTCTGAAGATTCCGGAGTTGGGACAAGTGGTGTGCTCTTAGAGCTAGCAAGTTCCACCACTTCCGTTATGGTCTCCGGTGTTTGAACGGGTTCATCGTAATCAATTCTAATTCTCGACCTTTTTTCATCGGCTTGAATTTGTTCGATTAGATTACGGGCTCTAACTTCAAAGAAAGTGTCTTCAGGACCCTCGGTGGGTGTTTGAAGTAATTCCGACGTTTGAACGGGTTTGTCAACATTAGAACGTATTTCGGGTTGTGGCGGGTGGTTGAAATAACTTTGAAAAGACTTTTTGATGGATAATTCGCACAAATCGCAAAATTCGCTTGAACTAGGCATTCCACACCGCTCACACACGCACTTGTGACAATGATGTTGATCTTTTTCCATACACCGAAGATGATCGTCGTCATTAGAATTAAACATATAGAGGGTTAAAGAGATAGAATTAAACGGTTTTGAGGTTAAAGAAGAGTAGAATCAAACGGTACGAGAGGGTAAGAGAAATAGAATCATACGGATAAGAGGAATGAGAAGAGTATTTTTTGTATTTTTCAAAAACGGTAACTTCACGAGGAAGGTTCTTCAAGTCACTAATCGCAAAAATCACGATATTGTCGCAACACACCTCCCCGGCAGCGGCGCCAAAATTTGATTCGTTGTGAAGTGAGTGGTGAAAAACACAATATCAACGTATATCAAAATAACCGTAAAACTCGACAAATCAACCTTTTAGGAAAAGGGTTAACGTGCCAAATCTCACGGGTATGATAAAAGTGATACCGGGAAGTGATTTCCCCGGGTCGTGTCCCAACGAGGTGTGAAATTGACGATGTCGTTGAGTTTCGTGATAAGGACTTGAATTGTTTAAACGAATTTTGGATTTGTGATTACGTATTCTACAAAATAAAGAACGGAAATGAAAATAAAGCATGTAAAACAATTTAAACTCTAAATAAACTACTACTAATCCTAAGAAGCAATAAAACAAAGCTAAACTACAACCTAGGGTGCTAAAATGCAAAAACGCTACAAACCGGGAACACACCGACCCTAAAACGTAAAACTTTTGCAATTTAAAGGCTACGGGTGTGAAATCAATTTTCCTACGTTCAAAACGACTAAAAATAATTTTAGGAAAAAGAGGAATATTTTTTTGAGTTTTAAATTATTTTCTACGAATTAAAATCTAATTTATACTAATTAAATGATTAAAAATACTAAACTAATATAGAAAAATCTGAAAATTTACAGAAAACTACTTTAAGTTATGCTAGATCTAAGAAAAATGAGAAATCAGTATGTTGCTTAATGAAATAAGCTGGAAATAAGCTAAAAAGAGCTTATAAGTAAATCTGCCAAGGAGGCCTTTTATATTAAATGTTGAAACATATGACTGATAAAGTCCCAAGGGCAGATGGTTAAGCGTGTGGTGTTGTGAGGAGAGTGACCTGGGTTCGAATCCCACAGGTTACTCTTTTTTGCAAACAATTTTTTTCTTCAACTTTTCTTTTTGCAACTTATAAATAAGACCAAATTAAAGACTTTTTGTGAAAAGCTTTTTTACCAAACCAAAAGAATAAGCAGTTCTGAACTGCTTATCCACCTCAGTCTTGCACAAGTACCAAAATCACACTTAAATTGGTTTCTAATGGCTACAAAAAGCTAGGATAAGCAATGAATAAGCAATTCCAGGGATAAAATTTAGATTATGCAAAACTACAATAAGCTACCTTAACTGAATTACACTAAAAGAAGGGTCAATAAGCAGATAAGCAGTTTAAGAAATGGGAATCCTAAGCATACAACTAGTAATTAAATAACTAAATAAGCTATAATAAGCACCAAATAAGCTAACTTAAGCTATACTAATGGGGAAATAAGGCATGGCATCTAAGGGAGATCCTAAATAAGCTAAATGGGCACTAAAAAGCACAAAAATAAGCTGGAACAGTGGGACTGCAGGCTGCTGTAAAACAGCTACTGGAGTGAGTTTGGACAGATTTTGAATGCAATCTAAACTAAGCTAGAGCTAAACTAGGTATAAATAAGCTAATAACAGATCTAAAGGGTCAAGTTAAGATGTAGGAAAAATGATTTTGAAACTTTTTTGATGACAAATGAGGTGTTTAAAGAGTGGTTGAACAGCAGCTGCTGATGCAGTTGTGTTCAAGACAGAAGACAAAAATGACTTTTTTTTTTTTTTTTGTGTTATCAAAACTTGACTAAACTTGTTAAAACAGTTTCAAACCTTTTAAACTTTAACTAAAACCTTGACACATGTTTGACTTGAAGAGTCAAAACGGGTAAAAATTGATTTCTTGTTCTTCAAATAAGCTTAAACCAAACACACCTTTTGGGGTGTTAAACTTAAGTAACAGATTTTTTTTAAAGCAACTATGGTTTTTTCTTTTGTAAACTGACTTAATAGCTTAAAATGGAACTTATGACAGAAAATTAAAGCACAATGAGCTAATAAGCACAAAAGTGCTTATTTGCTAAATAAGCAAAAAGTAAGACAGTAAAGAAAGAGACTTTTTCATTGACTAAATAAACATTACAACTGAAATTAAAACTAAAACTAATTTTAAAACTAAATTTCCTAATTCCTTATCAATGGCCACAAGTGTTCTATTTATACTAGACTAAGGTCTTTGGTCTTCCTCTTCATCTCTTCTTTTGTGCTTTCTTGAATTCAATCTCAACCCTTGATCAGGTAGGTACCATTTTGAGCTCAATCTTGACCATCCACAGTGTCTTTTAAACAAGGATAGCTGACTTGGAGGAGGGGGGAAATTGGGTAGTGGGTTTGGGATTTGGGTGAAACCGGTTAAAGAGGAGAAGGGAGGACTTGGGTTTTGATGTAGGTGGGTAAAAGAGTGATGGGGGGTGGAGTGTTTGGGGAGGAGAGAAAGAAGAGGTTTGGGGTACTGTGTTCTAGGGTTCTGGGTTTGTGGGTTTTGTTTGGGCGGGAAGGGGAAGAAGAAAGACAGAGGGTGTGTTGTTTATTAATTCGGGTATTGGGTTGGGGTGACCGGGTCAGGGTAGTGGGTTTGTTTGTGTTTTGGGCCTAGTTAGTGGATTTGGTATAGACTTAGGATCCATTTAGCATTAAGGGACCAAAGGTGTAACATCCGAAAATCCAAGGACCATTCATGTATTTCTGAAAATTGATCCAAGGGCCAATCTTGTGAATCTCAAATAAACCAAGGGTCATTTTTGCAAATTGTGAAATTCCAAGGACTAAACTTGTCAATTTTAAAAATCCAGGGACCAAAACTGTAATTTCTCAAACTTTTGAAATTTTTCACCAAAGGATTAATTATGACAACTTATGATTTCAAAAGGACCTTTGGTGACTTTTCTTTTTAAAATACGTGCTCAGGGACTATTTCTGTCAATTTTTGAAAGACGGGGGACTGAAACTGCCAATTATGCAAACTTTGTTCGTTTTTCATCTGATTTTAAACATTTTGCATCTGAAACATATAAAACACAATTTTGAGATATTTTCCGTATTTTGATGCATTTCGGAGTGTTTTTAGATGTTTTGCAGTTCAGATTTGACCTAAAATGATGAGTGAATACGCACTCATCAATAACCATGTAGTAATATACATTAATCACCCTCATCATCACATGATCATAATGCTTCTAACATTCATCTTTGTTGTAAGCATACTTTACATTTTGATCAACCAAGAAAAGCTTGGAGATCTAGCCATCCTCATTCACCAAAGCATATCAACATATGAAGATTCAAGATCTCTTGATATCCTCATTGATTGAAGACTTCTTATTTAAGAAGATCATTTAGATTAGTCATTCATATCCATTAGACATTTATGTCATGGATCATCATTGTAAACATTATTGCATCATCACAACACTTTCACCAAACTAGATTAGATGGTTTATGTGTTTGTACCATAAAACACAAGGTTTGTTATGTTAGGCCATAAAACATAGTGGGAGTGGTTGTACCCTTGAAAAGAACTCGACATCTAGCTTAGTGTCGGAAATATTGTATAGGCGACGTTAGGTTGGTTCTACCTCGAACTAGAACCCGGTATTTAGCTTTGTACCGGAAAAAGTGTAAGCGACGATTGTAAGGTTTTCTCCGCCGAGAAGGGAGCTTGTTGATTTAGTGAAGTAACTCTCGAGTTGGGTACTTGGGGAGTGGAATATGGCGGAGAGGAGATCCGTGACCGAACCACTATAAATCCTCGTGTTCGGTTTGCACTTTCTTTTCTTTATCTCTTTACTTTTATAATTGCTTATGATGTGGTTTGATGATGATGCTTGTGTGACAACTTGGTTTACTATGCTTTATATTAGTCATAAACAATAATTGATACTTTCATATAATAACAAGCTTCATAAGTGATTTGATACAAAAGATCTAACGATTTTAAACGGTAACGTATTCACCCCCCTCTACGTTTTCACAACTTCACTTTAACGAGACTAACATAAATAGATTATCACAAACTATAATTTTATAATTATTAATATCAATATTTATGACTTGAAACTCAATCTTTACATATTATAGATAGATATAGATTCAACTCAAACTTACTTGAAAAGGTCACGAATGTACCTAAATGAGCTACACATTAATAGTACTCGTTATTAACAAAACTACAATGTAATATTCGTCACTTCGATCCAGTTCAACAAAGCATCATAGCCGGTTGTATAGAGTTAATAAAACTTTAAAACAAAAACTTTAAAAAAGAGGGGGTAATTAATAAAACTTTAGTGGTTAAATTTTTAAAAATTGTATAGAGTTAAATGTAATATTATAAGTTTCCATATTTTTTAATAACTTTGGAAATTAAACAAATACTCCCTTATATTTTACACCCCCTATACTTTATAACTTAAAAATACAATATACATGTTGTTTTAAAACTCCAACATATATATATATATATATATATATATATATATATATATATATATATATATAGGAAGCGTTCAAATGAAAGCCTATTTTGATGAGAACGCGAGAAGGGATCCTAGCCCTCCATCTATTACCCCTCTAAATTTGATCTAACCTCCGCAATTAATCCAAACAATTACGCTATCAAGGGCTTTATAGTAATTTTATGAATTCCATCACATACAAAACCAAAAGCTGGAAAAAAACACACACACACGAGTGTGAAAAATACCAAAACTCTCTGGACTATTGCCTAACAGAAATACAAACACCACAATCACCACCATTATCCGCCATTGAAGAAACTTTAATCTGTGTATGATCATCTACATATACTAGCTCATCAGTCCGTCTTACACTTACCGTAGAATCAGATCTACGTCCAAGTTCATCATCAATCGTTTTCGAATTTTTCAATTTTGACCGTTATGATGTTATAATTGGTCCATAAAAAGGTCAAATTATCAAACTTTTTTCAATCAAATGTTCGTATTCATTGTTATACTTCATATTTTTTTTAAATGTGAGTTAGTTTATTAGTGATTTAGCTTTGTTGATGAATAATTTAGATGATTTTGGAGAGGTAAATGAAGATATAGATCTATTTGAACTTGTTTTGTGTTGTTGCTTTGTCATTGCACACCAAGTGTGTGATGAAATGTGTAGCCAATTTTTACATGTGAAATATAGCTGAAGCTACTTTTCATAACTTAAGTATGAAGCGACGTGTGAACCATTTGGTCACATGTGAAAAACTGAAAATTAATGTATGTCTTGCAGCTTATTAAGATGCGTTAAAAGCTTGGTCACATGTGAAAATATATGTCTCGTATATATCTCCTAGCTTTTTAAGACAACTTGGTCACATATGAAAATATATGTCTCGTAGATTTTAAAGATGCCTGAACAACTTGGTCACATGTGAAAATATGTCTCGTAACTTTATAAGACACGTGAACAATTTGGTCACATGTGAAAATTATATGTTTCATAGCTTTTTCAGATGCATTAACCATTTGGTCACATGTGAAAATATATGTCTATGTCTCGTAGCTTATTAGGATGCGTGAACAACTTTGTCACGCGTGAAAATATGTATCTCGTAGCTTTTAAAGATGCGTGAACAATTTGGTCACATGTGAAAATATATGACCAAGTTGTAAAACCATTTGTCAACAAAATTTGAAAACATTCCACAAGATAGAGGACATTGGATAATGAAGAATCCCATGAAAAAGTTTTGAAATCCACATGTAAACTTTTACGAAAAAAATCAAATGCGATTTCTTCACATATAAAATATGCACCTAAAAATAACACAACATAAAAGTTTTGCAGCTCAAATGATTTCTATACACACCTAAAAATACTAATGTGAAAATACAATTTTACTTTCAAGTAAAAGTTTTGCAACTAATTAAAAAGTATGGTGTATATACCTTTAAATTGTACTCAAATTGAATAATTGCTCGAAAATAGAATCAAAGCAAGAGCTTCTTTGTGTAAGATTTATATAATCGTGTATAGGTTCAAAAGTTAAAATGTGCAATTTTTTTTCTTTTTTATAAAATTAGGTGTTTAATAAAATGTGTAAGTTTTCTTCACATGTGCATTTTTTTTATAAAATTAGGTGTTTGATGAAATGTGTAAGTTTTATTTACATGTGATTTTTTTTAGGTATTTGATGAAATGTGTAAGTTTTATTCACATGTGCAAATTTTTATTTTTCTTTTATAAAATTAGGTGTTTGATGAAATGTGTAAGTTTTCTTCACATGTGCAATTATTTATTTATTTATTTATAAAATTAGGTGTTTGATGAAATGTGTAAGTTTTCTTCACATGTGCAAATATCAGCGATGAATTAAGTTTTGATGTTATTAGCGGAATGTTTGATGATTTAAGTTTTGTAAGATTATCTTCACATGTGCAAATATCAGCGATGAATTAAGTTTTGATGTTATTAGCGGAATGTTTGATGATTTAAGTTTTGTAAGATTATCTTCACATGTGCAAATATCAGCAATGAATTAAGTTTTGATGTTATTAGCAGAATGTTTGATGAATTAATTTTTGTAAGATTATCTTCACATGTGCAAATTGGATGGTGATTATGTTTCAAAAGATAACTGATTATGTTTGTTTAAAGTTTTTAAATCTTGGAACTACATGATTCTGTTTGGTTTGACGGTCTAGTCCTGAGTTTTGCATTCACTTAACGACTTCTGTTAAATAGCTCATTTTGTTATTGTTTCTCTTCAGGAATACTTGCTGATTCAGAGTTAGGCAGTGAAAGTGTAAACTTTAAGGTGATCAAAGTTCAATTGTTTATGCTTTATATGAAAGAAGTGGTTCATTTGGCATAGTTGTAGGTTCTAGTCTTGATTGGCGGGGTGATGCTTGTGTTTTTGATACAACCTGCAAATGTTTTAGTTGGTTTTGTGAGCATATCTTGGCCTACGTTCCTTCTTCTACAAATGTTGTTACCCTGCTAAAGCTCTTTGGGAAGGGCCTACAATTGTTGGTCAAGGGCTTTTAACAACAGCTGTTGTTGCTCTTGTGGAAGAAATTGTTGCTGATCTTAGATTCAATCAAAGAATAATCCTGTCAGGACTTGCATTTTCGTTATGCCAATGGTCATAGTGGGTTAATGGGTCAAAGCTGTATGAAAGAAAGTATGCCAAACACCCCTTTAAGTGGCCACAATGGGTTAACAGGTCCAAATTGTTGCTGTTACAGGAGCGTTTGGCTTTTACGTTATGTTACACTTAAAGAACCTTCCGCTCTTGGTTTAGATTCTTACTACAAGCAAGATTACCTATGTTTTCCCGTTGTTGCTGCTACTATCAAGTGGTACTAATCATTTATTGCTTCTTTATATAAGTTTGCTTGTTTATACACAACTTCTGTTTTCTTAACACAGGGTTGAAGCAGACAAAGGAGTCGTCATAACCAATCATTCATTAATAGCAGGTCCTTTCACCACACATCACTACCACTACTCATTTAAAACTCCTTAACAATTAGCTATCCCAAACACCCCTCTTACTGCCCGGTATTTAATTCCATCCTTTTTCATTCCTCAGAAGCCTCATTAACTGACCATTACAATGACACTATACGTGATGCTTATTGACAACTGATTTCGGCAATTCAATGTAGTTTGTTTGGTGTTGCACATTTGGAAACATAAGCTTAATCTCTCAATTCTAAGGGACATGAAGAATGATTTCTGCATAGTGTTTATACATATAAACAACAAACATCACAGGATTTCAACTTGAACAATACAAGCATCACACTTGTACCAACCCAACCTTGAGTCATAGCTTTTTACTTTGGCTATGACTCTTCTACAATCAAAACATAAAAGGATATTTAGCTAATATGAGGTTGTAGGTGTGAGGATCTAGAGGTTTTAGTGTAAGACCAAAAGAACATAACATATGAATTGCTACTCTCATGGTGTTTATAGCGATGTGGAAGTTAGGATATCTTTGTTACTTGAGTCAATTTAACATAAAGATGGACAAGTTGATGATGATGTTTGTCACTATGTAAAACCCAAGCGTTTGATATCTCTGATTAGTATTGAAATGCAAGGTTTGGAGATACATCGGGCTAGAAGCTAGGTCCCCCAGCAGACAAGTTCTGTAATGACGTATACCACTCATGACACCACCCATCTTCATGTTTGTTACTGTGTTGCACCATATCATTATTAGCCTTCCCCATTTTTTGGTCAAAGCACCTGTTATAAGAATGAAACAGATATCATGACAGTTCAGAATGTTCCCTTTATATGCTCTTGTTATTATTTCAAATGTCCCTTATGTATGGTTTGCTTACTTTAGAACTAAACATAATTCAAATCTACCAAACCTCGCTCCCACGGGATTGGGTATTGTTGTTGTTTGTACATAGTGCTAGTGTCACTGCAAACCCTATATTAGTGCTTTATCTCAGATGCAACTGGAAAGTACTTTTGTTTCCTGCAACTGCTTTAACATGGTGTGGAATTCTTAAAGTTGTGTTTTTTAGCCATTTTTGCAAGATAGTGTTTCATGACCTTATCATGCATGTGATCTTCGGTACTTATTTTTTTTCGGATTCTAATCACCTTGTAAGAAAATATTGCAACTTTGTATGATAAAAGTTTGTTTAGTCACTATTTTTAGTGATTACAGCTAGACGCTGTGAAAGATATACTTAAGATATAGTTTTTGTTGCAAGAGTTCATAGCTTACTTGCATCTTGGAAATCTATTTGATTCCTGAAAAAATTTTCCTAGTGTTTCTTAGTGGCAGTTTGCAAGTGTAATTACCAAAACTTTATCCTACCCATACTTTTTTAAAGCCTTAATTAGTTGTTACGCTTGTGCTGGGATAAGTATAAAATGGGAGACTTTTAAGACTTGATAGCAATGCATCTAAAATCTGCATGTCCTTCATGATTTTGTGGTAGGACTGATTAATCTCTCCCTACTCAGGTTTAAGCGAAGAAGCAAACATTTTCCAACCTTGATGAGCTGCTTCAATAGGCTGATAAGCGAGTATTGGTCGACTTTTATGCAACTTGGTAAATCTCTCTCTTTTGTGCATGTTTCTTGCTCTACCTTCCCCATATATGTGGTGCATGTGTTGTATATTTATTACTTTCATTGATAATCATCAATTGGTGATCTGGATTCCAAGTACTGTTGATGCTGGTTTATTGGGTCTAATACGCTGATATCTGTTTATAGGTGCGGGCCTTGTCAATTTATGGGTCCTATACTGAACGAAGTTAGTATTGCCTTGGAAGACACAATTCGAGTGGTGAAGATTGACACAGAAAAGTATCCTGAAATTGCAAACAAGTACAACATTGAGGCTTTGCCAACTTTCATCTTATTCAAGGATGGGAAACCCTTTGATCGTTTTGTAAGTTTATGATGCAACATTTTTTTTTCATTTTTGCATTGTTGTAAGCGAAACCTGTGTTGGGTTAGTATTTCATTTTGCTAAACCAGTCGACATTTACTAGCTACTGATCATCTTTTTATATGTAGTTTAAAATAATAATGATTGGTTTTCAGGAAGGAGCTTTGACAGCAAACCAGCTGATCCAACGAATTGAGGGCACACTGAAAGTTGAGAACTAGTATTCTTAATATCGTTCAACATCTTTGAATCATTATTTCAAACTTGATGGGAAGCAACATTTTCTCTGCTTATTTGTATATCTGTTAATTATACATTTTCATTATCATTCAAATTGGTTCAATGGTGGTTGACTGGCCTTTATTAACTAGTCGATGTTTTTGTATATTGGCATGCCGGGTCGCGTAAGTTTCTTAATCGATTGTGAACTGCTGCTTTAGCGCCCTCTAACAATACACCTAGATGTTTGTCAAAGCAGGTTTGCAAGTTTATGAGGGCTTTTAAGTTATCTTTTGGTACAGAGTATGGCTCCAAGCTCAAAGAAGAATACGTATTAGTGAAGCATCTACCAAATATTCCCAACAGGGATGATGACAGAAAATGCTCTGGTTGTTGTCTATGGTTCAATTGCTGTAATGACAATTGGCAAAAGGTAATCTCAGCCTCATATTAGAGTTGATTATACATGTTCTCATTCTCTACATGTGTGGTTATCAGATTATATGATTATGCCTCCATATGTTTCTTATGCTGTATAAAAACAAGGGTTACAAGTAAACGACGTCTTATTTCATATCAATTTTAGCATCTAATCACTTCTCATTGCATGCCACAACTTCGATGCAAATATCAAATATAAGAATTAAAACTTGCCTTTTGACCCACATATTTTGCATTTCTGGAATTATGTCATCACTGACAATTACATTGTAGCCTATAATACAACAATCAATTGACAAATTTGATTTTTTTCTCCCCATTCTGTTTCTGTGGTAGCAAGTTATCTGGATGTTCCTTTTAATGTCTTAGAATGTACGCAGGTATGGGCTGTATTGAAACCTGGATTCTTGGCCCTGCTAAAAGATCCATTTGATGCCCTTATTGTTGATGGAGGACTGTGGTTAAGCCGTCCACGTCATATGGCAATGGATGAAGTCAAGATGATTTCTCAGCTAGTAGAAAAACGCACAAGAGATGCACCTTCTAGCAAACTTTAGCATAACGGAATTGGTGGATTTGTGTTACGAGACTCATTTCTCTATAGCAACTCTTATTTTTACCAATGCACTGGTGATTACTGATATTGATGTCCATGTAATTTCCCCCCGTATATTTTTGCTATTTATCAGATAAATAAGTTGTATGTTTGAACAATAGTAAGAATATTGGTAACCTTTGTGGACAAGTTCAGTATATGTTGAATGAGATGGAAGAAACCAAAGTTGCCATGTTTGCTAAATCATAATATAAGTTGTGTGAAAATTGTTATCTGAATTCTAGAAGGTGTTTTCGTATCAGTAGAATTCTGAACTTGTTTCTTGTACTCATTTGGTAATTAAAGAGTTTGCGGACTGGTAAAAAATTAATGTGTATTGCGAGCTAATGTACAATTAAGACATGATCAAGTCAGAAGTAAACAAGATAAATTTTCTACAAAATTTAAGAAGCTCTATTCATCTAATGATACAAAATTGGACTTTATGTTGTTCATCATCTGTGAAAACGTGCATGGTAAACGTCCAATGGTTGGTATCGCAAGTGGTCATTTTGGGTTAGCGGTCCTCCTGAAAGTCACAAACCCATTAGCATCAGCGTATCACGACTGTATGTTAAATACAATGTTAATGAATAAAACACGCATCAAACACATACCTCTTCCACATTTATTTGGAAAGGCTTCACAAAATCTTCAAACATCTGTGGAGACAATCTTCCCACTTTCTCTTTTACTTCATGTAATTGTTCAACACACTCAATTTTAAATGTAAACCACTCGCGTAATTTCAACTTATGAGGAAAACCAATTTGTTAACAATATATAAAACTTACCAGCCCGGTAATCCTTGACTTCTCCAGTAACTCATTTGAAATCAAATCCAGTATATGCTTATTCGCCAGCAATCCGTTCATTGCAAGTTCTTCAGTCTCTTCGATATACTGCCACCCATATTAGATAACTTTATCAGATAACATATGGAAGCGGGCAATGCATTTCCCTAAAAAAACAAGAGAGGAAGCGAGAGTTACTCTTGTCAATTCTCGAGTGAAGAGCTCTGAAACTTGGACCGTCATACCAGCAGGAACTACATGAGGGTCATCCCACTGAACCAGGGTAGCAAGATAGATGAATTAATAAAATCAAGCAATTCAGCAGTCATACAATGATGTAAACTGTATAATACAACACATATAGATAAGTATGAAAAGTTTACCTTGTATTTTATGAGTTCTCCGTCAGTGCTGTATGCTCTATTAGCCAGTCCGACTCTGTTAGAGTAGCAAAGCCCAATCTTAAATTTCTAGGGCTTATCACCATTTCTCAAGCTATCTGAGGACACATCACGTGTTAGTTAGATGCAATCTACAGATTTCGACAAAGTTTAATCTATCTAACAAATAGACCTCAGTAACTTATGCATTGTAAACAGTTAAGAGATTGATTCCATCATTGTATTTTAAGCCTTTGGATTTATATTTTTTATGTGGCATGAGATTACTTTTTGTGCATATTTCATCGCAAGCCCAGCCCCTTTGCAATTGTGTCATTGACATTAGGTCTACCAATCCTCTCCCATGAACTAAACACTCACATTGAACCTTTCATATGATACCAATCAACAAGTACATTAACAAGACACACTTGTATGACTAAGCATTGTAGAACTTATTTAGAAGCAGATAGTCAAATCCTGCTATTTGCTGGCACTTGACTACAGTTTCCGGCTATGCTGAACATATTTTTGCAAGAGAATTTGGGAATAATCCGCATATATGCTCTACAACTTGAGGAGTGTTGATAAAGATTGGTTATATGTATAGCTTGCTAATCTGTTTTCAGATCCTATGAAACTAACAAAATTGATTTTATATGATTAGTATCCCATAAATCATGTTGGTGTTGAGTTGAAGCATTTGAACCTATATGATGCAAGTGTGGTTAGTCAGCCTATGCATAACCAAAAGTTCATATGCAAACAAAATCTTGCAGTATCTCGAATGAACAGCGCACTGAATCCTAATGGAAGGGAATAGAAAATTTGCTCTAGTGGCATACATGAATGCTAATATCTTTGTTTGATAGGTAGGAGGGTAAGTTGTGACTTGATGTAAAAAGAAAAAGCAAGTTTAGACATATTAAGAAGTTGGAGAGCGGATTAATCTTACAGTACACGCCTTCTCCTGCCACAGGAACAACTTTGAGAGTTATTTACCAAATGGTTAAATAATTGCATATTTTAGAATTTCGTATCCAACTAGGAAACTATTTGAGAGGGGATATTGGAAAGATGAGATATCTCTTAGTTCAATAGTAGTATCCTACTTTGTCTAGATGCCATAAATTAAAAGCCATGTGCGTATGTTAGAAGAGGCTTCTTGTGAATCTTTATTTTTCAAAATTTCTAAAAGTATTTTTGTTCTTTCTTGGTAATTTTGCAATACTGTGGTAATCCTAAATCTTTAGCTTGTAGCTTGTGCCATTATTAATTAAAAAATAAAAAACTGATTGAAAAAACAATACACCACCTTTGTGATCTTTTCTAGATCATCCACTCCACCATCAGTTACATCATCACCAAAGACGACACGTTCAGCAGAATGCCCACCATGAGCTACCACCATTTGCATCGTCATGTAACCAAATGGATCCACCATATCTTCTCTAGGGTAAAAAACGAATATTGTTGTTTCCTGCTCAAATGGGTTAGATACTGGAACAGATAAACTCAAACTCGACAAACACTAGAAATATTCTGAGATTTTACCTTGCCACCGGGTAACAACTGAGAAAACGCATGCCAGTCATATCAAGATAATAAATGTGCCAATAAAATATGACCAGCTCCATGTACGGCCAACAGCCTCTTCTTTTCAATAGACACCTATCAAAAAATGATAATGGCTATATTACCCTTACGAAGATGTAAGACTAATATGCATCAAGAGTAAAATAAACGCGTACTCTTTCTTCACATTTTTGTTGCTCTTCTTCTGTCAGGAGCACACCCATTCCCTCAAGAAGATGCTTATCTAAGTAATCTAACACATTAACAATATCCTTCTGATAGATTTTTGTATGACCTCTTCTCACCTGCACGTATGATCCACTAATAATTTTTCCAGTTCATACAACCATTATAAGTAGAAGTTCACACTAAACAATACTTACAGCCATAATTCCAGCTTCATTGACAAGATTTCTTATATCTGCCCCAGAATACCCGACAGTGCGAAACACTTAAAATGGCGTTAAAATACTTAAAATGATTAGGGGGCTTTAAAATACTTGAAATGGCATTGCGATAAAAAAGAGGTAGCAAGTTAAAAGCCTATGACAGTTGAAAAAAGACTTATGATCTCAGCTTATACCATATAGTCTGCATTTTTTGAAAATAATTCACATAGAGCTAAATATCGCAAAAGATGTACTTCGCTTAGGATTCATGATTTTCAGCTCTTTGTCAAATAGTAAATACAGAGTGGGTAAGGATAAGGGCACATACCTTTCTATAGTAATTGCAACCTTTATCACCGAGAGTGACCAACAGAAGCTTCAAATTTGTGTGCCATTGAGACATTGCAGTCTCATCATCAATTTCGTCACTTCCTGTGAGAAACTCAAGCTCGTTATGAGTCACTTTGATCACCTCAGCCATATCCCATATGCTCATGATTTGCTTATGGGCCTCCTCTGGTGATGGCTACAATGGCAGCCAGAGATTGGGGTCATACAACAAAAGTGCCCCTGCTTCCTTTGCTACTTCCATTGCTTTAAGATATACTGATCTGCAGGGCTCCACTATCAAGCTTATTGATCCGTAATGGAAAACTTTGGCCTGCATATTGACAAGCATATAAATTATCATCAGTTTCAGGATATAAAAACTACTAAATGTATTTATACATCATTATGCAACAACCGCATCAAAATTTACAATTTGTAAACTAATTTTATAAAAATTTAATAAATAATAAAACTTCATTTGCACAAGCACATTGCCTTCAAGCAGGCCGTCAATGAAGGATGTTCTTGAGATTCTTACAAGATGTAATCCATTGGATCAACTCCTGGAAGAAATGAAAGGATCCAAAATCAGAAAATAGCAAATTGTAGTAGCATACATTGACGGTAAGAGACCCTAAAAACATGAATTTCTTAATATTCTCAAATCTCAACTTGAAGTTGATCGTATCGAAAAACCTGTTATTTGTTTATGTATCATGAATTAAGTAGCTATTGCTACATGAATTGAGATATATGCAAATTTCTTCACATGTGGAGGGTATTCGATATAATTTCTTCACATGTGGAGGGCATTCGATATATTTTCTTCACATGTGAAGATTCAATACAATTTACTTTCCTAGTAATGTAGAATCAATTTAGTAGCTATTGCTACACGAATTGAGATATATGCAATTTAGTAGCCAGTAGTTAACTTTTATAAGCTACGCTCGATTAGCCAACTTTTCGTGCACTATAAAAAAGAAATAATAGAACTAACCATCTGTACATGTGAAAATACATCTACAACAGTGTAATTATCTCTCAACAGACCAATATACAACTTGAAATGGAAGAAAATATGGTATATCCTCTCTATGTTAGCACAGCTTCATAGGCAGTCTTCAATCTGAAACACTACCACCATCCAGGTATCAACTACATAGTACAATGTCTGAAAAAGAAAACGATTATTGTGTCTCAGGAACCAATAACAAATTATAAACCAAAAATATTGTGACAACAAAGGTGAATTCTGAGGCTCTCAAAGATGAAAATTGGATGAACAATCTGATAAGAATAGAATTATTTGACAAACCTTGACAATTTGACGCAAAAAGTAATCGCCATAATTCTTGGGTGTCTTGGATTCAACCACATGAATCAAGTCCTGCAAAAACATGGATTCATCAAAAATACTAATATACAAGTAAGAAGATTAAGCACAATAAGCAGCATCCACAAATTCCAAAAGCAACCTAGTAAAATGCACAGATCAAAGATGGTCTCCAGAATCCCTAAAACTATATACAGTATATACTATACCCCTTTACCCGTATGCTTTGCCGCACTCTATTTAGGAACATGATGATCAAAATAATGAGCCAACTTGGTATAAATCAACCTCATTGGCCTATGCTCATGCTGGTAAATAGTAGTAGCATTACTCGGCAAGCGCCTTGTCAATTTCATCCATATGGGCACGCAGTTCTTTCCACTGCATACAAAGATAAACATCATAAGCTTAACAATATTTAAAGGTACTTTAGGTCCGGCACCGAAAGAGAAGAGTCATTTACCTGATCCATGCTCAATGAGATACCTGAAATGACAGCAAAAAAAAGATCAGTAGCTACTGTTTGATCCAAATGTTCTACAAGTCAATAAAGGCATGCAAGATAACAATATTTTTGTCTGGTCTAATATCTCATAACTGAGTTTAATCTAGTAATAGCTTCCCAGTGACAGTATTTCCAGAAAACAACCGTTTCCAATTCAAGTGGAGATATGCTATTACTCATAGCAGATCTAAATGTTTTAGAAAAAGTGGAAATATGCTATTACTCATACCAGATCTAAACGTATTAGAAAAATTACCAATATTATATTTTCAGATAAATATAATACCTGCTTTGCTGATGTCAACTCAAGCCCATATTTCTTAAGCGGATCTTCATAACCCCTGAATCTTTTGCCCCAAATCATAATCATAAACATAACAGAACTATAAAGGCCAATTATGCAAACAAGCACTACAATTTTGGAGGAGTTATGTTCCGCCAAGTTCTGTACGATTGTTGGAATGCAAAACTCATATGTAGTTCCAAGATTTAAAAACCTTAAACAAACATAATCCGTTATCTTTTGAAACATAGCATGCACAATGTATGGTATGCGGGTGTTTGGGATAGCGGGTGTTTGGGATAACTGACTTTCAATAACAAAGGGTTCACTTGATCATAACTAGTCATAAGGGGTATCAATTCTAGTAATATGGCTGATATTTGTGATTCGTAGTCTGGTCAATTCTAGCATGACTAGAACTTAATCCAGGCGAATAACATCATGTTTGAGTATTTTGACTCAACTCACCCATAGTTTTTTTCATAGGACTTTAAACCACATCTAGATTTATTTGCGACTTGAAATAACTTGAAAATAGCTGCATAATGCATTAGGTACTTCCATAACACATTTAGCAAGGAAGAGATGAGCATATCAATGCATGATGCTTCTATATTAAGACAAATAGATTACCAAATGGTGGTGGTGATGATGATGCCGAAGCTATGAAGCTATGGAGCTTGAGCCCATGGCTGCTTTTCAAAGACTGTCATTAGAAACATTTGAAGCTAGATTAAGAACTAATGAAGAAATAGTCATCAAATACCCACAAATAAAACAGTGCTTACACGATATAGTAGCGAATACACAAAGTTGAATTCAGCAAACGTGGCTTGCAACATGAAACCAATCAATGACAAAGAATGAAATGACCGAAATTCCAACAATTGTATTGGTCTAAGAATTTAAGCGATGTAATAACATGGATTTGGAAGCTTGAAGGATCTTTCTCCTGTTGCGAAACCCATTAAATCACTCCATTGGTCTCCAGAGTTGCCATGTATTCTATAACCTTCATCAATGAGTTCCTGTCTCTTCTCGGATTTGTACAATGTAGATGTTTTACCTTGATCCGCGTCTCCCCTGTTTCATCCACAAACAGATTAAAGTTGAGCACACATTAGACATGAATATGTTTAAGTGGCAAAATGAGCGTATGCAGTAGCGGTTTAAAACTGTTTGTTTTTTGTACGGGCAGAAACAGGCCGGGCCAGGCCAAACTGACAAGCAACTCCACAAGCATTTTTTGTCCATTTTTAAAACATTTTACAAATAACTAATTATGATAACAAATCCAATATTATTACATTAATCTAAATCCTTCGATAAAACTATTTAGGGGGTTCCATGCTTTAAAAACAGACTTTGAATGACTATCAACCCATTTGACCCTTTCGAACGATTTCACTGTTCCCATTTTAGCTCCTCGTATAAGTTTTGACTTGACCCGTTAGGATAAATCACAACTTACTCAACCATTCATAAGTAAATGGGTCAAAATTGCTACCCATGTAATTTATATGTTTTTCGCGCAAAATCACTATTAAGATACATCGGCAAGGTGATGATTTAAAGGTAATTGTTGGGTTTTAAAAATATTATACCTTAACAGAAGCTTTTCGTAGTTGGTATATCCAGAATACTCAAGATTCTTATTAGTACAATTTCTTTGAAATTCACTTCGGCCGGTTAACAAGAAAATCTTGAATCCCAGCTGTTGAAGTTCTGTGTACAACCTCAAACTTGCAGGCAAGGCAGGGGCCTCTGCCAACTCTGCCCACTCATCGAAAGATTTCCCATTAAAAATCTCTGATCTGTTAACACGAAAGCAATCTAGTTAACCACAAAGGAATTCTGTGTTGAGATTCACTCATGTAAAGAATATCAGCAAGTAATGATAGCTATAGCATTTAGCAAGTTAGAAATGGTGAAAACCAAGTTAGAAGGTTGATGAGCAGAAGTAATAAATGTTATAATCGGGTCATCTGTTAGCATATCTTGACGACAATTAATAATCAATTTTGTAGCTGGTTAGCAATGATTCACAAAAACCATTTAGCGGGAAGGCTCTGCTATATTCAGATCAGTTGTATAAGTTTAAAATAGCCATTATTTTAGCAATAACTAAAATAAGAAGCAACTAGTATAGCACCCTAGAATAGCTTAGATGTGATCATTCGTATTATGTGGGCAATTAGGAAATAAGGTTCTCCTCGCAATACAGCCCCTTGTTGGATGCAAGTAAAGAACTCAAATACATTTATAAGTACAACTCCAGTCCAAGAATCATATGTTCATTTTCGAAAAGGTGCACTTACACTCAACAGCTATAGCTTAGAAAAAGAGCTAAGAGCCCAACACCAACTCTTTTATTCATTTGTGAAAGGTCCGGCAAGATAGGACCAACATCGGTTTCTGGCAGCCACGGGTTAAAGCAATATGAATGCATCTAACTTCATGCCATTGGTGTATTCATACACGTTAGATATAGCACCTCCACTCTAGTGTATGATGCCCATAGAAATATAAATATAAATTGTAAAGAGACCGAGTCCTAAGCAAACAATGCACTTAAAAGTACAAAATACATTGCTGCAATCATTGACAACATGATTTCAAGTTATACTATCAGTTCAAAATGAAAAACCTCAATTTGGAAGGGTCTGCTATGTTTGGACCAGTTGCATAACTAAACACATTCAATAGTTTAGTGATAGGTGCACCGCAACTAGGGAATTACCCGCGCAGATGCTACATTTTCTCCAGTAGGCTAACTAGGAATATGTCAAACTAGTTTTCACCTTTGCAGTTTCATACTTTCTGGCATTAGTTTTAAGTCACAATAGCATATAAGTAAAAAACAAGTTCTTATTCAGCTAATGATATGCTAGAATCAAATTGTTTGGGATAACTGACTTTCAATAACAAAGGGTTCACTTGATCATAAGTAGTCATAAGGGGTATCAATTCTAGTAATTTGGCTGATATTTGTGATTCGTGGTCTGGTCAATTCTAGCATGACTAGAACTTAATCCAAACTTAAATTTATAAAAATCCATTACTTACTGATATTTTTCACACGTGAAGATAATGTAATCCAAACTTAAATCCGCTAATTGCATCAAAACTTCATTCCTAACTGATAATCTTCACATGTGAAGAAAATATAACTAAACTTATATGCACTTATAAGCTCAAAAATCCATTACTTACTAATATTTTTCACACGTGAAGATAATGTAATCCAAACTTAAAATCTGCTAATAGCATCAAAACTTCATTCCTAACTTCCTAACTGGTAATCTTCACATGCGAAGATAATCTAATCCAAACTTGAATCGACTAATTGCATCAAAAATTCATTCCTAACTGATAATCTTCACATGTGAAGATAATATAACTAAACTTATATGCACTTATAAGCTCAAAAATTCATTACTTACTAATATTTTTCACACGTGAAGATAATGTAATCCAAACTTAAAATCTGCTAATAGCATCAAAACTTCATTCCTAACTTCCTAACTGATAATCTTCACATGCGAAGATAATCTAATCCAAACTTGAATCGACTAATTGCATCAAAACTTCATTCCTAACTGATAATCTTCACATGTGAAGATAATATAACTAAACTCACTTATAAGCTCAAAAATCCATTACTTACTAATATTTTTCACACGTGAAGATAATGTAATCCAAACTTAAAATCTGCTAATAGCATCAAAACTTCATTCCTAACTTCCTAACTGATAATCTTCACATGCGAAGATAATCTAATCCAAACTTGAATCGACTAATTGCATCAAAACTTCATTCCTAACTGATAATCTTCACATGTGAAGATACTATAACTAAAATTAAATACACTAATACAGTAATAAAATTAAACGAGTTCACATGCGAAGATACTATAACTAAAGTTAAATCTGCTAATAATTTTCACAATTCAAAACAATTATTTATAAAAATTAATTCAATAATAATAAAATATAATAATTACTTGATATCTTTGTGTAATCTGATTTGAACAAGGAATCTTCTTCAGTGATTTCAGTTTCATCTGGTTCAGTTTCATCTAGATTCACATTTTCTTCATTAATATTCCGGTGATTGCTGTGGTTGAATGACGGTGACATACGGCGGTTTAACGACGGTGGCATACTGCGGTTGAACGGCGGTGGTTGAACGGCGAGTGAACGACGGCGGTTCAACGGAGAGTGAACGGCGGTAGTTGAACGGAGAGTGGACGGCGGTGGTTGATCGGCGATTAAGATCGGTGATTGATTGTTGAAGATTGGTGGTTGTGTTGAAAAATGGTGGGGAATGGTTCTGCGGTTTTTTTTTTCACCTTCAATTTGGTGTTTTGTGTGTTTTTTTTATTTTTATAGTAGGCAACAATAGGAAATTAGGAAAATATTTTTGATCAGTGTAAATTGAAATTAGGAAAATATTTTTGATCAGTGTAAATTGAAGTTTGATCATAGTCAATGGAGGGCTAGGATCTCTTCTCGCGTTCTCACAAAAATTAGACTTCTCACAAGAAACACCCCATATATATATATATATATATATATATATATATATATATATATATATATATATATATATATATATATATACATACATAAGATTATAGATGTCATTTTTTTTACTATATATGTTTACTAAGGACTCATTTATTTCATATTAAAAGTATGACAAATGTGGACACCGAATTTGAATATTAAATACGGCTAAATTATTGAAAACGAGAATATAATTATCAAATTGTAAGTACTAGCTACTGTAATATGAAAAAAAAAACGTGAGTTTACTTATAACAACTACTCATATAATTTTTATTTATCTATATAAGGATATGTAGAAAAACATTTTAAAAAAACTTTAAGGAGTATATTTTAACTTCATCAACGTTTATTATGTGCAACTAAACTCGCATCTTGTGTATATCATAATATCAATAGTGAAATTTAAATAGGAACATCAACATCTATATCAGCTAAATATAGTTGAATCTTGAGTTATCTAACAAATTTGTTTTTACAAAATTTGATTATACAAAATTCTAATGGATATAATGAAGGGCAAATCACCTAAAATTGTAGTTAACTTGCCACTTTTCCTATTGTATGTAGCATTCTTTTTTTTTCTCATTCTGTCAATAAACCTCTATCGTTAGTCCTTTCTGTGTACCCGTTACCAAAAAAACCTGCATCGTTAGTCCTTTATGCTAACGACCGTTAATAAATAACTTAAAATTTGGTTATCTTACGCTAAACTTGCATCATTGGTCCTTTATACTAACGATCGTTAAAAAATAACTTAAAATTTGGTTTTCTTATGTTTCCGTCCGTTTTTTCACGTTTTCGTCCGTTTTTACACGTTTTCGTTCGTTTTAACACGTTTTTGTCCATTTTTTCACGTTTTCGTACGTTTTTACACGCTTTCATCCGCTTTTTCAAGTTTTCGTCCGTTTTTTCACGTTTTCATCTGTTTTTACACGTTTTCATCTGTTTTTACGTATTTTCGTCCGTTTTTGCACATTTTCATTCGTTTTTACACGTTTTCGTCCGTTTTTCACATTTCATCCGTGTTTACATATGTATTCGTCCGTTTTTACACGTTTTCTTCCGTTTTTTCACGTTTTCATCTGATTTTACACGTTTTCATCCATTTTAACACATATTCGTCCGTTTTTGCACGTTTTCATCCGTTCTTACACGTTTTAGTCCGTTTTAACACGTTTTCGTCAGTTTTTTCACGTTTTCATCTGTTTTTTCATGTTTTCGTCCGTTTTTACACGTTTTTGTCCGTTTTTTCACGTTTTCCTTTGCTTTTATACACTTTTGTCTGTTTTAGCACGTTTTCGTCCGTTTTCTCTTTTTCGTCCGTTTTTTCACGTTTTCATCAGTTTTTTCATGTGTAAACACATACGAAACGTGTAAAAACGGCCGAAAACATTCGAAAACGTATTAATATGCGTAAAAAAAGACAAAATGTGCAAACACGAACCAAAACGTGAAACAACGGATGAAAACGTGTAGAAACGGATGAAAACGTGAAACAACGGACAAAACGTGCAAAAACGGACGAATACGTGTAAAAAAGGAAGAAATCGTGTAGAAACGGATTAAACGTGAAAAAGTGGATGAAAACGTGAATAACGAACGAAAACGTGTTAAAATGGACGAAAACATGTTAAAACATATGAAAACGTGTAAAAACAGACGAAAACATGCAAACAGACGAAAACATGCAAAAACAGATGAAAACGTGTAAAAATAGATGAAAACATGAAAAAACAGACGAAACCGTGTTAAAATGGACGAAACCGTGTTAAAACGGATGAAAACGTGTAAAAACGAATGAAAATGTGCAAAAATGGACGAAAATGTGTAAAAACGGATGAAAACGTGTAAAAACGGATGAAAACGTGAAAAATATACGAAACGGGGAAAAACATACGAAAACGTGAAAAAAAGGACGAAAACGTGTAAAAACGAATGAAAACGTGTAAAAACAGATAAAAACGTGAAAAAAAGGACGAAAGCGTGTTAAATCGAACGAGAACGTGTAAAAACGTACGAAAACGTTAAAAAACGGACGGAAACGTAAGAAAACCAAATTTTAAGTTATTTTTTAACGATCGTTAGTATAAAGGACCAACGACGCAAGTTTAGCGTAAGATAACCAAATTTTAAGTTATTTATTAACGGTCGTTAGTATAAAGGACTAACGATTCAGGTTTTTTTGGTAACGGGTATACAGAAAGGACTAACGATGGAGGTTTATTGACAAAATGAGAAGAAAAAAAAAAAGAATGCTACATCAAATGAGAAAAAATGACAAGTTAACTAGATTTTCAAGTGATTTGCCCTATAATAAATAATGAAAAACTCGTGCATAAGTATATAATTATATGTAATTACTTTTAAAAGCATAATATTTAGCATTGATACAAAATATTTTTTTTGTCAAAACCCTGTGTGTGCGAAGGTGTTATAACTAGTATACACATACATGATTTACTCAATTCAGCCGATTAGAGTGATTAACCTACGTGCACCGCCTAATTAGTAGTAACAATGAAGTATCTTTTATTGACTTTAATTGATGCCGAATTACTTAGGAGTAGTATAGTATTTATATATTTGTTTAAATTCAGGTCAAGTCCCTATATGGGGCTGGCGAGCTAATCTTAAAAAGCATATATCCTCACAAGTGACGATTTTTTATTTATTATTATTATTATTATTATTATTATTTTAACGGTAATTTTTTCACATCCTATATCATATATCTCACAATAAATCTCACAAATGACTTCAACGAGGCTTGAACCCACAACCTTTAGGTTGGCGGGCAACTCACATTCCACTAGACCAATGGCCTTGGGTTCCTCACAAGTGACGATCACTCACTGCACCGCACCATTATTTTATCAATGTTGGTCGTCTCACCAGTAGGTCCATACGCTGATGCGCATTTTGCTTCTCTACTTAAATGGTCAATCATAATCCTTACGCATATCTAGCCCTAATAATGAAATGAGTAGTAAAAAATAAAGCAATGTAGTTAAATGCAGTGATGTGAAAAAAATATATGGTCATGGAACGGAGTACCTTAAATATGTGGCAACACAAGTTTTTAATCTTATCTGTTTGCTATTTATGTATATAACGCACATCTTGGTGGTGTTTGACCGATTACCCAAAACTTCTTTGATTCCAAATCTCGTGGGCCGACAATGAGAACCTCAATTCCTTGGCGACAAACTGTTTTGAAGTGGTTATTCAAGCTACGACAAGGATAATATGGAGATATAGGAATCGAGTGTGTTTTGATCCAAAACCACCTGGCAAGGACAGTTCAAGTGATGAAATAAAAAACTCATCGCACTCTTGGTATCCCTAATTGGATTGACCAGATCCCGAATCCAAATTTAGCTTGTACAATGTAAATTCTTTTTATTCCTTCTTGCTAGCTTAATAAAATTGCCATTGTCCAAAAGATGAAATATAAAATCACTACTTCACAACTGGCCGGTTTGAGCTAAAATCTAAACGTATCCAAGTGATTATAGTTCCTTATTATTCCATCGAGTTCTTGATTTACTGCCTATTATATTTTTGAACATTCACTTGAATAATGCTGTCTTATTGTAGTTTCTTGGTTCACTTTTCTCAAAAATTGTGCGCGTTAACTAAAATATCATTGTCGTTAAAGCACACAAGAAGATGTGGCATACACTAGTAGATGCCTAGACACACATATAATAGATATTTATATATATACATAAAAACATGTGTGTGTGTGCTCGAGCGTGTGTGTGTGAAGATACCCAAACATGTACATATAGAGGACATGTGTGTAGATCGATGTACATATACATAAATAAGTGAAATGTGTTTGTGTTGTTAGAACCATCTAGATCTGGAGAAAGATATGGTAGATGAGCATGATAGAATGCTACCCATAGCAAATGTGGGCCGAATCATGAAACAGATCCTACCACCTACAGCCAAGATATCTAAAGAAGCCAGGGAGACGATGCAAGAGTGTGCTTCAGAGTTCATAAGTTTCGTGACAGGGGAAGCGTCTGAAAAGTGTCACAAGGAGAATCGTAAGACCTTAAACGGAGATGATATCTGTTGGGCACTTGCATCTTTAGGGTTTGATGTCCACTCCAACGCGGTTGTGAGATACTTGAATAAGTTTAGGGAGTTTGAGAGGGAAAAAGTAGCTGCTTCCTCGTCAGTAGCATCCAAAGCGCCTGCCAGCCAAATTAATGAAGATGTTGATGAAACTTTCAGATGACTTATGATGTAAGGATAAAATTCTTGCACAAAGCCTTCATGAACATATGTAAATCTAATTTCCTTTTTACCTATATCAGAGTCTCATTATCTTTGATAAGGATAAACATAAGTGCTATAATGTCTAACTCAAATTAGAAGCAATCAGTCAAGATCTCTCTCTCTTTCCCTCAATAAATACAGATATATAAACATATATTTCACCTCTTTTCGAAGAAAAAATAAATAAATAATAACAAATGAGTAGATAAGAGTAGCTCAGAGGCTTTACATATGTTTAGACCTCCTTAGAGGCTGCATTAGTTTCCGGAATAGTTCTTAAGGTTTTCCATGCTCATGCGAGGAAGATGCTTTGTATGGAACTTGTGGACTAATTGGGGCAAATATGTTTGCAGAAACCATGGAACGGAAGAAATGCACTAGTTTATATATATATATATATATATAGTTGTATGTGACGATGGAGATAAAAACTTCCGATCTTTTGTCCTTTTTCTAATATTATGATATATAGTGATATCTGATCTTTTGTTGTTTCAGTACTACTGTTGTTCGATTATGATATATATTTTACGTATATGGACACAGTTTCCTTAATATTAAGTTATATATCGATCTGGAAAAGGCTTTGTGCTATTGGTGTAACAGTGATGGAAACATACATATCCATCACCTTCTAGATTTCTTGTACCTTTTACTTTGATTATAATGTATGTGTCTACTTCTGCTTGAAACTTTTTTCATTCAAATCTTAATACATCTGAGCTCCCTCTCTATTTTTGCATCATACAGTTTTAGATTAATATATAATAGGGCAAATATCAAAAAAAAATATTATACTTGCCACCCTTTCCTCTTCAGGGTAGCGAACAAAATTTTTTGCTTCTGCGGGTAATATACTTTCAAATTCATCCTCTTTAGGGTATTTTCATGAACAGTTGGACAATTTTGCACCTATTACCCAGAAGAGGAAATGGAAAGTATGATACTTTTTTTTTATCATTTGCCCTAGTTTTTTATTATGTTAAATTTTGGATATGTATTAAGATAAATTATTTAATGATTTATAATTGTGTTAAATCTATGATAAAAATGTTTTGTTTTAAGTTTACACTATTTACTTATTAAGATAATTTAGTTCCACCAGCCACTTTCATTTGCAAAGGACATGAGTTTAAATAAGTATACGCGTGCATGGCACGTGTGGGGTTCAAATAAGCATTTTTAACCCTTACCATTTAGGCGGGAAAAGCCGTTACAGCCATTTCATCATTTCATTTGTATATAACACAATTCATTTCACATTTGTAAGCGGTTTTGATTTTGTAATTCTCTCTTGTAATAAACTTCTACAAGTCAGTAAGCCATAACAAATCCCATTAACTAATTCTTGAGCTCAATTCTTATTTGAATCTCGTTGATTTCTGTAAGAGTGTATCAACTGGTATCAAAGCAGTCAATTCCGGCATCTTAACCCATAAACCTATTGAGTTTGATCGTCGCCGATCAAATTCTGGCCAAAATACATTCGTTTCCCTATCACAAATACGTTACCCTTGTTAATTCTTATTCCGTTTTCTTAGCCAAAACACGTTTTCCGTACGGCTAGTACATTATTTATTATTTAAAAAAAAAAGTATCATACTTTCCATTTCCTCTTCTGGGTAATAGGGGCAATATTGTCCAACTGTTCATGAAAATACCCTAAAGAGGATGAATTTGAAAGTATATTACCCGCAGAAGCAAAAAATTTTGTTCGCTACCCTGAAGAGGAAAGGGTGGCAAGTATAGTACTTTTTTTTTATATTTGCCCTATATAATATGCTCTACAACAATCATAAATTTTGAAGTTATTAATCATCTAAACTTCATGTAAATCATGAGTCACACATAGCTAGTGAGGAATCGTGACTAGTTATTCATCTTTTTTGTAACATCATGCATGTTACCAAATAATGCAGTGAAGAGAATAGGGTAAAAAAAAATTAAGACGGAATGCTTGAACTCATTGGATGAAACATTCTCTTGTGCTTGCTAAACTATCTTTTGGTGTATATATGGGCACATACATATAATAGACATGAATATATTACCATATAATTTCTAGTAAGTATGTTTTCATTGGTTTCGGCATGTACTTCCATGTTCTTCAAGGATCTCAAACCAATCATACATGTATGCACCAACCCTTTTTTGTTTGAGTTCGGATGCTAGCTAGATCGATCAACATATATATTCTGCTTTAATTTACAGAAACTGATCAAGAGGAGGGCTACTTCCATCAGTTTACTAAGCATACATATACATAAATTAAGCAGTTTAACCATAATGGAGTCAATCCAAATTGTTTTAAAAAGACCATTATACACTTTGTGTCATAAACAGTTCTTTAATTACTCTTGTAAATAACCATTGAAAAGTTCTAGCCTTCTTGGATAAGTATCCAATGGGAGAGTCATACATAGATATTGTTGCACTTTAGAAATTATATAAAAGCTTTCCATGTGGGTCTTTCTTATATTGACCCAAGAAGCAGGACCATTTGGTTTGTGGCTTTACTGATAATGCTAGCGTTTCTATTGGTGGTTTATACTAATAATCTCTCATACACTAAACACAATGAGTTTATCATATTTAATATTATTGTCAAAGTTGTGGTCAAGGCAACTTAGCCTAGGGTTTCATAATTATTAAGCTCTCTATAGGACCACTTCCCCGATATCTTTTTGTACAGTGTGATTTATAGACAAAAAATTCTGAGTTTTAAGCTTATGGTTAAAATGTTGGGATTTTAGAAGCAGTTAACCAGTAACCTCTACGAGTACGCAACGGATATTGAATCTAGTTAATACAATTATGTTAACACGTAATTAATAAACACATAATTAATACAATATTAATTATTTAAAAGGGAATAAGAAAAGCTAACCTTGCTTGGCAATTTAACTCTAGTTACGGAACAAGAAACCTTACGAAACCTTAAGTATATAAATTAGATACCTCGAAGAGTATCACACACAAACCCGATTCACGTATACGTTCGATTAACGCTAGTCAAGAACGTAAACTACAAAACCAAACAACCCTTTGTATTCTTGAATTAATCACACGTCCAGAAAACACCAAGGAACTATTCACCTTATTCTGTCCGAGAAAAGAAACTGAAAAACAGCTTCTTAATGTCACCCCGATATCGGACACTCCTTGACCGATATCACTTACTTCTGTCCGAGAAGAAAAACACAAGCAGAAGCAGTTGCGTCCCTTGTTGCTGCTGTTACTGTGTCGCTAAGGAGACCAAGAACAACCACTAACCAATTAATCTAAACACTTGAGTTGAATGCAAGTTTAGATTTTAACCAAACAATCAATCCCTTAATCGTTTACTTGAGATAAACGATCAAGAGCTAGAAGAGCAGATATCTTAATCGGTTTTAGGAATAGGAGAAGGTTTATTGTACGTGAGTTTTGTCTTGGGTATGTTTGTTTATATAGCTAAACAAACCGACTCCCACAAGGAGTATAATCAGCTTTTGCGACAAGTCAAATCCCAAGCCAAAGCCCATGTTCCTTCTCAGCTTGTTTTACCCAATTGGTTTAAGCACTCAAGGCCCAAGGCATTGCTTAATTCGTCCCATGTAAAAGTCCATGACAGCCCATGGTCTATAAAAGTGATCGGGTAAAAAACAAACATAACGGGTACAATATAATTCAAGTACTAGTTTAACGTTCAACACGTATACTCGTGTTTATCGCGTGTGCCCCCATCGGCTCATACACATTTAGTTGTCTTGTCGTGTTTTAAAACTCCCACAAACCAACAGCTCCCACTTGGGAGTTGGTGTGTCGAATGGCACACAAAACTAATGACGGAAACGCCTAGCAAACGCTCTCACTCGCTTTTTAACTAAAAGTGTCTGAGAGAATAGTTTCGTAAAAGTTTCTCATTAGCATGGTCATTCAATGTCTTGCTTTAATCATCCTTTGTTATAGATACCGTTAAACCATGGATTATGGATCTTTAATCATTCCATATAGTTTAACAATTTAGAATCTCGTTATAGATTTTAATTCAGATATACCAAATGTAATCAAGAATCATCTTGCATTACCCTTTGGTCCGGCAACAGTTTATCTGATTAAATCTAGAGAGGCGCCAAGGTATCTTTCTGCACATATCAAGTGGAGTAACAAATCCTATATTGACTACAAGTGTTGTGGATGCTGCTTCACATCACTCCAAAATATAGCTTTTATAACTACCTTGTTCAGATAGCGTTTTGCATATACTTACAAAAAGTGATATCCACACATAACATAACTTACTTGTATCTCAAGTCTAAGAAAGAAGATAACAAACCATTTTCAATATTTTACTTATGACAAGGATCCAAAAGTAAATGTTTGAAAGTTGGGGAATCCAATATGCATCTCTAGTGAATATATATGAGTTTGGTGGGAACAATCCGAATTCTCATTAGAATTACAACCAACACTCACATTTGCCTTATCATAACAATATTCCCATATTGTTAACCGACAATGGACATATTTGGAATTATAAATCATTTCATGGATTAAACATGCAAAAATGGAATAACAGATTATATGAATATAATAACAAATACCTCGTATCTTTATTAATCAGAAAATAATAACTGTCTTACAACTCCAAATTATCCAAATACTAATTAACACACAGTTTACATGAGACTACTAGCAGGTACCAAACCTATTTCTCTAGTCAATTTAGAATGCTTAGGGAAATCCAAAGCTTTCGTAAATGGATAAGCTAGATTGTCATCTGTGTGAACCTTTAATATCTTCACATCGCCCATTTCAATGGTCTCTCGAAGATAATGAACTTTAGCGCGATAATGTCTAGCACCTTTAGTGATTCCGCTTTCATTAGCTATAGTAATGGCTCCAGTATTATCACAATACATATTTATGGGTTCTTCAATTGTGGAACAATGTTCAACCCAGAAATGAATTTACGAATCCATACAGCCTCTTTTGATGTATCACAAGCAGCAATATACTCAATTCAGTAGATGAAGTAGCAAAAATACTTTGCTTAGTGCTTTTCCAATCAACAGCACCTCCATTAAGAACAAATACATATCCAGTCGAGATTTTAAGTCGCATCATCTGTCAGATATCGGATATCAGCATCGTAGCAAGAAACCCCGAGCTCTTGTTCATCTTTCCCTTCATAGATCAGAAACATATCCTTAGTATTGCGTAAATACTTAAGAATATTTTTCACAGCAGTCCAGTGAAGTTCACCTGGATTCTGTTGAAATCGGCTTGTCACATTCTGTGCGAACGCAACATCAGGACAAGTATATCTCACAGCATACATAATAGAACCTATAGCCGAAGCATAAGGAATTCTTTGCATGCGCTCTTTCTCAGCAGGTGTTTCAGCACCTTGTGATTTACTCAATTTAGGCTTATCTTGCATTGGGATTGCGCGACGTTTGGAGTTCTCCATACAAAATCTTTTCAAGATTTTCTAAATGTAAGCACTTTGACTCAAACCAATCAATCATTTAGATCTGTCTCGATAGATCTTAATTCCAAGAATATATGCAGCTTCTCCTAAATCTTTCATGGCGAAACATCTTCCAAGATAGGATTTTACATCTTGTAACATTGGAATATTGTTTCCCATAATCAATATGTCATCAACATACAGAATTAGGAAAGTGACATAACTCCCACTAGCTTTCTGATATACACATGGCTCATCTTGATGTTGAGAAAATCCAAATTTCTTGATCTCATCATCAAAACGTTTATTCCATTTCCTCGATGCTTGCTTAAGTCCATAAATGGAACGCTTGAGCTTGCATACACGGTTAGGATAGTTTGGATCAACAAAACCCTCAGGTTGCTCCATATAGACCTCTTCGTAAAGATGTCCATTGAGGAAGGCGGTTTTGACGTCCATTTGCCATATCTCAAAGTCATAGTATGCAGCTATGGCTATGAGAATCCTTATAGCTCTAATGTCTGCTACAGGAGAAAAGGTTTCTTCATAATCAATCCCGTAGGTTTGAGTGAAGCCCTTTGCTACGAGACGAGCTTTAAAGGTGTATACCTTACCATCCATGTCAGTCTTCTTCTTGAAAAGCTACTTGCTGCCAACTGTCTTGCAGTTAGGAGGAAGCTCAACTAAGACCCAGACATCATTGTCTTTCATGGATTTCATTTCCACATTCATTGCATCAAGCTATTTCTTGGATTCAGGATCCAGCAATGCAGCTTTATAGTTATTGGGTTCACCAATATCCCCTAACTCATGTTTCTCAGCGTCAATGTATAAACACATACGGTCACGAGCACGGCGTGTCCTATTGGACTTTCGAATGGGAACAATATCACTTTGAGGTTCTTCAATTTCTTGATCATCCTCATCATGATGAATGCTAGTGTCTAAACAAGGATTTGTATCATCTTCTATAATTAATTCAAGATCATCCATACTCCCACTTGCTTTAAGATCCATAAGATTACTCTCAAAGAACTCAGCATTTCGAGCAACAAAAACTTTGTTCTCAGATGTAAGATAGAAATAATATCTCATAGTTTCCTTAGGGTATCCTACAAAGATACACTTAATAGCTCTAGGTTCAAGTTTGTCAGTTTTGGTAAGTGTATCACGCTTAGCAAGTGCCTCACAACCCTAGACTTTTAAGTAAGACTGCTTAGGGGCTTGCCCATGCCATACTTCGTATGGTGTCTTTTCAACCTTCTTAGTTGGAACCATATTGAGAATGCGTGCAGCAGACTCAAGGGCATAATCCCAAAAGGACTTTGGAAGAGTAGTTTGTTTCATCATAGAACGCACCATGTCAATCAAGGTTCGATTTCTCCTCTCAGATACACCATTGGGTTGTGGAGTATAAGGAGGAGTTCGATGGGCAATAATCCCATGCTCCTTCAGATGATCCAAAAACTCTTGACTCATATATTCACATCCACGATCAGAACTTAGTGATTTTATGGTCTTCCGAAGTTTCCGATTTTCTACTTCCTTTTGAAACATTTTGAATGTTTCAAACACTTCATGTTTATGTTTCAGCAAGTAAACATAACCATACCGACTATAGTCGTCAGTGAAAGTCACGAAGTAATTTGCTCCTTGACTTGAAGTGATTCTAAATGGGCCACATACATCTGAGTGTATAAGTCCAAGTAAATCTTTAGCCCTTTCCACTTGATGTGAATAAGGTTTTCTAGCCATCTTACCAGACATACAAGCAACACACTTTTCAAGAGACTTAATGTCAGATGAGTTCAGAAGTCCATCGTGTTGCAACTTCTCCATGCGTTTCTTGCTAATGTGTCCAAGACGACCATGCCACAAGAGAGAAGAGTCCAATTTAGTCTTGGCTCTTTTATTGCTTACAGCAAACATAGAACTTTCATTTGTATTCGAATAAGACATTTCAATTTCATAAACACCATCACGAGGAATAACAGTAAAATAAACAACGTTATTCTTAGAAACTGAAATATAATTATTCGATTCAAAATAGTTAATAAAACCATCGTCATACAAACGAGAAACTAAAATAATCCCCCTAGTAATAGAGGGAGCATAATGACAATCTTTTAAAACAATAACTAATCCACTAGGGAGTGATAAATGATAGTTTCCAATAGCTTCAACTTCTGCCCGTTGACCATTGCCCACGTCATGACTTAAAGCTCCCCTGGCTTCACTTCCTCTTGCCCTTAGACCTGAGTATTATTACAAATGTGAGTACCACAGCCAGTGTCATATACTAAGGATGATTTAGGGAAAGAGTAGAGTTCTATAGTGAAAATACCTGAAGAACTAGCTGCAAGAGACTATTTCTTCTTTTTCATTAACTCGGCGAGATACTGGGGACAATTCCTTCTCCAATGTCCTGTCTCACCACACGGTGACAGTAGCGTCCTTTTTCTGGATTATCCTTCTTGGGTGGTGGAGGAATCTTGGGTTTGGATTTATAGGAAGTAGCATCATAACCAAACTTGCTATTTCCATTCCCACGATTCCCCTTAGCAGCCTTGAACGATTTGTTTTTCTTTTGGTTTTTCTGGACCTTACCACCACGCACATAATGGAGTGCAGGTGCAGCATCTTTCTTTGGCAACGTCTACTCATGTTGCTTAAGCATAGCATGCAGTTTATTTATAGTCTTCCCTATGCTGTGCATATTAAAGTTCTGCACAAACGAGATGTACTCTTTAGAAAGACCAATTAAGATCAGACTAATGCCATAGTGCAGAGTAACTGGGTGACCAAGACGTTCCAAAATGTCAATGTAGCTCTTCATTTTGAGAACATATGAGCTAACCGATTGACCCTCTTCCTGCTTGCAAGAATGAATTCACGTGCTCTGTTGTAGAAGCTCTTGTTCTGCTTGTTGGGAGAACATAGACTTCAACTCCTGAATCATGTCATAAGCACCAAGATTACTTAGATTTCGTTGGATCTCTAACTCCATGGTCATGAGCATGATGGCAGCTATGTCCTTTGAACCTTTGACCCAAGTAGTGTGAGCTGCAAGAGCCTCAGGTAGGACAGGGTGGCGGGGTAGCAACAAAAGTTATGTCTGCAGGTATGGGATGCTCTAGATAAGCTTCCTTATCTTCAGCTGATAGTATAATGCAAAGCTGGCGATACCAATCAATGAAATTAGGTCCAATGAGTTTTTTTTTCTCAAAGAAACTCCTGAGTACCGAACTGTTTCCGATTGAAGTAGTCATCTACAACTGAAAAGTTCAAATAATTAGTATTTTTGATAATTACATTCTTAAAGAATTAACTACCAAATTAATTACTAATAAGACTAAGATCCAACTTGCAACCCCATTAATTACCATAGGTCCATGTATAAAAATGGGACAAGAGGTAAGCGACGAGCGTTAATTGCATAATGCAACTCTTAGATTTATGAGACTGTTTAAGGCAGTAGTATCAAGTAATAATGTCAAAAGCATGTTTAGTTCTCATCTTATGCCTCGGGTCCGAGGTCTGACTAGGTTAACTCGATATAAGTCGACCAAGTATTGAACGTGTAAAAATAACTAGAGGTCTGACCAGTGAGAAATAATTACCATGGGTTGGAAAGGCCCTTAGGTCCGACTGAGAAGTCAATCCAAGTGCAACGTGTCCATAGTTGGGTGGCATAGACTTAATATTAACAAATAGATATGCACACATAAATGTGGTAAAAGTCGTGTACAAAGAAGCATGCAAAACAACTTTGTAACACTACTTTTAAAAACTTTTTGGTAACGACACTGTAGTGATCATCATGGTTCACGGGAGCTCCAATCGAACGCACAGGGAGGCAGAGGACCAGGTAACCCATAATCGCAAAATAACTAAACTAGGTTTCATGCAGCCCTTTTAAAACATGTTTATTAATATCAGAAACTTGTAACCCATAATCGCAAAAACGAGTTGACTCATGATGCCACTGTTGGGATTTTAGAAGCAGTTAACCAGTAACCTCTACGAGTTCGCAGCGAATACTGGATCTAGTTAATACAATTATGTTAACACGTAATTAATAAACACATAATTAATACAATATTAATTAATTAAAAGGGAATAAGAAAAGCTAACCTTGCTTGGTAATTGAACTCTAGTTACGGAACAAGAAACCTTACGAAACCTTAAGTTTCTAAATTAGATACCTCGAAGAGTATAACACACAAACCCGATTCACGTATACGTTCGATTAACGCTAGTCGAGAACGTAAACTACAAAACCAAACAACCCTTTGTCTTCTTGAATTAATCACACGCCCGAAAACACCAAGGAACTATTCACCTTATTTTGTCCGAGAAAAGAAACCAAAAAATAACTTCTCAAATTCATACTCGGACACGCTTGTCGGATATCACTTTACTGTCCCGAGAAGAAAAAACACAAGCGAAGCGATTCGTCCTTGTTCTTTGCATTCCTTGTTGCTGCTGTTACTGTGTCGCTAAGGAGACCAAGAACAACCACTAACCAATTAATCTAAACACTTGAGTTGAATGAAAGTTTAGATTTTAACCAAACATTCAATCCATTAATTGTTTACTTGAGATAAACGATCAAGAGCTAGAAGAGCAGATATCTTAATCGGTTTTAGGGATAGGAGAAGGTTTATTGTACGTGAGTTTTGTCTTGGGTATGTTTGTTTATATAGCTAAACAAACCGACTCCCACAAGGAGTATAATCAGCTTGTGCGACAAGTCAAACCCCAAGACAAAGCCCATGTTCCTTCTTAGCTTGTTTTACCCGATTGGTTTAAGCACTCAAGGCCCAAGGCATTGCTTAATTCGTCCCATGTAAAAGTCCAAGATAGCCCATGGTCTATAAAAGTGATCAGGCCAAAAACAAACATAACGGGTAAAATATAATTCAAGTATTAGTTTAACGTTCAACACGTATACTCGTGTTTCTCGCGTGTGCCCCCATCGGCTCATACACATTTAGTTGTCTTGTCGTGTTTTAAAACTCCCACAAACCAACAGCTCCCACTTGGGAGTTGGTGTGTCGAATGGCACACAAAACTAACGACGGAAACGCCTAGCAAACGCTCTCACCCGCTTTTTAACTAAAAGTGTCCGAGAGAATAGTTTCGTAAAGTTTCAAGAGCATGGTCATTCAATTGTCTTGCTTTAATCATCCTTTGTTATAGATACCGTTAAACCATGGATTATGGATCTTTAATCATTCCATATAGTTTAACCATTTAGAATCTCGTTATAGATTTTAATTCAGATATACCAAATGTAATCAAGAATCATCTTGCATTACCCTTTGGGTCCGCCAGCATGCTTATCTGATTAAATCTGGAGAGGCGCCATGGTATCTTTCTCACTTTATATCAAGGAGTAACAAATCCTTTATTAACTACAAGTGTTGTGGATACTGCTTCACATCACTCCGAAATATAGCTTTTATAACTACCTTGTTCAGATAGCTTTTTGCATATACTTAAAAAAAGTGATATCCACACATAACAGAACTTATTTGCATCTCAAGTCTAAGGACGAAGATAACAAACCATTTTCAATATTTTACTTATGACAAGGATCCAAAAGTAAATATTTGAAAGTTGGGGAATCCAATATGCATCTCTAGTAAATACATATGAGTTTGGCGGGAACAATCCGAATTCTCATTAGAATTACAACCAACACTCACATTTGCCTTATCATAACAATATTCCCATATTGTTAACCGACAATGGACATATTTAGAATGAAAAATCATTTCATGGATTAAACATGCAAAAATGGAATAACAGATTATATGAATATAATAACAAATACCTCGTATCTTTATTAATCAGAAAATAATAACTGTCTTACAACTCCAAATTATCCAAATACTAATTAACACACAGTTTACATGAGACTACTAGCTGGTACCAAACCTATTTCTCTCGTCAATTTAGAATGCTTAGGGAAATCCAAAGCTTTCGTAAATGGATCAGTTAGATTGTCATCTGTGTGAACCTTTAATATCTTCACATCGCCCATTTCAATGGTCTCTCGAAGATAAAGAACTTTAGCGCGATAATGTCTAGCACCTTTAGTGATTCCGCTTTCATTAGCTATAGTAATGGCTCCAGTATTATCACAATACATATTTATGGGTTCTTCAATTGTGGGATCAATGTTTAACCCATAAATGAATTTACGAATCCATACAGCCTCTTTTGATGTATCACAAGCAGCAATATACTCAGCTTGATAGATGAAGTAGCAAAAATACTTTGCTTAGTGCTTTTCCAATCAAGCAGACCTCCATTAAGAACAAATACATATCCAGTTGAGATTTTAAGTCGCAGATCTGTCGATATCCAAAGATTAGTGTAGCAAGAAACCCTGAGCTCTTGTTCATCTTTCCCTCTATAGATCAGAAACATATCCTTAGTATTGCGTAAATACTTAGAATATTTTTCCACAAATAGCCTGAAATTCACCTGATTCTTGTTGGAATCGGCTTGTCACATTATGTGCAAACGCAACATCGACGACAGTACATATCACAACATATATAATAGAACCTATAGCGAAGCATAAGGAATTCTTTGCATAAATTTACGAAAGCGGTGTTTCAGCACCTTGTGATTTACTCAATTTAGGCTTATCTTGCATTGGGATTGCAATGTTTGGAGTTCTCCGTACAAAATATTTTCAAGATTTTCTCAATGTAAGCACTTTGACTCAAACCAATCAATCATTTAGATCTGTCTCGATAGATCTTAATTCCAAGAATATATGCAGCTTCTCCTAAATCTTTCATGGCTAAACATCTTCCAAGATAGGATTTTACATCTTGTAACATTGGAATATTGTTTCCCATAATCAATATGTCATCAACACACAGAATTAGGAAAGCGACATAACTCCCACTAGCTTCTCGATATACACATGGCTCATCTTAATGTTGAGAAAATCCAAATTTCTTGATCTCATCATCAAAACGTTTATTCCATTGCCTCGATGCTTGCTTAAGTCCATAAATGGAACGCTTGAGCTTGCATACACGGTTAGGATATATTGGATCAACAAAACCCTCAGGTTGCTCCATATAGACCTCTTCGTGAAGATGTCCATTGAGGAAGGCGGTTTTGACGTCCATTTTCCATATCTTAAAGTCATAGTATGCAGCTATGGCTATGAGAATCCTTATAGCTCTAATATCTGCTATAGGAGAAAAGGTTTCTTCATAATCAATCCCGTAGGTTTGAGTGAAGCCCTTTGCTACGAGACGTGCTTTAAAGGTGTATACCTTACTATCCATGTCAGTCTTCTTCTTGAAAAGCCACTTACTGCCAACTGTCTTGTAGTTAGGAGGAAGCTCAACTAAGACCGAGACATCATTCTCTTTCATGGATTTCATTTCCACATTCATTGCATCAAGCCATTTCTTTTTGATTCAGGATCCAGCGATGCAGCTTTATAGTTATTGGGTTCACCAAGATCCCCTAACTCATGTTCCTCGGCGTCAATGTATAAACACATACGGTCAGGAGCAACAAGGCGTGTCCTATTGGAATTTCGAATGGGAACAATATCACTTTGAGGTTCTTCAATTTCTTGATCATCCTCATCATGATGAATGCTAGTGTCTAAAGAAGGATTTGTATCTTCTTCTTGAATTAATTCAAGATCATCCATACTCCCACTTGCTTTAAGATCTGTTGGAATCACTCCTAAACCTTATTCAAGTGTCAGTTACTCATATGTAATAGTTAGCTTATTATGGCCTTTATGTTTGTTATTAGCCTTAAGCTTATGTAGAAGGCCCATACGCTTAGGCCTAAGCCCATAAGAGAAAGGAAGGGACTAGGAGTGTTGCCCTAGCTTCCCTCCTATAAATACCCTTTGTAAACCTTCATTTGAAGTTTGGTTGTTCAAGTTTTTTTCTTTCACTCATGCCCTACGCATAACCGGTCATAAGCATATCGTGTGTGTGTGTTTGGATACTTGTTCAATCGCCTCTCTATCTTTCTTGTAAGCTTGTGTTGTAAAACTAGTGACCTAGTAGTGGTATCAATCGCCAAATAGTTGGGTTAACACTTTCGTTTTTGAAGTATTTGTTTTAGGTCTTACGCGTAAAAGTAGTTACCACTTTGGACGCTTAAAACTCGTTTTTTACACCTTTTAATCCAAGATTCTTGTACTTTCAACGTTTTAAGGTGTTAAAATACTTGTTTTTGGCAAAAAGTTTCAATCTTTACGTGTGGATCTAAGTTTTTAAGCTTGTTTTTGTTCGTGGGTGAAGTTCTACGCGTAACCCGTTTAGCTATTTTGGTTCATCAAGGTTTACACTTTTGTGTTATTTTGGTACTATTAACGCTATTCCATAACAAAAATCTGGTTTAGAAACACATTTGGGCATCTTCATTTTTACGAGTAATTCTACGCGTAAGAAAACCCTAATCTTACGCGTAACTTTTTCCTTGGTTTGATCTTCGTTTTCGTGGTTTACTCCGTGTTTTCTTGCTTGGATAAGCCTGAAAATACGTCGACTTTGGATATCTTTTGCACTGTGAAGTGTAAAAGATCACTTGGGATAAAACCCTAAAATTACGCATAAGCATAAGCTTACGCGTAGAAATCCTACGCATAAGATTCATCTTACGCCTAAGCCGAGTCTTACGCCTAAGATAATCCTACGCCTAACTTTCTACGCCTAACTTTGTGTCTATGCATAACTTTAGCTCTTTTTTTTCCTACTTACGTGTAAGCTAAATCTACGCGTAACTCTTCCTTGTTACGCGTAACTTTGGTGTTTTACATAAGTGCTACTTGGTGTATTGTGATTTCTACGCCTAAGGATACTTCATCAACAAAGGTTCATTCGACTACAAAGATCCATTTTACCAACACAAGTTTATCAACATGTCACAACCACCATACTCTAACTATTTCCTTACACTTATTCTCAACGTCAACAACAACTAACTCCACAACATCAACAATGGAATCAACAACAAGCAATTTATCAACAACAATTTAATCAACAACAACATACTCCATAACTTGCAGCAATTCCACAACCTCAAATGGTTCAACCACCACCAAGTCTTCAAGTCCAACCCTACACAAATGATTTCAATCAACATCCATCAAGGAACTCTATGAAGGAACCCACTTGGTTTGCAAAGATGTGTGAAGCTCTAAGTAGCCAACAATTAATTCATGAGGCTGGATCACTTGATAGACCTCCAATGCTCACTCCAGGAAACTACGATCAATGGGTGATAAGGTTCTTTAGGTTTTGTGATCTGAAGAAGCCACATGGAAAGTTCTTAAAGAAGGTTATCTTGGAAGGTCCATTTCAGATGCCTACTGTTATCGTACCCGCCGAGATCCAAATGCCATTCCACCAAGAGATGAACAAACGAACATTGCTAATGTTGCAGACTTGAATCCTCAAGAACTTCTACACTATGAAGCTGATGAACTTGCAATGGAATACATCCTCTTAGGATTACCTAACCCAATTCTTCGAAGTGTTGATGCTCAAAAGACTACAAAGGAAATGTGGGATCATATTCATCTTCTTATGGAAGGATCAGTACTCAATCAGGAGGATTTGGAATCCAAAATTTACTTGGCTTATGAACACTTCATGATTGAACCTCGAGAGACACTAGAGTCTTATCATCATCATTTTTCAGACATCATCAATGATTTGGATAAACACAACATCATCATGCCAAGAATTGCGTGAATACTAAGTTCCTAAGTAGTCTTGGTTCTGAATGGGAGAAGTATGTCATTTTCCTCCGTCAAGCGAAGAATTTACATTAGTCTACATATGGATTGTTGTACGATTACTTGAAACCTCATGAAAAGGAAGTTGATAGGGAAAGGATTCTCCGTGCTCAAATTGCTCCACCGACACATCCGGAAAATCAACAACTTGCCTTATATGCTCAAAATAGTTATTCTCCTCAACCAACAACTCAACCAACTGCTACAATCACACCATATGATCCTTCACAGCCTCAATCTCAACAAACTCAATTGGTTCCATACGACAACAACAATGATCAAGCACTTGTCAGTGAAGCTAATGAGGAATTTGACCCGTTCGAAGCACTGCAACAAGGATTTGCTATGATTGCTAATGCCTTTAGCCGTTATACCAACAAATCCAACAACCGTATTCGTTCCTCATCTAATACAAGGAATCAAGCTGTTGTGAACAATGGACGAGTTGAAGTTCAGAATCGTGGTTATGGTCGTCGACGGGCGGTGGTGTCAAGGGTTTAATGCTCGGGTAGGAATAACAATCGAGCTCCGTGGTGGAACAGGAAATGCTCAAAATGGGTTGAATGGTCTTCGATGCTACAATTGCAATGAGAAGGGACACCTGACTAATGCATGCCCAAAGCCAAGGACTAGGGGCAGTGCTTATTTCAAAGAGGCTCTTCTTTTGGCTCTTAAGGATGAAGCGGTGGAATTCTCACAGACAAAGAACGAGCTTTATGGCAAATGCACTTGACTTCGGAGATGATGATATGGAGGACTTGCAGTGCCAATGCAGCAAGTATGTTGATGGCTAATATGCATGAATTACACATGAGTGACACAGTGCCCGTGTATGACAATCGATGGCTTGTCTCAGTACCGAACAAACCATATTTATCTCGATCTCATATCTCCGCCAACATCCGAATCCGGCAAGCTCAGGAATGTTCAAAATGCCGTCCACATCTCATTCTGACGATTTTCAACTAGACCCGTAGTTATATTTGACGATCAAGATGACCAAATGGTTTCCCTTGATAATCAAATTGACTCTGTGGTTATACTTGAGGATCTAAGTAATGATCATGTTGAGACTCACGTTGAACACGCCGAACTTTGCCTCATCCAGATTTTGCTCGTTTAATACAAGACCAACAAACCATAGTGGAAAAATGTCATGCCATTAATCGGACTTGAAAAGCAATAATGCACTGTTAACCAAGGATTTTGAATGTTTACAAAAGCAACTCAACTTTTCAAAACTCAAGAAAAACGTGAAAACGGTTTTGAAGCAGCCTTTGCCAAATCTCATCAAAACGAAAAATATTTAGAGAAGATCGTGATCTAGCCGCCTCGAAGAATGCTTTGTTGTCCGAAATAGAACAACTGAAACATGAACATAAAAAGCAAATTAACGCTCTCACCTTGGAAAATCAAAAAGCTAAGGCTGAGTTGTTAACTTGTCAAAACATTTCTCTGCATACAAAAAGCATTCAACGAAATGAATAGATGATCATCTTGAAGAAATCATCGGCTTGCAAAACAAACTTAAAGAGTTTAAAATGGTTGTTTACAAACATGGCGAGTCGGTCACAGCCATTGAAAAGTTTACTTTAAAACCCAATCCAAATGGATATGGACCGAATCTTGCTAATTACAAACCTAAGCTTTCAACCAAAGCATTCAAACCAAATCCGAAGTTTCCAAAGTGCGAATATAAAATTGATAATTCTATTATGAGTGTTGTTGAATATCATCGTCAAGAGGAATTAGATGCAGAAGACGAGAGTCGATCAAAATTAGAAAAAGTTGTTTACAACAAACCTTTTAACTATTCAAAAGCGGTCACTTTCGTCACACTAACGGATTCTTCTAACACACCAAGGATTATCATAAAACATCTGAGTCTTCTAATGTTAATCCCAAACTAGATTATGCACAAACTTATGGTCCTTTACCTTCCATCAGTGAAGTAAACTCAAAACTCGAAAATCGCAAAATTCTTATATATTTTGACATTTTCATGGCTGACCTCAAAACTTTACAACATGAGATAGAATATCATTCCGAAATCAAAGTTCAACACTTTCAATCGCCTCTAGCGCGAGAACAAAGAGACATTTTTCAGAAAAATCTTTTACCAAATGTTAAAAATTTGAAAAGTTGTGCATTGTCTTGGGAAAGGGACTTTCATAAGGAACTTGGATTAATGAAGGTCGCTTTTAGAAAACGAAACATCTATTTCTAAACTAAACGTAAAAAGAAACTGTTGAGAAAAGATGTTGATCGACTCTTGGAAGATGTCATCCGTGCTGATGTCCATAATGCTATGTTATTGAATCCTTTGTCTTATGCATTTGATTATATCTCTGCTGATACTGTTGACTCTGTGGTAAATGTTGAGAACACTGATAATGTGCTTCAGATCGAGTCCTTAAAAGTTGAAAACAAACGATTGTCAAACGAACTTTCAAATGCAATACGTCGTCTTAATTGGTGTCAAAAGATATTCACGATCAACAACTTGCTTTTCAACACAAAATCGCCCAGCTGCGTGCAAAATCTTCTGATCCTAAAATTGAGCAACTGGATGATCAAACGTGTCTTTTAAGTGTCAAATCTCAAAATATGAACAAGAACTTGTAAAAGTTAAAAGGAATATGGTGTCATATTTGATTTACTCAAAAAGACTCGTGATGAAGCATCAAATGAACTTGATCATTATCTTGCACACACTAAAGAAGTTATGCATTTTTTCGAAATGTTTGGTCTGAAAATCAAGATCTGATTCACACTATCTTCAAGTTAAGAGAAATGTTAGGAAAGTATGAACAACTTCCGCATACCGTGATTAAGAGAATAGCACCAGTAACACTTAGTAATCATGAACCTAGAATCCTTACTGCCAAATCACAAGTTGCTAACGTGCCTCCTTCTACTGAAACAGGAATAGTTGCGTCTTTTCCAAGCGTCCGCACTTCACAGCCTAGGAGCACTACATCGAAGAATAGGAAGTTGCGACCTAAGAAAAGATCAATAAGAAATGCTAAAGTAGAAGAACACCCTAGGACTATGAATAAGACTCACGTTGCTTCCACTATAGATATTGCATCTGGCAAATGTAATAGAAATAGTGATGTAACGAATGCTAAACCATTAAGCACTTTCGATATTCAGTCTAATGCACCTTGTGTTATTTGTCGTAAAAGTATGAATTCTGATTGTCATGATAAATGTGTTGCTAAAGCTATCATCTCTCGTTAAGGAATCCTAAGAACCGGAATACCTCTAGGCCCACTAATCTTTCTAAGTCCTTGCTTGGTAGACCGCCTTCTTTAGATTCTAAGAAACGATTGTCTGCCCCTGCCTCAGCTTTCACCACCCTAGGAATGTAGTATCGCCTAGTGCATTCACTAAGACTAAAGCAAATACTAGTTGGAGATGGCAGAAATGGATATATAACACACTAGGATTTAAGTGGATACCTAAAGCTATTGATGTGTGTATATCTACTATAATTGCTATGGAACCCTCTAACATTTCGGGTTCCACATCTACTTCTATTCCATCCGTCGCCGTGTAATGCAGTGATACAGATCATTCTCTGGATTGTTGATAGCGGATGTTCCCGACACATACATGCAAGTCTTAAACTGTTATCAAACTTTATTGCAAAGTTCATTGGCACCGTCGTGTTCGGGAATGATCAATTCGCAGCTATCATGGGCTACGGAGACTATATCAATGGGAACATCGAAATTAGCAGGGTTTACTATGGAAGGCCTCGGTCCACAATCTGCTTTCGAGGGTCGGTTTGTGATGGAGATTTAGAATTTGCTTTCAGGGAGAAAACTTGTTTCATTCGTGATCTACAAGGAAATGACCTTATGTCTGGCTCGCGCAATTCCAGTCTTTACACTATCTCTATGCAAGACATGGTTGCTTCTTCTCCCATCTGCTTACTTTCAAAGGCAACATCAACAAAATCCGCTATGGCATCGCCGTCTCTCACATCTAAACTTTCAAACCATCACCAACCTTGCTCGACACAAACTAGTTGAAGGACTCCCACGGTTTCGTAGATTCTAAAGATCACCTTTGCTCGCTTGTGAACAAGGCAAAAGCACTGTGCTCATTTTCCTTCAAAGGTGGAACACGCTCTCAAGCATGTGCTTCATCTTCTTCACATGGATTTGTGTGGCCCGATCGCGCGCGGCAAACGATCAATGGCAATCGCTACATCTTAGTAATTGTTGATGACTATTCACGCTGGACTTGGGTCTACTTTCTTGGAAGCAAAGATCAAGCTCCACAGATGATCATCACCTTTCTCACGAAATACAAGTTCAGCCTACAAAACACCGTTCGACTAATCGTAATGGCGGATAGAGTAATCACGAATTTGTTAATCAATCTCTTCGTGAATTTTATGAGAAAGTGGGAATTCAGCATCAGACATCTATTGCACGTGCGACACCGAACAAAACGGAGTTGTTGAAAGATCGAAACCGAACGCAGTGGAAGCTGCAAGAACAATGTTAATCAATGCTAAACTTCCAGATTACTTATGGGCGCGTAATGTATCTGCATGCTATACTCAAAACCGTTCTATGATCACAAACGCCACAACAAAACACCTTTTGAGCTTGTCCACAACAGAAAACCGAATCTCAAACACTTTCATATTTTTGGATCTCTTTGCTATCCGAATAATGATCGTGATGACTTTGGAAAGCTCAAAGCCAAAGCGGACATTGGAGTCTTTATAGGATATTGTGATAATTCTAAAGGTTTCGAATCTGAATCGCCGAACAAAGGAGGTTATGGAAACGATTCTTGCTCATTTTGATGAACTCACGGAAATGGCTTCTGAGTATAACAACTTGGAACCCGGACACAACCGCTTAAACTTCCCCAAACCCCATCATCACCGAACAAAGCCCCCACTTACTTGTCAACAAATGGAAAGGTTATTTGCTCTCACTGCTCGTGACGATATTGATGAACGTGCTCCGTGTATCCGCGTTTCCACAGCCAACCTCGATAATACTCTTATACCTAATACACCTGCTACAACAACTACGGTTGAAGAAGCACCACCAGTTGACTCCAACACAACGATTGAACAAACCGCTTCCAACAATGATGAACCTCTGATGATGTTAGAATGAAGTACCCCCACCGCAGATTTTGATCCAAATGCTTTCTAACCCGTTTGCTAATGAGAGACTGCCGCACCGATGTCGCGAATCTTCAACAAACCATTTGAATCCTCGAAAACCGCACAATGTATACCAACATCAACCCTCCACACATAGATGGACGAAAGACCATCCTTTGGAAAACATTATTGGCAACCCGAATCAACCAATCGTTACGAGACAACGTCTTCACACAGACGGTGAACATTGCATTTATGCACTCACCGTCCGCCAATCAACCTAAAACATCAAAGACGCAATGACAAAAGACGATTGAATCCATGCAAGAAGAACTCAACCAATTCAAACGTCTTGAAGTATGGGAACTGGTTGAAAGACCAACGGGTCTACGCCATTGGTCTCAAATGGATTTGGAAAAACAAATTGGATGCTGAAGGAAACGTTATCGAAATAAGTCACGTCACGGTGGCTAAGGGTTATCGTCGTGAAGAGGGAATAGACTTTGAAGAATCTTTTGCTCCTGTTGCCGCTCGTCTTGAGGTTGTTCGGATATTTCTCGCGTTCGCAGCTCATATGAATATGACGGTCTATTCGATGGATGTCAAACACGCGTTTCTCAATGGACAACTTAAAGAAACGGTTTATGTCACCAACCGATGGATTCGTTGATCCCGAGTTTCCGAATCACGTCTACAAACCGAACAAAGCTCAGATGGTCTCAAACAAGCCCCTCGGGCATGGTATGATAAGCTATCATCTTTCCTCATTGCTAATAATTTCACCAAAGGTTCGGTTGACCCAACTCTTTTATACAATATCACGGGGCACATATCTTAATTGTTCAAATTTACGTGGATGACATCATTTTGGGTCTACACATAAAAAGTTTTCAATCGCTTTTGCAAAACTAATGAAGAAAATTTTGAAATGTCCATGATGGGTGAACTCACGTTCTTTCTCGGACCGCAAGTTCATCAATCACCCCGTGGTATTTTCGAGTCGATCCAAATATGCCCTTGATTTGTTAAACAAATTTGGAATGAAAACCTGTGACACCTATGCCACACCAATGGCTCATACCAAGAAGCTAGACGCTGATTTACATGGGAAATTGGTGGACCCTACAAAATACCGTAGTATTATTGGGTCTCTCATGTATCTAACAGCTAGCGGACTGACATTGTCTTTGCCGTATATCTTTGCTCGTTATCGGTCCGCGACCAACTGAAACCCACATCTCTGAGGCTAAAAGAATCCTCCGATACATAAAGGGAACCATTAACTTGGGGATCCGTATCCAAAGGATTCCGGTTTTGAACTAATCGCTTTTCGTGACATACACCATGCGGATGCTTAGACTCACAGAAAAGTACTTCAGGAGCTTTACAATTTCTTGGTGATAAACCGGTGTCATGGCAATCGAGAAGAGCAGGATTGTACATCATCGCCTCAACCGGCGAATATGTAGCCATGTTAGCATGTTGTGCTCAAGTCATTTGGATGAGAACACAACTCAAAGACTATGGTTACGTATTTGACAGTAATCCCGATGTATCATGCACATCGAGTGCCATTGCGATCTCGTGCAACTGGCCAAGACTCGAAATCAAAGCACATCGATCTTCGATATCATTTCATCAAGGATCACGTGGAACAGTGGTACCGTTGAATTATATTTTGTGGGTACTGAATACCAATTGGCCGATCTTCTCACCAAAGCCTTGCCTCCCGCTAGGTTTAATGAGTTGGTCCACCGGATTGGTATGAGGTGTTTGACTCAAGAGGAATGGATGACCTCCAAAACAAATCTTAAAACCCTCAAACACCAAAATCTCTTTTGTAAATAATTTTTCAAAAAAAATATAAAAAATATAAAAATCGATAAAACAACAAAAATATTCTTCTAATCTATTTTCTTTCAACATGGCAAGTACATTTCTTCCTTCAACACTATAATCTTTCAAAATTCAAGATTTTTCCGATCAAGTGTTGAGGGGAGAAAATTTATACCAAATGCTTTCAAAATCATCCGTACTTGCATGTTATCATATCCCTTGTTTCTTTTATCAATGGTGGTAAACTTTTCTGGTTTAAACTGACACTCCTCGGACTAAAATTTATAACCTTTCATCATTTATTAAGTCGAGGGGAGTGTCGTCAAAGTTCCTTTCTTAAACGGAAGTTAAATGGCTGTGTATGAAAATGGAAAAGGTGGAGGGACCAAAACTGCCAAAAGTTTAAAGTTACTTTTAATAAAACACCTCCCACCTAACAATTTCATCACATTTATTACTTACACCAAAAAGATCCTACGCCTAAGAATCATTTGACAAATCGTGTTTTCATCATCAATTTGTAAGCTGTTTCATGATCTTAACATGTTTACAAACATAGGTTTTGATTTTTACACGAATCCAACGGTCAAATTTTTGTCTATGATTGTTTTTGTGTTCTACGCATAAGCGTATGAACTCATAATCAAGAATGGGTGTTTGTGGTTAAAAGGATTGTGTCAAAACATGTATTTAACATCAATGATACTAATTTTATCCTCTAAATCCACCAGAAACAATTGAAGGTTTTTTTCAAATTAGGGTTCTTAAGTCGAATTGGGTGTTTTCAAATGTGAAGGTTTTTGGTCAAAAAGATTGTTGTGTGATGTTCATATCATGGTGTATTAATGATTTCCAGGCCCTATAACAACCCAAAAACACTAATTAAGTCAGAATTAGGAATTAGGGTTTAATGTTCTTGAGTTTGGGTATTTTTGATTCACCACGATTTAGATGTTATAACTCTGTTATTAGACTCTCATAACATCCATGACCTACCTGAATTGAATTGGTGCCAATCCTATGGTTAAACTTTATGCGTAATTCATAACCCTTAGGGTTTTAACCTACGCTGTGTGTTTCTACGCATAAATGTTTAACAAGCTTTCATGCCATGATTTGATTTTAGAATGAATATATGTGTTAAGATTGATGTAATGATGATTTTATTTCAGGCTTGCTACTCATAAAACTTTTAATCAAGGTCATTGAATCTCTAATATAAGGATCACCTTAAGCGTAGAAGGTTATGCGTAGAGTAATCTTGCGTAGCGCCTACGCATAAGGTTCTACAATGGGACTACGCGCAGATCTGTGAAGGATATGTTTAAACAGTGACCTCTACGCATAAGGTCTACTCTTACGAGTAAGCCTTACGCGTAAGGTTTATATACGCCTACGCTTAAGCTCTACGCATAAGGTCCCCTTTTCCTACGCGTAACATTTCTTACGCGTAGTTAGGATCCTTCGCAAGATAAGCTTTTCTCTTCGCCTATTTCATGTCTGCTTACGCTTAACTTTGCCAAAACTACGCCTAAGCCTTGATTGACCTTCATTATGAATTGTTACGTGTACAAACATGTAAATAAACTAATCATAACGTCACGAATCCAATAATGTCACTAAAAAACTTAATCGTTTGATATGTTGTGAACAATAAGTGATAACATAAACTTTAAAACTTAAAGTTAACTAACTCACTGAAACATTTCAACGCACGTCATTGGACTATTGAACAAACAAGTGACTTAGGACTCGTAACAATCATTGTCACTTTACATTCAATAACTAGACAATAAGACCTTCGGTTGACTAACATTATGTCTTTCGATATGTTGCATTTGGATTTGCTTACGCTTGGAGTTCTCCATATAAAATATTTTTAAGATTTTCTCAATGTAAGCACTTTGACTCAAACCAATCAATCATTTAGATCTGTCTCGATAGATCTTAATTCCAAGAATATATGCAGCTTCTCTTAAATCTTTCATGGCGAAACATCTTCCAAGATAGGATTTTACATCTTGTAACATTGGAATATTGTTCCCCATAATCAATATGTCATCAACACACATAATTAGGAAAGCGACATAACTCCCACTAGCTTTTCTGATAATACACATGGCTCATCTTAATGTTGAGAAAATCCAAATTTCTTGATCTCATCATCAAAACGTTTATTCCATTGCCTCGATGCTTGCTTAAGTCCATAAATGGAACGCTTGAGCTTGCATACACGGTTAGGATATTTTGGATCAACAAAACCCTCAAGTTGCTCCATATAGACCTCTTCGTAAAGATGTCCATTGAGGAAGGCGGTTTTGACGTCCATTTTCCATATCTTAAAGTCATAGTATGCAGCTATGGCTATGAGAATCCTTATAGCTCTAATATCTGATACAGGAGAAAAGGTTTCTTCATAATCAATCCCGTAGGTTTGAGTGAAGCCCTTTGCTACGAGACGAGCTTTAAAGGTGTATACCTTACTATCCATGTCAGTCTTCTTCATGAAAAGCCACTTACTGCCAACTGTCTTGCAGTTAGGAGGAAGCTCAACTAAGACCGAGACATCATTCTCTTTCATGGATTGCATTTCCACATTCATTGCATCAAGCCATTTCTTGGATTCAGGATCCAGCAATGCAGCTTTATAGTTATTGGGTTCACCAAGATCCCCTAACTCATGTTCCTCAGTGTCAATGTATAAACACATACGGTCGAGCAACGGCGTGTCCTATTGGTCTTTCGAATGGGAACAATATCACTTTGAGGTTCTTCAATTTCTTGATCATCCTCATCATGATGAATGCTAGTGTCTAAAGAAGGATTTGTATCTTCTTCTTGAATTAATTCAAGATCATCCATACTCCCACTTGCTTTAAGATCTGTTGGAATCACTCCTAAACCTTATTCAAGTGTCAGTTACTCATATGTAATAGTTAGCTTATTATGGCCTTTATGTTTGTTATTAGCCTTAAGCTTATGTAGAAGGTCCATAAGCTTAGGCCCAAGCCCATAGGAGAAAGGAAGGGACTAGGAGTGTTGCCCTGGCTTCCCTCCTATAAATACCCCTTGTAAACCTTCATTTGAAGGTTGGTTGTTCAAGTTTTTTCTTTCACTCATGCCCTAGGCATAACCGGTCATAAGCATATCGTGTGTGTGTGTTTGGATACTTGTTCAATCGCCTCTCTATCTTCTTGTAAGCTTGTGGTTGTAAAACTAGTGACCTAGCAATGGGTATCAATCGCCAAATAGTTAGGTTAACACTTTCGTTTTTGAAGTATTTGTTTTAGGTCTTACGCGTAAAAGTAGTTACCACTTTGGATCGCTTAAAAACTCGTTTTATACACTTTTTAATCCAAGATTCTTGTACTTTCAACGTTTTAAGGTGTTAAAATACTTGTTTTTGGCAAAAGTTTCAATCTTTACGTGTGGATCTAAGTTTTTAAGCTTGTTTTTGTTCGTGGGTGAAGTTCTACGCGTAACCCGTTTAGCTATTTTGGTTCATCAAGGTTCACACTTTTGTGTTATTTTGGTACTATTAACGCTATTCCATAACAAAAATCTGTTTAGAAACACATTTGGGCATCTTCATTTTTACTGAGTAAGTCACGCGTAAGAAAACCCTAATCTGCTGTAACTTTTTCCTTGGTTTGATCTTCGTTTCGTGGTTTACCTCCGTGTTTCTTGCTTGGATAAGCCTGAAAATACGTCGACTTTGGATATCTTTTGCACCGTGAAGTGTAAAAGATCACTTGGGATAAAACCCTAAAATTACGCATAAGCATAAAGCTTACGCCTAGAAATCCTACGCATAAGATTCATCTTACGCCTAAGCCTAGTCTTACGCCTAAGATAATCCTCACCTAACTTTCTACCTAACTTTGTGTCTACGCGTAACTTTAGCGTCTTTTTCCTACTTACGCGTAAGCTAAATCTACGCGTAACTTTGGTGTTTTTACGCATAAGTGCTACTTGACTATTGTGATTTCTACGCCTAAGGATACTTCATCAACAAAGGTTCATTCGACTACAAAGATCCATTTTTACCAACACAAGTTTATCAACATGTCACAACCACCATACTCTAACTATTTCCCTTACACTTATTCTCAACGTCAACAACAACTAACTCCACAACATCAACAATGGAATCAACAACAAGCAATTTATCAACAACAATTTAATCAACAACATACTCCACAACTTGCTGCAATTCCACAACCTCAAATGGTTCAACCACCACCAAGTCTTCAAGTCCAACCCTACACAACCGAATTCAATCAACATCCATCAAGGAACTCTATGAAGGAACCCACTTGGTTTTCAAAGATGTGTGAAGCTTTAAGTAGCCAACAATCAATTCATGAGGCTGGATCACTTGATAGACCTCCAATGCTCACTCCAGGAAACTACGATCAATGGGTGATAAGGTTCTTTAGGTTTTGTGATCTGAAGAAGCCACATGGAAAGTTCTTAAAGAAGGTTATCTTGGAAGGTCCATTTCAGATGCCTACTTGTTATCGCCCCCGATCCTAATGCTATTCCTCCAAGAGATGAACAAACGAACATTGCTACTCGTTGCGACTTGAATCTCAAGAACTTCTACACTATGAAGCTGATGAACTTGCAATACAATACATCCTCTTAGGACTACCTAACCCAATTCTTCGAAGTGTTGATGCTCAAAAGACTACAAAGGAAATGTGGGATCATATTCATCTTCTTATGGAAGGATTCACTCAATCGTGAGGATTTGGAATCCAAAATTTACTTGGATTATGAACACTTCTTGATTGAACCTGGAGAGACACTAGAGTCTTATCATCATCGTTTTTCACACATCATCAATGATTTGGATAAACACAACATCATCATGCTAAGAATTGCAGTGAATACTAAGTTCCTGAGTAGTCTTGGTTCTGAATGGGAGAAGTATGTCATTTTCCTCCGTCAAGCGAAGAATTTACATTAGTCTATGATTAGCTCCAGACGGTCAGGTTTTATCACACAAGCTAACCACTTGTAAATGGTCAAACGTAATAAAATTCAAACTGTCTGAAAACGAATGCAATTAAATCCAGGAGAGTTTAGTGTATCCTGTCGTTAAGTCCCAACGGCGTGTGAACACTGTAATAGAACTAATCAGTGATTGGGTGATATTGAATGGGAAAAGGTTTGTAGATTTGGGATAATTATACCTAAAGAAAAAGTTTGTAAATTACAGGGCTTAAATGCAAATTAAAGAAAATTAAAATGATAAATTATATTAAATAAACGCTATCACTATTTTTAAAATTGATAAACGTTTATAATCTAAAACTTACGCTTAAAATTAAAAACTACGTAATGTATGAAAATAAATAAACGCGAAAATAAAGAAGAGAAAATACATACGGATATGAAAAATACAATTTTACAATCCTAATTATACTAGAAAATTATTGGAAAAAGAAAATTATTTTAAAACTATTTATCTAATTATTATTAATTAAAACTATTTGTTAATTATTTAAAATGCACTAAAATACAAGAAAATATAAAATAAAGCTAGAAAAGTGAAATTATGACTTAGAAAAATCTAAAATATTAGAAAACTAATTTTAAAACTGAAAATATATTTTTTAGACTTTTAAATATTTATTATTAATTAAAAACTAGTTTAAACTAATTAAATTTAAGAAAATAACAAAATGAACAAAAAAATGACTTCACAGAGAATCTAAAATAATATTCTTAATCTAGGAAAATGAAAATTATTTTTTTTTACTTTTTCATTTATTTGCAAATAAAAGCTAATTAAAAAGTACTTAAAAACCGATTTAAAATAGGAAAAATAGCAAACAAGATCGAAAAAATCAAAAATTCAAGAACGCCTAAAAATATTATTCTAATTTTATGAAAAAATATAAAACCTCTAGCTTATGTGTGAAAATATGAAGTCAGAGTGTAAAGGCTCATGAATAAGCTAGACAAAATAAGCTACAAGTCAGTGAAGAGTACCAATTAACTACGGTAAGTGTTATGCTAAAACTACTTAACATCAACCTATATCAACTAATCTAAACCTCTAGGATGCAAACTACAATGATTTGACTTGATTGATCAGTGAACTCTGACACCCTACCCTCTATGTTTAAGCTTAAGCACAAGCTTAATTAGTGAACCAAACCAAAACTAAAAGTGGAGAGCTAAAGATCACCAAACAAGGAACACTTGGACCAAGTTTGAGACCTTAATTATCAAAAGAGAGCACTGTGCATAAGCTGCAAGATGCCCGTTCACAACTCAAGATATTGAATGTAATTGTGGCATATGGGCCTCTTAGACAAATTTTATTTAGTGCTTAAAAGTGACTCCAAAAATTCCATAAAAATCTATTTTCAAAACTAGACCAGATGAAGTTATAAATCCCAAAGTATCAATTATTTTAACTCAAAACTCAGATCATGAAAAATCAACAAAGTTTGGGAAAAAGTCGGTTTGTGCAATTTTGACTTTGTGGATAGAATCAAGTGTTGACTAAAGTGAGTTTTGATTCACTAAACCGATGATTATGATGTTTAATGATTAAATGAAGCTAATGCAAGCTATATTATCTAAGTTAACACCTAGTTGTATGATTTGAGCTATTGATTCAAACGTAAATGAACATAAGAGCTGCTATAATGCAAATTTGACTTAAGCTAAATGCAAACTTAAAATAAGGACTAAATTGAGTTTAAATATCCTAAATGAGATCAGATCTACCTAATTTAATCATCTAATCCCTCAAAACCGAAAACCTTATGATCCAAACATTAGTTCATAAGCAGTTTATACTACTTAATCTATATAAATCCTAACTATAGATCAAATCAAAGACTAATCTAAGTTCTAACAATAAAATAACTACGAAAGTAATTCTAATAAAGGTAAATAAGCAAAGCAAGGACAA
>OU343221.1:189623262-189790054 GCA_910596185.1 Chrysanthemum makinoi
CCCCCCGGCAGAATTTCATTCAATCAATATTGAAGATCACGTGATGTGAAATTTCATAAATGTTTTCAAGTGCATTGCTAAGATCTGCAGAGGGACTCTAGAATATATCACTTGTGTCCTTATTGATGAACAATCAAGCGATGTCATGTCATGTGTTCCTGTGAGATCTTTCGATGAATCTCGTGGCTCTAGACTCAATAGTGCATTTTGGTTTTCCTAAGCGGAGACTAGGGAGAGGGTCTCCTTCTTCAATATCAACAATCTCTAAGAGAAAGTCGATAGTTTACGTAGGGTTCCCAGTGAGAATGAAACAAATCCTTTTGAGAGGAATTGAGTGGCTAGAAGGTTTAGGTGCAGTGCGTCACTGGGTCCATGACGTTTTTGTCTTCAATACCAAGTTCAACTTAGTGACAACCAAGAGTGATGAATTGAACCGGGTTTCTGCCCTAAGGTTGAATATGGAGGGCTATTTCTTTTCACCCTTTCTTTACATTTCTTTTAATTCTTCAACCCCTTCTTTCTCCTTTCTCACATTACTCCTTTTTTCAATTATACCTAAGGACTTCTAATACTAACTATGGGTATTGTCCTTGGGTAGATCCCTCCCGCTCTGGCGGATCATAGGACGGATTTCCTATCCTTAGTCACCTTATATAACTTATGACTGTCCTATTATTGCCATAAAACCATTTTTCTTGAAAATCTCTCAGAGTGTTTTTGATAGAAAAACATGTTTGGAACACTCCGCGAGTTTTATATTTTCAAAACACTCTTCACATGTGCTTATAATTTTTGACAGAAATCTGCACATAGAGGGTAGAGTTTGCACTTTTGAATTGATCGGCTCATGATAGACAATTCCCCACGAGACACGGTTACGTTGCCTAGTTAAAGAGTTCCATTGTCGGTTTTTAGGTGACAACTAGCTCTAGTAACTAACTTGAAGTTGTAAACACTCCTTGAAAAGGAGGTTAGACCCATGAAGGTGCATATCTATCACAAGTTTCTCGAGATGGTACATATACTGAGTTTGATTCCCCGTCAATTCATTGGTTCCGTCTGAGTCGAGCTCTTTTGAGATTCAAACAACGATCATTAAACTTTTTGATCACCTTTTAATCACGTTTCTCCCCCTAAAAAAATAGCATATCTATGATGTTTTTGAAACAAAATGATTAAAAGATATGTTTTTTGGAAAGCATTTGGAGAGAAACTGATTTAACATGAATTTTGGAACAATTTTGTTTTTCTTACAGAAAATTTGGAATCAATTAAGGGTTTAGAGGGAGTTATCTTGGTACCAAATTTGAGAGATTTTGAAAAATTTCAAATTACTGGTACGCAAGATGAAGATTTTAAAAATCTTTTGAAGATATTTAGAGAAAAATTATCTTCATGTGATTAAGGATAAGTGCTCAATATATATGAAAATCGATTTTTGTGAAGTACTTTCCTTTCTTTAAAGATCGGGTTACAATAAGTAAATAAGTGCAAGCCATTATGTTTTTAGGAATAGTGCTTGAAAAATATTTAAAACCATTGATTTGGATAAGAACTTTCCTTTCTTTGAAGCGCGGGTCCCGAATCATGTTCTGTAAGCCATTATGTTGAAGTCTGGGTTTCGTACTGAAGTATACGAAAGCCATTATGTTTTAAGAAATTTTTGAGAAACGACATATTTTAGAAAACATTTAAAGAACTCTCGCTCAAGCATATGTACATACCCGTATCATTGTTGAATGACATTTCTAGAAACGTATGCATTGATTATACGAGAGACAAGTCGTGAGAAGAATATTTTTGGATTTTTGATTTTCTATTGTTTTTGAATTTTTTGAAAGTTTTATATTTTTATATTTTGCTTTTGATGGTTTTTCAAATTTTGTATTTTGTTTTTCAAAAAATATTTACAAAGAAGATTTGAAGAAAGAAGATTAAGTCATGTCATGTAAAAGTGGAGTTAAGAGTGGAACTAAAAAAGGATTTCCACATGCGAAATTGGCATAAAGTTCTTCTTTACCACATGGGGTATATGAACCTTCAACACTTTTACAAGTACCTGAATCCACAGAAGAAGAATTTGCACAAATAACAGTGTTAGAAGTATATGTTTCCTCACGGCGAGGGAGATCACTATCAACGGTTGTAGTGGTTTCTACTTCCTTATCCTGATGATTTTCACTATTATCTGTGTTGGTGCAAGTATCAAAAATCTTTCCTGTGGGAATCCATCTAAGACCAACTTGGTTGAAAACTTTTCCCGTGGGTTTCCACCTAAGGTAAGATCTAGGAGTTGTTTTCTTATCAGATGCAGCCGAAGACTCTTTTTTAGAAAAACTACGTCCTGAAGAGATCCACCTATTAGGTTTCCTTTTGATGTTGATCTTGTCACCGGGTTTGTTTCAATTTGGTGTCTTAGTGGATTGTGCCTCGGCACGAGAATTATCTTTCTTGAGATATTGTAAGGCACATGCATCATGATTAGCTCTAAAAGACACATTTTTACATGTAGTACGCACAAATTCAATATTCTTGTTTAAAATGCAGCTTTAACTTTGTCACTACACTTGAAATTGATTCTTGTTCGAAAAAGACTTGGAATTCCTAGTGATGTTTTCTAAGGGCATAGCATTTTATTTTGCGCAACTACTCTTAGATGTAAGCCAATCCCTAGTCTTTTTGTAGTGTGTTCCTAGGTAGTACTACTACTAGCAGTACCTTGAAATCTTGTAGAATTCGTCACCCTAGATGTTGCACCTAGAATTCCCGCTTTTCGAAGTCCTGTAGTTTTTTCCTAGCTTCTTCTAGATAGTGATTGTTGACCATGTCGTTAGAACCCACGCATTCTTTAACTGGATTTTGGTCACATTCCGTGTACTATTCCTAGAGATGCCGTGAAATAACTTTAGGTTTTTCAAGAATCCTTTTCTTTTTCAAAACTTTAAAATTTCTTTTTAAAGCAAGGTGGACTGTGGAGTGACTGTTTGTGACAAATCATTTTTCTCATTGACTATTGGAGGAGGCTGAGAAATAGACATTTTGGTTTGAAACCGGTTTGGGAACATTTGTTGTCTCCTCACCAATGGTTTTGCAAACTTAGTATCCACAACCTTTCCTTTTAGACTTCCCAGTTGAGCACTCAAAAGATCATTTTGCTCTTTCATGTCCTTGTAAGCACGCCATATACGACAGTTTGTCACACTTGCATTCCTCAGATTTTCGATCAAGTTGTTTAAAATAGGACACGTTTGCTTTTTCAAGTTTTTCAAGAGCTTTTTCATATTTTAAAACAATTTCGAGGTCTCGCTGGAGTCTTTCATGATCTTCAAATGTAATATGTTTGAAAAATAATGGACATGATATCGGTAGTCATAACATCTTCGAAGAGAGAATCATTGAGTTTTTCCAAAACTTTGATGTGTTCAATACTTTCATTATCTTGCTTTACCAGGGATTTATGGTCCTTGACAAAGTCACTCGTTTCTTTCAAAAGTGCTTGTTCAACATGAATTACCCTCGACCATGATGGCGCTTAACGGAGGGGCAATTTGGGTTTTAAAAAACCTTTTGTTTCATCATGACGAGTAAACCGTATGTTAGTTGTAATATTGGTTTTAGACTTGACAGCCTCTTGAAGATACCCAATTCTAGTTTTAACGTCATCTAAAATGCTTCTAGTATCACTTGTGTTAAAAGGATTGTTTGAAGACATTTGTTCGATTTTCAAAGAGATTTGAAACTAAAATGGTTTCGAAACTGATTTTGAAACTGGTGTTGACACTTTGTTTGAAACACTTGGTGTGGTGGAAAACGTTGATTGTTTTGTTTTATTAACAAAAGTAATTCCATTAATTTTGTTCCATTTGTTATAATCAATCGGGTTTAAGATCCGGATTCTTTTGTTTCATTTTGATCTACTCTGATAGTTCCAACGTTTCAAGAGAACCACGAACAATTATGGGTTCATGCAAAGGTTGTCCATTGTTAACACATTCTCGAGATTTCAGCTTTTTGAGAACCTAAGCATGGTTGTTACCAAGAGCCATTCATTGTTAGTATGAAAACGCTGGATTTACTTGATTAGAAAGCATCTCTGATTGTTTGAGCAATGACCGTGCTTAAGAAGCAAATTTTCCAAAGTTCGATTTTTCATTTTTATCAAGAATTTCATCAAAGAAGAGAATCTTCGCTTTTGAAAAAATCAAGAATCAATCGCTTTTCTTTTCAAGATTAGAGTATTTCTTTTGTTTAGAAAGTTGGTTATTTAAATCTTAAATTTCCTTTGTTTAGAGATTTAATTTTCAAGTTCAATTCACATCAAGTGTAAGAGCATTTGATTTGCAATTCTTTTTTCTTTAGAAACCAAATTTCTATAACCAATTTAATTCCCCGATTTTGTTTTTCCTCGAATTAAAAGTTTCATGTTTCTCCTTGTAACTCTCAAGCTTGGCCGGTCAATTGTATTCGCCTTAACTCCTCAAGCGATTGACCTTTTCACTCCCTTTCTCAATCTTTACCACAATTATTGATTAATGATTCAAAATAAGCACGGTTTCCCCTCATCAGCCTCAGTATTTTGTGCCACACAGCCTCCATTAGGATCCACATCTGGAGTTTTAGAGTTCGTATTGCTACAACTCGATTGTCCGTATGTATCATAAGTAGGTGCTGATGTCAAGAAGTGTTGTTCATCATGAGTAAACTGACTAGAAACATTACTATAATTTGGTACCTCATTGAGTGGATTTGTGTCATAGACTGGAGGTGTATCAAAAGTACCACTTGATGTTGTATCCTGCGGATTGATTCTATGACCTGAGGTTGCAGTATTTTTGCTTTATCTGCCCGTTTTGGATTCATGAATGCGTATTCTCGCATCATTCAATTCAATTCCCGACTCTTCTTTCTGTGCTAACATCAACATGTACTAGAGCCTTTCAAGCTTCGTCAGTCGTTTGACACTAGATTCTGAACTAAAATAACCTAAATTTTGGCTTAGAGGTTCGGAGGTAGCATTCTGAACCGAAGTCATATACAGCTTATTCCCATGTTGATATCCCATATTCGATTCATAATCTGACCCCTTGATGTCCAACAACCGCCTGCATATTGCATCTGATTTCCCATCTGTATACCCGTAGCAAATCCATTATGATTCCCAATAACATCAACCATTTGTCCTTCTTGACCCATATGCATACTTGGTTGAGCAAACTGCGGATTATACGATGAAATCCATTGGTTGTTGTTATTTGGTGTAGTGGGACTAATGTTTTCTTCATTGAAGAATCCTTTTAAGAAAGCAGTTATGAGACGATCTTCCTGGGTTGCCATTGATGAAGGTATGTATGATAAAGTTGATGTAGGATCGATTCAACGATAAAGGAGTTGTGGTTGATGACGATTAAGCTCGGTTGAGGTGTTTTCTGAAAGTCGTACTCGTAACCTTGGTTCTTAGTCGAAAAAAATTTTCGCCCAAAATTTGAAATTCACTTTAAAAATCAATTCTAAGGTCGTATGAAAAATTTGAGTTATGACAATTTTGACGCCAAATTTGACCCGAAAAATTTGAATTTAGGCTCAAAAATTTGAATTTTTGACCAAAATTTTCACAGTTAAACCAAAATTTGAATCTCGCGTAAAAATTGAACGTTTAGTCTCCTCAAAAATTTAAATTTTACTCAAGTAGACCAAAGAAGTTACGAGTAGGATATGGTTACGAGTAGGATGTAGTTACGAGTAGGATCTTATGCGTAGGAAGCTTAGGCGTAGGATTCCTTAGGCGTAGGATCTTATGCGTAAAAAGCTTATCTTACGCGTAACCTTAAGCTTATGCGTAGACAAAAGTTACTCGTAAACCTTACGCGTAATTGTGAAGTTATGCGTGGGGAGTTACTTCGTAAGCTTTTAGCTTATGCGTAAACTATGGTTAAGAACCAAAAATCCTTTACACTGTCACAAGTAAGGGATATCCACATGTCGAAGTGTTCCACACACTTATCCAAGTGAGGGAAGCACTGAGTAACCGTTATAGCTCGAAGATTCTTCACCAAAAAGTTACGGGTAGAAAACTTATGAGTAGTTGACTTTCTTACGAGTAGAACTAGGGTTTTGACTTACTCGAAAAAAATTTCCAACGATTCAAACAAATTCGCTTGCACAGATATCCTTAAAACCACTCGAATAACACAAAAATGTTAACCTTTTTCACCCAAAGTGCTTAGGAAAGTTACGAGTAGAAAACTAGGGTTTTGACTTTTTGACTTCTACTCGTAAGAAATTTCCAACGATTCAAATGATTTCGCTTGCACAGATATCCTTAAAACCACTCCAATAACACAAAAATGTTGACCTTTTTCACCCAAAGTGCTTAGAAAAGTTATGAGTAGAAATGACCAATAACCAAATACGAGCTTAAAAATGAAGAAAAACACGTAAAGCTACGAACTTTTTGCAAAGAACTGAAACTTTAGCACCAAATAAACCTTAAACCACAAGAATCTTGAATTTTTTGGTGAAAAAATGAAAGCTTTAAGCGTTTCAAATATGTAAAACGTGAGCTTATACGCGTAACCCTTCAAAACAAACACAAACACTCCTAAACTATTGTTAGGCGATTGATACCAATTGTAGGATCGATAAAAACAAGTGATTTATGTGGTTCGGGGGGTCGGGGAAGCTCAAAGAATGAATAAGACATGGTATTGTTTAGATTGATGTAAAGGGAAGATGTGTGTGTTTCTAGAGAGAAGAAGAAGAAACCACACACACCTTATTTTACAAAGTGAACTTCCTACCCTCCTAGTTGGGACTAGGAGGTGTATTTATACATAGCAAAGCCTAACTTAGCACTATTGACTAAACTAGTCCTTGTGAATGAGTAAAAGAAGAAACTAATGCAATTCCCGTAATGACTTCACTTTAGCGAGGCTAACAATCTCTCCCCAAGTGATGTCATACGGGAGTTTCTTACAATGTTCCCTACAAGCAAAATCAAATGCAAAACATAAGCGCAGCAGCTCCAAGAGTGTCTTCATAGTCTTCAAACTTCATGAATCTTCTCAGCTGCCATCTCTTTACTTGCAGAAGAACAATATGAGCAAATCTAATTAGGGATTAAATCTGACCTTTTTGCTCTCCCCTAATTAGTGCTCTCCCCCAACCTGACAACCTTTCTGATGAATTCCAGAATTCGAAGAAGTCTTTTGATAATTAAATTAGAACCGTCTTTAATCTTCTAACACGCAGCGGAAAATGTAGAAAAGACTGTCGACTCGACCTTCTTCAAGATTGTCCATTCGGGGGAATAAGATATCAACATCTTCATCTCACCAAATGCATTCCAGTTATCTTTCATATATCAAATCAGCCCATAATGTACACATTTCTCTCCCATGAAGGTTACGATTTATCGGAATCAGCATATAATTGTGTACATGAAGCATTAACTGGAAGCATTCTATCATAAATCAAATCAGCCCGTGAGAAGATGTCGATGAACAATACCATTTGACATTGTCTAACTCATCTCAACCCCCTGTATCAAAATTCAACGGCTGTCTGTAGTAACCACATGTGAGGATAACCCAATATGACGAACTTGAGGATGAAGTAAAATCTCCCGGAATAGTTACTTAAGCTTGTACTATCCTTGTGAAAAAGAACAGTGTACCCAATGTACAAAACCTCTTGACGTATCCTCAACTACGTGAGACACCGAAAGTGATAGCGACTTTGTGGGTTAAGAGAGAAAGAATCACAAAAGTAACTAGATAGCAAGTCTTCATCACACTTAATATATTTGCCCAGACAAGTCATCTTCGCGGAAGGGAAGAAAGAAAGAAGACGAAATAAGTAAACTCGCCCGTCAAACGTCACTTCACACCCAAATAAATAATAAAGAGTCATCTCCGTGGTCACGTTAAAATACATCGAAAACTTTAGCCGTGGAATAGTAACCTCGTGAATTTTACTTAAGACCAAAATACCACTCGTCTATCAATATTATCAAATATTATCAAAACTAATGTATCTAAAAAAATTTAGAAAACATGGTTTGATAGTCCAATTGTTACGAGTGAAACATTACCCCGTTTTTATATGATCCGTTACCCAATCCGACTGATTATATCAACATAACTCAGCCCAATAATCAGGATCCATCCCAAACACAATCAAAACCAGATCCAACAATTATGATAGAGGTCCGGTCCGGATCCACTTGAGTAGACCCGAGCCAACACATAACCGGTTATACTAATAGATAGAAACCCTAATCTCACACATCATTATAACCTAAACATTTCATCTCCGCCTCTCACCTTTATTCTCTCTCCAAAAAATAGATCTCAACAGATCTTATCTCTCCATACCAACATCTGCTTCTCAGATGCATCATCACAATAACCGATCTCACACAAACAAAAACAACTTCATATGATTTCTGCTTAGATCCGTAACTCACAACCTAAGAGAACACTCCACTTTCGTTATCAGAAGTGCATAAGACAACGATTTTAAGGTCTCGATGGAGGTCTCGGGTAGGTTAAATGATTTGTGTTTTGTTTCTGTTTGAGTTTTGAATTAGAATGAACCTAAAAAAGATATAACATACTTGTTATAATCTTTCTTTGTCTTTGGATAGAAGCATAGTTGGGTCTATGATGATGATGATCTAGTTGGAATAATCTTTAAAAGATTACACAAAAACTTGAATCCAAGCTGAGATCTTTCTTGAATTTAATGTTGTTCTTCGAATCTTTTTGAAGGGTAGAATGAGATGGAGGATTTGTTTGTTTTGGTTTAGGATTTGTTGATGTTTGTACAGTTAAGGTTTTGTCGAGTCTGATGATGGGTATATTGTGGTCGTGGTCAGTTTTGGTAAAGTTTACGCGTAACTTTTTTCCATTTCTGCTCAATAATTTCTTACGCGTAACATGCTTATGCGTAGGCATACGCGTAACATGCTTATGCGTAGCCTTACGCGTAACCTTGCTTAGGCGTAAAGCCAAAAGCTTAGGCGTAAAAGCATACGCGTAACTTTTTCTACGCGTAACTTCACAGCTACGCGTAACTCCATTGTAGATTCTTCTTACGCGTAAGTTTAGGGTTTTGACCCTTTGACCATTTTTCCGGCGAGTTTTTCAGACCAAAAATTCCGTTCAACTTCATATATACCCAGAAAAAAAGCATAAAAACTGCTTCTTGACCCATTAAACCATGATAAACTGACGGTTGACCACATGGTATTTCACGAGTATTGGTACAAAAATAAGTCACAATACATATGTTAACAAGAAACTGATTCTTGGACTGTTGGGACACAAGAAACAGAAACTGAAAAACTGCATATAAAAAGTTTGACCTTTTTGACCAAAATGATACAAGCATATGTCTAAACACTGTTAACACAAAAGTTGGAAAAAAAATTTCGAGACAAAAAATATTGGTGAAAAACAGTTTAAACACATAATCGAAACCACACAAATCGATAAAAACAACAACCTGGCTCTGATACCAATTGTTATACCCCTTTATCACTTATACCTTATCACACAACAAGAACACGTATAACAAACACCCACGTTATACACAAACAATATGCGTAGAATAGAAGAAAGGAAAAGAAAGAAAGATGAAGATAAGAACTTGGTGACTTGAATATGAATTTGTGTATGTTAGAGAGGTAGAGAGAAGAAAGATGAAAACAATAAGTTGTTATATTGCTTCAAGGAAAAACACACACACACACTCAAGCACACCCCTCAAATGACATACTTGAGGGGTATTTATAGTAAGAGAGATAATGCCCTAAGGCTTGGCCATGGGCCGTGAGATGGGCTTGGACATGGATTGGGTTACATGAACTTATACAAGGCTAACTTAACTAAACGTCTAACCATTTAGCTTAGCCCAATCCATGAGCCCTTTGACTATTCTAGCACGATATCTAACACACGTTACAAAGTTCCTAATCGTGAATGACCATCACTTCTAATAAAAACTATTAAGGCTAACATATGGGAACTGGTTGAAAGACCAACAGGGGTCTACGTCATTGGTCTCAAATGGATTTGGAAAAACAAATTGGATGCTGAAGGAAACGTTATCAGAAATAAGTCACGTCTGGTGGCTAAGGGTTATCGTCAGGAAGAGGGAATAGACTTTGAAGAATCTTTTGCTCCGGTCGCTCGTCTTGAGGCTGTTCGGATATTTCTCGCGTTCGCGGCTCATATGAATATGACGGTCTATCAGATGGATGTCAAAACTGCGTTTCTCAATGGACAACTTAAAGAAACGGTTTATGTCAGCCAACCAGATGGATTCGTTGATCCTGAGTTTTCGAACCATGTCTACAAACTGAACAAAGCTCTGTATGGTCTCAAACAAGCTCCTCGGGCATGGTACGGTAAGCTATCATCTTTCCTCATTGCTAATAATTTCACCAAAGGTTCGGTTGACCCAACTCTTTTTATACAATATCACGGGGCACATATCTTAATTGTTCAAATTTACGTGGATGACATCATTTTTGGGTCTACACATAAAAAGTTTTCAATCGCTTTTCAAAAACTAATGAAGAAAAATTTTGAAATGTCCATGATGGGTGAACTCACGTTCTTTCTCGGACTGCAAGTTCATCAATCACCCCGTGGTATTTTCTTGAGTCAGTCCAAATATGCCCTTGAATTGTTAAACAAATTTGGAATGAAAACCTGTGACACCTATGCCACACCAATGGCTCATACCAAGAAGCTAGACGCTGATTTACATGGGAAATTAGTGGACCCTACAAAATACCGTAGTATTATTGGGTCTCTCATGTATCTAACAGCTTGCAGACCTGATATTGTCTTTGCCGTATATCTTTGCTCTCGTTATCAGTCGCGACCAACTGAAACCCACCTCTCTGAGGCTAAAATAATCCTCCGATACATAAAGGGAACCATTAACTTGGGGATCTGGTATCCGAAGGATTCTGGTTTTGAACTAATCGCTTTTTCAGACGTTGACCATGCAGGATGCTTAGACTCACGGAAAAGTACTTCAGGAGCTTTACAACTTCTTGGTGATAAACTGGTGTCATGGCAATCGAAGAAGCAGGATTGTACATCGCTGTCCTCAACCGAAGCGGAATATGTAGCCATGTCGGCGTGTTGTGCTCAAGTCATTTGGATGAGAACACAACTCAAAGACTATGGTTACGTATTTGACAGAATCCTGATGTACTGCGACAATCGGAGTGCCATTGCGATCTCTTGCAACTCAGTTCAGCACTCGAAATCAAAGCACATCGATCTTCGATATCATTTCATCAAGGATCACGTGGAACAGTGTACTGTTGAATTATATTTTGTGGGTACTGAATACCAATTGGCAGATCTTCTCACCAAAGCCTTGCCTCCGCTAGGTTTAATGAGTTGGTCCACCGGATTGGTATGAGGTGTTTGACTCAAGAGGAATTGGATGACCTTCTAAAACAGTCTTAAAAACCTGTCAAACACCAAAATCTCTTTTGTAAATAATTTTTCAAAAACAAAATATAAAAAATATAAAATCTGATAAAACAACAAAAATATTCTTCTAATCTATTTTTTCTTTCAACATGGCAAGTACATTTCTTCCATCAACACTATAATCTTTCAAAATTCAGTATTTTTCCGATCAAGTGTTGAGGGGGAGAAAATTTATACCAAAATGTTTCAAAATCATCCGTGTACTTGCATGTTGTCATATCCCGGTTGTTTCTTTTATCAATGGTGGTAAACTTTTCTGGTTTAAACTGACACTCCTCGGACTAAAATTTATAATCTTTCATCATTTATTAAGTCGAGGGGGAGTGTCGTCAAAGTTCCTTTCTTAAACGGAAGTTAAATGGCTGTGTATGAAAATGGAAAAGGTGGAGGGACCAAAACTGCCAAAAGTTTAAAGTTACTTTTAATAAAAACACCTCCCACCTAACTATTTCATCACATTTATTACTTACACCAAAAAGATCCTACGCCTAAGAATCATTTGACAAATCCGTGTTTATGATCATCAATTTGTAAGTTGTTTCATGATCTTAACATGTTTACAAACATAGGTTTTGATTTTTACACGAATCCAACGGTCAAATTTTTGTCTATGATTGTTTTTGTGTTCTACGTATAAGCGTATGAACTCATAATCAAGAATGGGTGTTTGTGGTTAAAAGGATTGTGTCAAAACATGTATTTAACATCAATGATACTAATTTTATCCTCTAAATCCACCCGAAAACGAATTGAAGGTTTTTCAAAATTAGGGTTCTTAAGTCGAATTGGGTGTTTTCAAATGTGAAGGTTTTTGGTCAAAAAGGTTGTTGTGTGATGTTCATATCATGGTGTATTAATGATTTCCAGGCCCTATAACAACCCAGAAACACTAATTAAGTCAGAATTAGGAATTAGGGTTTAATGTTCTTGAGTTTGGGTATTTTTTGATTCACCACGATTTAGATGTTATAACTCCGTTATTAGACTATCATAACATCCATGACCTACCTGAATTGAATCGGTGCCAATCCTATGGTTAAAACTCTTATGCGTAATTCATAACCCTTAGGGTTTTAACCTACGCGTAAGTGTTTCTTCGCATAAATGTTTAACAAGCTTTCATGCCATGATTTGATTTTAGAATGAATATATGTGTTAAGATTGATGTAATGATGATTTTATTTCAGGCTTGCTACTCATAAAACTCAGAATCAAGGTCATTGAATCTCTACGCATAAGGATCACCTTAAGCGTAGAAGGTTATGCGTAAGAGTAATCTTACGCGTAGCGTCTACGCATAAGGTTCTACAATGGGACTACGCGTATCTTGTGAAGGATATGCGTAAACAGTGACTCTACGCATAAGGTCTACTCTTACGAGTAAGCCTTACACGTAAGGTTTATATACGCCTACGCATAAGCTCTACGCATAAGGTCCCCTTTTCCTACGCGTAACATTTCTTACGCGTAAGTTAGGATCCTTCGCATAAGCTTTCGTCTACGCATATGTTATTACTGTTTACGCTTAACTTTGCCAAAACTACGCCTAAGCCTTGATTGACCTTCATTATGAATTGTTACGTGTACAAACATGTAAATAAACTAATCATAACGTCACGAATCCAATAATGTCACTAATAAACTTAATCGTTTGATATGTTGTGAACAATAAGTGATAACATAAACTTTAAAACTTAAAGTTAACTAACTCACGAAACATTTCATGACGTCATTGGACTATTGGACAAACAAGTGACTTACGACTCGTAACAATCATTGTCACTTTACATTCAATAACTAGACAATAAGACCTTCTGTTGACTAACATTATGTCTTTCGATATGTTGGTTCTTTTGGCTAATGTTATTTCAGATCACGACATGGCTGCTCAAATGAATGTGGATGCACATGAGGTTCTCACTATTGCTGATATCTTCCCAAATGGCTATCCGAGAAAGATTGGAAAGAACAACCTTAGGGTTGACTTTGACACCCTCACATGCTCAGAATCTTCTTGTCTCATTGTTGTGGATATTCTAAGGAATCATCCCTGCCAGAACATGCTCTCACACTCGCCACATCAGGAAATCTACATTCAACAATTATGGGACTCTATGCAGAGGATCACTGGTCAAAGTGCAGTGACAGTGACACTTAATCACAAACAAGTCACCATTACTCCTTCCGACTTATGGGGCTGTACTCATCATTCCGGACATCGTGCCAACTGACTTCTTTGCCACACCTCTGAAGAGACAGGTTTGCAATTTCTACTTGATATTGGCTATGATGAAGGCGTCGGAATTATTAACAAGTACTCTCACGTGGATCTTAAGAACATTCCTCAACCGTGGAGAACACTCTACATCATCATCACTAAGTCTGTCTCGGTCGTGACGGTGGCTATGAGCATCCCAAGCTCATGGAACTGCAAGTCTTCTGGTCATTGATCAATAAGAAGGACATTGAAATCGAAGCACTGATATGGGATGACATGATGTCATTTCACAAGAAACTTGGCTCAAAAATTCCCTATGTCAGATACACAAAATTGTTGATCCAGAGAGCACTTGGTCTTCATCCCGACATTCCACAGAGGCTCAATGACCCTGACAATCACGACGTGTTGTCCGAACCTATCCTTTCTATCAGAATCAAGGAATCGACAACAAAGAAACAAGGTGCCGTGCTACCTGATCACCTTCTGACCAATGAAATCAAAAAGCTTGAAACATACAAAAGGTATCAAGTAGCGATGCGAGAAGGCAAAGTTGGTCATCTAGATGAAAAGCCTTCGGAACTCCTACTCAGGAGAACAGAAGAGGAAGTGCAGGAAGTGCAATAAGCACAGAGAGTCAAAGGAAGGTCCCAAAGAGGAAACCTACTCCAAGGAAGAAAGTTCCCTCAAAGGAAGCTGCTCCTATTCCTACACCTGAACCGCAAAGAAAGCTACTGGACGAAAGCTCTGAAGATACACAATCAGACGAGGAGGTCAACTACTCTGAAACTGCAAAGGATGACTCTCCATCAATACCAAAACCTCCTAGTCCAATAGCTAAACATGGCAAAGGAAAGACTCCTGTACTTGTGCCATATGATGAAAGCTCAGAAAGTGATGAAGAGCAACTGGATAAATCATACAGGAAGAAGTTCAAATTCGTTCGACTTCAACACGTTGCACAACAATTTGCTCAAGAACAAATGGGTGGCCCCGGAGGGTCAAGTGGTGCAGCTCAACCTTCACCAGATCCTGATGCGGTTAATCAACCCGATAAGGGATCTGGTGCCACCACTTTGGTACAACAACAAACACGTGTTGAAGACACTATTGAGTATGATTTTGAAGAACCAGAATCTGAGAAGCTAGAGAAGGTTAAAGCTGATGAAGAAGCTGCAGTCAAAGCCAAAGCTGATGAACAAGCTAAGACTGGCAATGAAGAAGATGTTGAATATGATACGTTTCTTCTAGATAGTCCTGCACGATCAAAGGAAGAAACTTCTAAACCACCAAAGGACCCCGGAGTCTCCTCACATCTCATCATCATCAGATTCTTCTTCTTACTCTTCACCACCACCATCAAAAAGATCAACCAAATCATCATCCAGATCAGTGAAGAAGCCACCTCGATCTTGGATTTCTCATACTCATGAAAGAATTGTGAAAGCTGTCCAACAAGTCAGAAAGAAGGACATGCTCTACAGAAAACTGAATTGGTTTGTTGACCAAATGCAGTATCTACATGATGAGAATGACAAGATGTAGAATGAAAGGGAATACATACAGAAGCTCATGCAGGATGATATACAAGGGAAAATGGATAGAATGATCGAAGGCTACACTCACAAGTACCTTCTGGAAATCGTTCCTAAAGTCACAAAGGAGATGTTTACCAGACAACTATATCCGAATCTTATGCAGATAGCCAAGCAAACTATAAGATCAACACCCTTAACCGTCACAATCAATCCATCTGATCCTGTAGTTTTCTCGGATAATGCATTGGTGGCCAAGCTTGTCACACAAATGTCTAAACGATCTGGGACATTTACTTCTGATGAAGGAAGGCTGTTTCAAGCATTGCTGGACTACCAACTCCAAGAAGCATGCAGATTCGAAGCTGAAAGGTCTAAACGTCCTAGAGACGATGAAGATAAGGATCGGGATAAGAATGATGAAGCTAAACGACCGAAGAAGTCCGGTGAATCATCTTCCATGCCACCACCTCCTCAACGGCCTCCTGCTCAACAAAGGTCTCCTCCTTGTTCTTCTACCGATAAACCTCATGATTCTGAGACACTACCCCAGACTCAAAAAACCGGTGATTACTTTGAGTATACGGGTGGTGACGATGAAGAACACCATGAGCCCCTACAACAACCCACCTCTCCCAAACAAGTAAAGAAACCAGAACCCTCATCTAGGCCTAAGAAACTAAAGAAAAAGGTGCCCAAGGCAGACGTCCTATCATGGCTAGATGAAGACACCACAGAGGAATTTGAATGGTTTTCTACACTTGTCAATTCCACTCCTTACCCTGAAGAAGGTCAAGATCTGGTAGACGGTAATACACTGGAGCATGCTAAGATTATGCAAGAAAAGTTCCAGGTGAAGAAGATGACGAAATCCGAGTTGAGGCGAATCAAGAATGAAGCTTTTCAACTGTGGAAAGATAGCTCAGAAAGTGCCATCGAGTTCGAATATCACCTTGAAAACATTGCTCGAGCTATGTCTAACAACATGGATTGGCTCAACCCGAAGCAAACATCGACTTCACCAAACGGGACAACCCTCCATACTACACCGACTGGTCAAAACCTCTACCAACAATTGGCCAATCAGATGAACCAAGGATTCCATTCCGATATTTCTTCAACAGAGACTTGGATTTTCTTCTACATGGTGGCGATGGTTCAAGGAAATACGCTACATCGTTGACACTTCCATTCCCAGCAGCTATATACTCGAATTGCATAGCCATCGAGGAACGTGCCAATCACTTGTTCTCCAACAAAGTGGAAGCCTACGACCGAGATGCACTGTTCGGGATTCATCATTGGCCGGAACGCCGAAGAATCTACTACAGAAGCTGCCAGGTTCGAAGTCTCAACATGCAGATTCGTCTAAAAGTATCGTTTCCATCAAACACGTCGATCTTTCATCTAAGTGGGACTACACCTTCCTAAAGAATATCGTGGTCAAACGACAAGATGAAAGGGATTATGCATTCTCTGAAGCTGACTTTGAGAATTTGTCTATCAACGACATCGAAGACATGTACCTTGCCAAAGTACAGGGTCGTATGAGACAATTCTCCACTGCGGTACAACGTGAATTCATCAAGTCAGTGCTCATCTTCATCAGACGCATTGTTATCCAAGAACGTGTAGAAGATCTCCAACTGGCAGTTGAATCTTATCAGACCGGTGTCAACTTCACTCCACCGCAGCTTGATCTACCCGACATCAACCAGCTTCCACAATATACGCTCATCAGCAAACCTTTCGCGTCGTTTACCGCAATGACCTTCAAAGAAATTGCTTGATGGCGTGCAGAGATCTTCATAAGTTTGGTGATCACACTTTGAAGATGGTTAGGGATGGATTGGCTTACCGATTGAAGAATATACACCAAAAGATCGGGTCTCCTAAGCGATGGAATTCTCAGGATCGAAGGGACGTGAAGAGGATCATCACCATGATTGATGAACGGTTGTATAGAAGGGATCAGTTCAGAAGACTGGAAAGCTATGTTGGTGGTCGACCCAGGAGAAACATCATCGGCTTTCAACGCCCGACTCACACTCCTGGCGACATCTCTGGACTACCTGGTACCCCTTGAACTGCTTCTTTCATTATAAATTTGGATGTATGATCTAATTATGTCAATGGCTTGTGCACACATTACATTGTATAACCCGTACTTGTAAATAAAGGACCCTGTGGTACGCTTCAGTGCCACAATCCTTATAAAAGGAGCGAAAGCTCCTTACTTTTGAGTAAAACCTATCAAACCTTTCATTTTTCAAGGTTTTGCTCAAAAGAACAAGTACTTTCCCTTATTTTTTTCAAAAACCTCAACCGTTTTAATCACTTATTGAGGGGGAGTACTTGAATTAAAACTTTGTTCAAAAATTGTTCACAGTGGTCATTCTTCCCGCAACACTCGAAATGGTCATATTTATTCTCAACTTTTCAAAAATAACATCATATATGCCATTTTTGAGGGGGAGAAAATAAGTGATAAGAAATATGTTGCGTCAATGCAAATGAATCATTGTGCTATAGACTTAACCCATGAATTGACGAGATCTTAACTGTTAGTAACTAGAAAAGACTTGTCCGGGACGGGTAATAATTTCAAGCTAGTTCGCTAGTGATGTAAACGTGTCTCGCAAAGAACTTGTCTGGGTAGAATGTACCATTCGAGAAACTCTTGGTAGACATGAACTCTGACGGGTTTGACAACCTTTTGAGGATTGTCTACACCTTCAAGGTAGTTATTAGAGCTAGTTGTCACCTAAAAGCTGACAATGCAACTCTTTAACTATGCCACGTAACCGTGTCTCGCGGGAGAATGTCTATCTTGAGTTGATCAATTCAAAATGTGCGCTCTTTCCTCACTGTGCATTTTAACCGTTAAAACTCTTAAGCACATGTAGAGGGGGAGTATTTATGCAAAATCTTATCTCAACAGTGGTACTAAAATGTTTTTCATTCACAAACACTTTGAGAGATTTTTCACAACAATGGTTTTATGGCAACATAGGTTAGTCATGGAGTTATAAGGTGACTAAGGTTAGGAATAACCGTCCTATGATCCGCCAGAGCCGGAGGGATCTACCCTAGGACACCACAAATAGTTAGTATTTAGAAGTCCTTATGTATGATTGTAAAAAGGAGAAAATGAGAATCGGAGAAAGAAGGAGTTGAAGAATTAAAAAGAAATGCAAAGAAAAGGGTGAAAAGAAATAGCCCTCCAGATTATTCAACTTAGGGCAGACACCGGGTTCAATTCATATGCTACTAGTTGTCACTTAGTGACGCTGGTATTGAAGATTAAAAGTCGTCATGGACCCAGTGACGCATGCACTAAACCTTCTTAACCACTCAAGTTTCTCTCAACAGAAGCTTGTTTCATTCTCACAGGGAACCCTACGTAAACTATCGGCTTTCTCTTAGAGATTGCTGGTATTGAAGAAGGAGACCCTCTCCCTAGTCTCCGCTCAGGAAAACCAAAACGCACTATTGAGTCTAGAGCCACGAGATTCTTCAAAAGATCTCTTAGGTACACTTGACATTTCATCACTTGATATTCAACAATAAGAATTTCAGTGGTACATTATCGAGTCCTTCACAGATCTTAGCAATCTGTCGAGAACATTTATGAGAGGTTCACATTTGTGATCCTCAGTGATTGAATGGAAACTCCTGCCAGGGTCAACATCAAACAGCCCTGACAGCAGGTCGCTTTGGCAACTCCCCGTAGATTGCGCTTAGTGGTCTCAAACGGTCTACAGTCGTGAGGTGATGCTTTGGTGTACCTCAGCGACTCATCTGAATCGTAGGTGTACTTTGGTACATCGTGTTATCTCACTTATGGGACTCCGTTTCAAGAACGGCCTTTGTAAGAATTAGAGTTGTGTTTTCACACTATGTTGTCAACACTCTCGAAATTCAAACTTGTAAGTGCCGGAATCCGCTTATTACTAACCGTTTTAATGTTTACTTCTTATGGAAGCTCTGGAGCGGAATGATCGTGCAGACTCTTCTCATGCTCACGTCAACATCATCACTAATGGAAGTTCTATCCAAAAGCAACACAACAGTCAGAATGATTCTTCGTCAAATCAAAGAATCTACAAAGTTAAAGACTTAAAGAACTTCATCAGTACTGATTTCCAACGTCAAAAGAGTGTGTGAGCATGTTGAAGAAAGACGTGGAGACACTGAAGCAACGAAGCAGACCCGAGGCAGACTTGATGCAGATAACAACATACTATCACTTTCATCACAAAGAACAAAGATCAAAGAACAAAGTTAAAGATGACGTCAAAGCATAACTGTTCAAAGAAAACTATCTCGCTACACTGGGGAGATGGTTCAAATCAAGGCAATTCTTCTCACAAGAAAGAAGAATGTCAGAAGACGTCAAAGCTACTATTACATCAACGCCTTCACCATTTTTCATCACCAACACTTGAGTGTTTGTTACTCATATGTAATAACACTTGAGGGGGAGATTGTTGGAATCACTCCTAAACCTTATTCAAGTGTCAGTTACTCATATGTAATAGTTAGCTTATTATGGCCTTTATGTTTGTTATTAGCCTTAAGCTTATGTAGAAGGCCCATGAGCTTAGGCCCAAGCCCATAGGAGAAAGGAAGGGACTAGGAGTGTTGCCCTAGCTTCCCTCCTATAAATACCCTTTGTAAACCTTCATTTGAAGGTTGGTTGTTCAAGTTTTTTTCTTTCACTCATGCCCTACGCATAACCGGTCATAAGCATATCGTGTGTGTGTGTTTGGATACTTGTTCAATCGCCTCTCTATCTTTCTTGTAAGCTTGTGTTGTAAAACTAGTGACCTAACAAGATCCATAAGATTACTCTCAAAGAACTCAGCATTTCGAGCAACAAGAACTTTGTTCTCAGATGGAAGATAGAAAGAATATCCCATAGTTTCCTTAGGGTATCCTACGAAGATACACTTAATAGCTCTAGTTTCAAGTTTGTCAGTTTTGGTAAGTGTATCACGCTTAGCAAGTGCCTCACAACCCCAGAGTTTTAAGTAAGACAGCTTAGGGGCTTGCCCATGCCATACTTCGTATGGTGTCTTTTCAACCTTCTTAGTTCGAACCATATTGAGAATGCGTGCAGTAGACTCAAGGGCATAATCCCAAAAGGACTTTGGAAGAGTAGTTTGTTTCATCATAGAACGCACCATGTCAAGCAGGATTTGATTTCTCCTCTCAGATACACCATTGTGTTGTGGAGTATAAGGAGGAGTTCGATGGGCAATAATCCCATGCTCCTTCAGATGATCCAAAAACTCTTGACTCATATATTCACCTCCACGATCAGAACGTAGTGATTTTATGGTCTTCCCTAGTTGATTTTATACTTCCTTTTGAAACACTTTGAATGTTTCAAACACTTCATGTTTATGTTTCAACAAGTAAACATAACCATACCGACTATAGTCGTCAGTGAAAGTCACGAAGTAATTTTCTCCTTGTCTTGAAGTGATTCTAAATGGGCCACATACATCTGAGTGTATAAGTCCAAGTAAATCTTTAGCCCCCCTTTCCACTTAATGTGAATAAGGTTTTCTAGCCATCTTACCAGACATACAAGCAACACACTTTTCAAGAGACTTAATGTCAGATGAGTTGAGAAGTCCATCATGTTGCAACTTCTCCATGCGTTTCTTGCTAATGTGTCCAAGACGACCATGCCACAAGAGAGAAGAGTCCAAGTTAGTCTTGGCTCTTTTATTGCTTACAGCAAACATAGAACTTTCATTTGTATTCGAATAAGACATTTCAATTTCATAAACACCATCACGAGGAATAGCAGTAAAATAAACAACGTTATTCTTAGAAACTGAAATATAATTATTCGATTCAAAATAGTTAATAAAACCATCGTCATACAAACGAGAAACTGAAATAACCCCCCTAGTAATAGAGGGAGCATAATGACAATCTTTTAAAACAATAACTAATCCACTAGGGAGTGATAAATTATAGTTTCCAATAGCTTCAACTTCTGCCCGTTGACCATTGCCCACGTACAGACTTAAAGCTCCTAGCTTCAGCTTCCTACTGCCCCTTATACCCTAAGTATTATTACAGATGTGAGTACCACAGCCAGTGTCATATACTAAGGATGATTTAGGGAAAGAGTAGAGTTCTATAGTGAAAATACCTGAAGAACTAGCTGCAAGAGACTGTTTCTTCTTTTTCATAAACTCGGCGAGATACTGGGGAAAATTCCTTCTCCAATGTCCTGTCTCACCACACTGGTGACAGGTAGCGTCCTTTGCTGGATTATCCTTCTTGGGTGGTGGAGGAATCTTGGGTTTGGATTTATAGGAAGTAGCATCATAACCAAACTTGCTATTTCCATTCCCACGATTCCCCTTAGCAGCCTTGAACGATTTGTTTTTCTTTTGGTTTTTCTGGACCTTACCACCACGCACATAATGGAGTGCAGGTGCAGCATCTTTCTTTGGAAACGTCTGCTCATGTTGCTTAAGCATAGCATGCAGTTCATGTATAGTCTTTCCCATGCTGTGCATATTAAAGTTCTGCACAAACGAGACGTACTCTTTAGAAAGACCAATTAAGATCAGACTAATGCCATAGTGCAGAGTAACTGGGTGACCAAGATGTTCCAAACTGTCATTGTAGCTCTTCATCTTGAGAACATATGAGCTAACCGATTGACCCTCTTCCTGCTTGCAAGCGTGGAATTCACATGCAGTTTGTAGAAGCTCTTGTTCTGCTTGTTGGGAGAACATAGACTTCAACTCCTGAAGCATGTCATAAGCACCAAGATGAGTTAGATTTTGTTGGATCTCTAACTCCATGGTCATGAGCATGAAAGCAGCTATGTCCTTTGAACCTTTGACCCAAGCAGTGTGAGCTGCAAGAGCCTAAGGTAGGACAGGGTGGCCAGGAGTAACAACAGGTGCTGCAGGTATGGGATGCTCAAGATAAGCTTCCTTATCTTCAGCTGATAGTATAATGCGAAGTTGGCGATACCAATCAATGAAATTAGGTCCAGTGAGTTTTTTTTCTCAAAGAAACTCTTGAGTACCGAACTGTTTTCGATTAAAGTAGTCATCTACAACTGAAAAGTTCAAATAATTAGTATTTTCGATAATTACATTCTTAAAGAATTAACTACCCAATTAATTACTAATAAGACTAAGATCCAACTTGCAACCCCATTAATTACCATAGGTCTGACCAGTGTATAAAAAATAGGACAAGAAGTAAGCGACGAGCGTTAATTGCATAATGCAACTCTTAGATTTATGAGACTGTTTAAGGCATTAGTATCAAGTAATAATGTCAAAAGCATGTTTACTTCTCATCTTATGCCTCGGGTCCGAGGTCTGACCAGGTTAACTCGATATAAGTCGACCAAGTGTGAACGTGTAAAGATAACCAGAGGTCTGACCAGTGAGAAATAATTACCATGGGTTGGAAAGGCCCTTAGGTCTGACCAGAGAAGTCAATCCAAGTGCACGTGTCCATAGTTGGGTGGCATAGACTTAATATTAACAAATAGGTATGCACACATAAATTTGGTAAAAGTCGTGCACAAAGAAGCATGCAAAACAACTTTGTAACACTAATTTTAAAAACTTTTTGGTAACTACACTGTAGTGATCATCATGGTTCACGGTAGCTCCAATCGAACGCACAGAGAGGCAGAGGACCAGGTAACCCATAATCGCAAAATAACTAAACTAGGTTTCATGCAGCCCTTTTAAAACATGTTTATTAATATCAGAAACGTGTAACCCATAATCGCAAAAACGAGTTGACTCGTGATGCCACTGTTGGGATTTTAGAAGCAGTCAACCAGTAACCTCTACGAGTACGCAGCGGATATTGGATCTAGTTAATACAATTATGTTAACACGTAATTAATAAACACATAATTAATACAATATTAATTAATTAAAAGGGAATAAGAAAAGCTAACCTTGCTTGGTAATTGAACTCTAGTTACGGAACAAGAAACCTTACGAAACCTTAAGTTTCTAAATTAGATACCTCGAAGAGTATAACACACAAACCCGATTCACGTATACGTTCGATTAACGCTAGTCGAGAACGTAAACTACAAAACCAAACAACCCTTTGTCTTCTTGAATTAATCACACGTCCAGAAAACACCAAGGAACTATTCACCTTATTTTGTTTGAGAAAAGAAACTGAAAAACAGCTTCTTAATGTCACCCGATATCGGACACGCCTTGTCCGATATCACTTACTTCTGTCCGAGAAGAAAAACACAAGCAGAAGCAGTTGCGTCCCTTGTTGCTGCTGTTACTGTGTCGCTAAGGAGACCAAGAACAACCACTAACCAATTAATCTAAACACTTGAGTTGAATGCAAGTTTCGATTTTAACCAAACAATCAATCCCTTAATCATTTACTTGAGATAAACGATCAAGAGCTAGAAGAGCAGATATCTTAATCGGTTTTAGGGATAGGAGAAGGTTTATTGTACGTGAGTTTTGTCTTGGGTATGTTTCTTTATATAGCTAAACAAACCGACTCCCACAAGGAGTATAATCAGCTTGTGCGACAAGTCAAATCCCAAGCCAAGGCCCATGTTCCTTCTCAGCTTGTTTTACCCGATTGGTTTAAGCACTCAAGGCCCAAGGCATTGCTTAATTCATCCCATGTAAAAGTCCAAGACAGCCCATGGTCTATAAAAGTGATCGGGTAAAAAATAAACATAACGAGTACAATATAATTCAAGTATTAGTTTAACGTTCAACACGTATACTCGTGTTTATCGCGTGTGCCCCCATCGGGTCATACACATTTAGTTGTCTTGTCGTATTTTAAAACTCCCACAAACCAACATAAAATAGCCTTAACTGAAAAATCACATGATATCGCTGTAATCATAATTTGTAGTAGGGGTGGCAATCGAGTCGTGTACGGGTTAATTTATTCGGGTTCGCGGGTTGACGTGTTAGTATAAAATCTACCCAAACATAATCCGTTTATTAATCATGTCAAAAAAACTGAACCCTAACCAAGCTTGCGTAACAACACGTGTAACCGTTTAACCTGGTTAATGATTTAAAAAATAATAAAATAACATATGAATAACCATATACCAATTTCAATAATATTTGAGTTATAATAACAATTTATGATATATTAAGTACATAGAATGGCCAAAACATGGTTTTTGCAAAAACCGGTTCCGGTTCCTGGTCAAAGTCAACAAAACAGTTCTGGTTAAAACCGGTTCAATTTTTTTGGATCCGGGACCGGTATAATCGGTTCCGGTTCGGTTTGAAAGCTGGTTCCTAAAAACCGGTGTAGTTTTCTTAACAGTGGGCATGTAAATTCGCTCGATTACTTTCTTTTTTTTTTCCTTTTCTACACAATAAACTTGGACTTTTATTCAATAAACTCATAAACATTGTTAATACAAATAAACCGTAAAAATGTTTATTCATATTTAGCGATCTCTTTGTGTTTTGTTGATAACAAATATAAAATTATCATAAGTAAAATTATAAGAATACATGTTATTTTTGTAAAGTATTTACATATAATCATTTAACATAAATTGTTTGTAATAATTCATTGTTGTAATTGTTTATTAGGATGGGTAATATCCAAGAACCATGACTCATACCCATTGAGCAAATCCATAACCCATAACCCAAGACCCATGATCCAATACCTAGATACATTGTATCTATTATGGGTACCCATGACCCATGACCCATGATCCATGGCCTATAACCCAAATAAGGAGGAGCGTCCACGGATCCCTGGGATTACACTGGACGGATCCCTCAAGTACGGATAGTAGAGTTTTCTTGCCTATAAATAGTGAGCCATTTCTTCATTGTTACTCACCCCTCTTGTTACAAACTCTCTCATATATTACTTCTCTCTTTTAATCCTAGATCTATTGATCTATCTAGTAGTTCTTCTTTCTTTTGTTGTGATTCTCATATAGGTCCTTCTCAAAGGCGAGATCACGAGATACTACAAGTCATCCAAGCAAGAGGTCCTTGATTGATTTGTTCCTCCGTAAGATTTCTGTAGCAAGATCTTGTATTTCATATTTCACATAGTTGTTGTGTTATAGTTGTGTTGGTTTGGTCCGCCGTGTTAAGGACTCGGTATTTAGCTTTGTACCGGAAAAAGTGTAAGCAACATTGTGAGGCTTCTCCGTCGTGTTGAAGGAGCTTGTTCACATAGTGCTTGAACTCTTGAGTAGGTGACTGGGGGAGTGGAGTAGGGCAAGGAAGGTGTCCTTGTAGCCGAACCACTATAAATCGGTTATGTCATACTTTCTATCCCTTACTTTACTTTCTTTCATTACTTATTACTTATTGCTTCATACTTTCTATCCATTCATTCAAATTCACATAAGATCGAATCTAAAGTTTTTGAAACTAACTTAAAATCGGCAAAACTATTCAACCCCCCTTCTGGTTTTCCACGATTGGCATCAAGAGCTAGGTTTACAAAAGTTTTAAAGTAAATCGTATTTTAAAAACTTTTCGATCACAATGAGTTTTGAAAATTATAAAGAAGGGCAATCTATGAAACGACCTCCACTGCTTGAAACAAATGGTTTTATTTATTGGAAGAATAGATTCAAAACTTATATGAAGTCAAAAGATATTGATCTTTGGTACATCATTGTCGAAGGTGACTTTCAAGCCACTACAAAAGATGATAAAACCGACAAACAAGTAAATATCACTCATGATCGCCTCTTCGACGATCAAAAGAAAAAGCTTTCCAAAAATAGTGAAGCTAAAATGGTTTTATATAATGCTTTATCCAAAAAGGAATTCGAAAAAATTTCTATGCTTAAAACCTCTAAAGAAATTTGGACCTTGTTAGGATTTAGTAAATCCAGTTATTAAAGTGTCGGTTACCTCAAGTATATGTAATCGTTAGAAAGCTCGTAGTCGTAGTTATTATAAGTTAAGTAGTATTTAGTTAAGTAACACCGTTGAGGACGGACGGGTCTTTACCCACTGTATGCCTGATCCACAGCCCGTTGGTGGCATTTTATGTAAGACTATAAATACTCTCTACCTCCCAAGGTAGGGAGTTGGAGCTCATAATAAGATTTTCACTTTTTCTCACTAAGTTCCCAAACCTCTAACTCTTTCTCTGTCTAAAACCTAAAAGTATACGCCTTGTGTGAACATGGTTTGATGTGTTTGTGAAATCCAATGTGTAACAATTGGTATCAAGATCCATGGTTTGATCATCTCTCTTACATATCCTTGGATTTCTAGTGGTTTTATATGGTTTTTGGGTTTGAAAAAGTTTAGTGGTTTTTGCATTATTTAGATCATTTCTTGTGTTAAAGTTTGAATTTTGATTGTACTTTTGTGTTTAGAATCATTATAAGTGCTTAGGTTTTGATTTGGAAGGCTTGAATCAGTGTGGTTGGGTTAGTTTTGGATTGAAAAGTGTTGTGTTTGAACTTTTCTTGGTAGCGACTTGAGTCTCGGATTAGTTTTCTTGGTAGCGACTTGCTTCTGTAATTTCCAGCGAGTTGTAGTTTAAGTCGTAGCGACTTGATCTTAGCGACTTGTCTATTGAGACAAGCCGACAAACAGTACAAGTTAGTGGAGGTTCCACTTCGGCTAGCGACTTGGTTGGGTTAGCGACTTGTTTCTATTATTTCTAGCGACTTGTCCTTATTGTTCTTAGCGAGTTGTTGTTTAGCGACTTGTCTGCTTAGCGATTTGGTGCTTTAGCGACTTGTGTTAAGCGACTTGGGTCTTAGCGACTTGTGCTTAGCGACTTGATTCATAGCGACTTGAGGTTTAGCGAGTTGCTACTTAGCGACTTGGTGCTTAGCCACTTGGTTCAAGGGTTATAGCGACTTGGTTAATATTTGTTTCTAATACGGTTTTCTCTTGATTTAGTAAAATCCTGTGAAAGAATCTATTTCCCGGTTTAATCATAGAGTTATAAAATCCCGTGAAATCTGTAAACATGTCTACCAACGTACCTACGATCATCTCTACTGTAGCTGAGGACGTTCAAGCAGCTGGTTCAGACACTCGTCCACCCATGCTTGACAGAACGACTATGACTCATGGGCTCAACGAATTCGGTTGTATTGTTTGGGAAAGGAAAATGGAGTCAACATTCTAAAGTCAATTGATGAAGGACCTTATCAGATTGAGACTACAAGAGACATAATTGACACTGCTGCTGAACAATGATCTTTGGATTGGACAGACCAAAGACTTATGATGAGCTCAGTGATAAGGAGAAAAAGAGATTCGATGCTGATATCAGGGCTTCAAACATTATACTTCAGGGTCTTCCAAAAGACATTTACAAGCTGATTAATGACAACACTAAAGCTAAGGCAGTTTGGGACAATGTCAAGATGCTTCTCTCGGGTTCAGAACTTGCCAAGGAAGACAGAGAATCACAACTGTATGATGAATTTGAGCATTTTAAGATGAAACCAGAAGAAAGTGTTTATGAATATTACGTGAGATTCCACAAGCTTGTAAATGACATGAGGAACATCAAAATGACCATGCCAAATATTCAGCTAAACTCAAAGTTTGTGAATAACATGAATCCCGAATGGCACAAATTTGTCACCTCTGTGAAGCTAACCAAAGGATTGAAGAACACAAACTATGAGTAATTGTATGCCTTCCTACTTCAGAATGAGAGACATGCTATGTTTGAACGAAGGATTCTTGAACAGTTCAAAACTAAACAGGGAGAAACAAGTTCTTCAAATGATTCAACAGCCTTTTACACAAATGTTAGAATTACCACCAAAGCTTCTCAAGTCATACCCACGGGTAATGGTAATCACATACTCATTCCCGATCCGAGGTTCAAGCAAGCTGATGTTGATGCAGTCATGGAACACTTCATTAATCAACTGGCTCTTATGGTTAAACAAAAGTTTACCCTCAATCCACATACCAACAGTCTTCACACTAACAATGAGATCAGAACTGCATCCAATCTACACAATCATGCTGTTGTCAGAGATGGAATGGTTATGGTGCAATGATATGTGCTTAAACACATATAATTTCTTTATCAAATCAGACCCAAAATAACCAAGAAAAGAATCGTTTATTGTTAACATTTGCGTGTTTCTTGAGTTTTTGCATGTGCAGGTACGGATATGACAAAACAGACAAAAGAAAGCCAAAAACCGAAGAAAACCGAGCACGAGAGAAAGAAAAATGCAAAAAAGCCGAGGCTGGGAAAGGAATTTGCAAGATTGGATAATCAATTCTCAAAATGGCAGTTTTAGTCCCTGAAGATTCAGAATTGTCATGTTTAGTCCTTGGAATTTTCAAAGATTGGCAAAGTTAGTCCTTGATATAATTTTCAGATTTACCAGTTTGGTCCCTGGATTTTCAGTATGTGCAACTTTTGGTACTTGAATTCTCACTTGGTTTTATTATTAATCCTAAGCCCAAAATAAACCCATAAAGCCCAATACAACTCATAGCGCAACACCCGGTTTTATCTTTACCCGGTATTTTACCCAAGTCAAACAAACCACAACCCGGTCAACACACTCAAAATAATATAAAAAATCACCTCGCGCCTTTTTCACCCCTCTTTTACCCAAACCCAGAAATTACATGAACCCTAATTACCCTTCGGTCAATATGGTCAAATTAACAGCAATTAAGGGTAATAATGTACTTTCTCTGACATCCCCTGACACATGGGGATGTCCAGGTCATCAATCCGCGTGCAACATTCCAAATCCTTGCTCTCTCATTGGTCGAAACAGCGTGGATGATCTAATCCAAGGGTTGATATCATTTGGGATACGTGGGATTTGATCAAAGGGTTGATATCCACTCAAAGAAACACAGAATTGCATATTCCAGAAGTTTCCAAGGCTCAAGCTCAAGTATTTAAAGACCCCTTCACCAACGAATTGAAACACACCTTCTTTCTTATTTTCAGTAGCTTAATATCATTTTGTATTCAATTTTAAGTTTTAATTTTCAGTTTATGTAATTCACTCTTGTATTTCAATTTCTTATTAATATAATTCAGTTCTAATTACTCAAGTTTTTAATTAGTTGTTTATGATCTTAATCTGTTTATTATTATTGTCTAAAGCTTATTTCATTAATCCAAATCTGTTTTCAGCTTATTTCTTCCTTAACTAAAAAAATACAAAAAAAATCAGAAAATGATTGAAAAATAAAAAATATTTCAGTTCTTCTCATAAGTTTTCATTAATCTTAGCTACTGTTACATAAGCTCATCTAAGCTTCTAATAGCTTATTGTGAGCTTATTTCCTTTTCAATCTTAGAGAATCTCTCAAATATTACCACAGTCAACAAAAGTCAACTGCAGTGATTCTTATGGTTTTGAGGATGAAATTGGGTTGATGCAGAGCATGGATTGGGTTGGATTAGACTAGTTTAGTGTAGATTTGGTATTGTTTAAAGTTGCATAATGGCTGGCTTTCAAGTTAGTTCTCAATCTCTTTTCCATTTAACTGTATAATCTGCATAATCTGCTAGTATTCAATTCTGAGGTTATTGATTGTTTAGAGCATTTCATTTAGGTTTATTTTGGTAAATTGGATTTAGATTAGGTGATAGCTTAGCTTGATAGAGTGATTTAGCTGTTCTAGTTGCTTATCAGTTTCAATCAAGGGTGTTTGGTTCAGTAGTTGAACCTGAGATAGAGGGTAAATTAGTGGTGAATATTTGCAACACTAGTTTCAGTTAGGATGATCTAGTCTAACTCAGTCATTATCCTGTGCCTTATAATACAAAAAGTCAAATCATATTAAATAGGATCTAATTTTCACATCTGTTAAGTATTTGAATATCAAAAGCTTGATTTATGTTTAGAATTCAGTAGAGCACCTTAATATAGTTTCACTTTATCTTAATATATCATTCTTAGTTCAAAATTTGAATTCAAATATCATTTTAGTCAACTTTTCAGTTCTGTCATAAAAGTCAAAATTACTAAAAATAGTTTTTCTCAAAACTTTGTGAATTTCTCATAAACTCAATTCTGGTTCAAATCAAGTGGAATTCTGGACTTAAAAACTTCAGCTGGTCTAGTTTCTTATACTGAATTTTGTGGAATTTTTAGAGATAGTTATAAGCACTTAAACAGCTCTTCTTTAGAGCTGTTTTGCCCTGTTCCTTATCAGCATAACTGATTGTGATCAGTCATTCTTGTAGCCCTTGCACAAGACTCAATATAGCTTATCTTAATCTGAAATTTGGAACTATTACTTTTTGGTTGGTGGTCTTGAGAACCATAGTTTTAGTTTTCACATTAGCTTATTGATAAAACCTGTAGATAAGCTCAAACATAGGGGTTAAGAGTTGATTTAAGTTAGAATCAGTTAGCATAAAATCTTGGTAAACTGCTTATTAAAGGTTAGGAGTAGCTAGAATTAGTTGATAATAGCTAGTTTTAGTATAATATAGTTTCTGTAACAGTGTGGTGGCTTATTTTGCTGTTTAGCTTATTTTCAAGTGCTTATTTGGTAGCAGTTTACACTACAGCTCTCATTTCTCACACAATAGCTATAGTTTTTATATTTTTCATAGATTTAGAGTATTATTTTAAACTTTTCCTGAATTTTTCATAATTTTTAGACTTTGTTTGCTATTTTTCTTGATTTAATACAGTTTTTAGGTAATTTTAAATAGCTTTTATTGCAAATAAATCAGAAAAAGTTCAAAAAAATAAATTTTCATTTTTCCTAGATTAAGAAAATTATAAAAAGAAAAAAAATAAATTTTCCAGATTTTTCCTAGTTTAAATTGTAATTTTTAGCATTTAAATTAGTTTTTAATAGATTTTTATTGATAGAAAATATAAAAATCTTCTGAAAAATACAAAATTAGTTTTGAAAAGTCTTTTGAGTTATTTTAGATTTTTAGAAAATAGTTTTATAATTTTCACTTTTGTTTTCATAATTTTTAGTATTTTTAATTAGTTTTAAAAGTTTAAAATTAGTTTTAATTCAAATAAATTTCAGAAAAATCATAAAAATTAATTTTAATTCTTAGTAAATTTTCTAATATCATTTTTAGTTAGAAATTAATTTTAGATTATTTTTAGGATTTAGATTAGACGTAGTTGCTTTTTATTTACGTTTCTTTTAATACGTTTTAGTATAATTCGCGTACTTAGGATTTCCCGTAGTTTAATTCCCGTAATTACTTTCCCATTCCCCGTAGTATTAGATCATCATCACAAATCCAAAACATCGATCATTTTAATAACGAACCAATAACGACGTTGCCCATTCACACCTCGTTGGGAAACGACTCGGATTTCCTGATCCGTATCACTATCACTCACGGGTTTTGATTCATTATCCTTTTTCCTAAAGGGATTTTAAATCATTACTTGTGGTTATTTTTGATATCGATATTGTGGTTTTTATCCATACACGCATACCCCTAAACTTCAGACGAATCATGCAACCAGTTCAAGGAAGACAGTATGAACAGGGAAGAGGTGGAGTAGGTGGAGGGCATGTGGCTAATCAGAATCGTGGGAGAAATTCCAATCAGGGACAAGTGAAGCTAATTAAGTGCTACAACTGTGGTGGTGATGGACACATTGCAAGGAACTGCACATCTCCAAAACGCCCTCAAAATGCAGAGTACTTCAGGGACAAGATGCTGCTGGTACAAGCTCAGGATAATGGAGCTGTTTTGGATGAAGAGGAATTGCTGTTTCTTGCTGAGGGAAATGCCAAAACTTATGATGCTGATGTGGATGAACAGCCAGTGCAGGGTATGGGTCAGAACAATCCAAATGCATTTCAAGTAGCTGATTGTGATGCTTATGATTCGGATGTGGATGATGAACCAACTGCCCAGACAATCTTCATGGCTAGCATTTCTCCAATGGTCTCTCCAAAGGCTTCATCATCTAAGCAAGCTGGTCCATCTAAAGAATCAATCATCTTAGAGGTATTAAAATTATACGATGAGGTTGATGAGCAAAAGATACATAATGAAGTACAATCTCTTGAAACTTATGAATCAGATATTGATAATGTGGGTAATAGTAATATTGTCCCATATGATCAATATGTGACACAAAGTGAAAGTGAGATTGTACCAAGTGATGTATCTTCTGCAGTCAATGATGACTATGTTTTTGATGAATACACTGCATGTGCCCCTGATGATTCTGTTACCTCTGAACTGAATGTTTATAAAGAACAAGTTGCTATTTTTGAACAACGTGCTAAATTTGAGTTAACTACCCGTGAGCAGGAAATGGATGACCAAATGCGTACAATTATTAGAAAAAGTAATTTTAGAGAAGAAGTGTTAAAACAAGAGTTAAACTCCTTACAAGAAAAGCTTTCTAAAACTGTTAAGCAAAAGCAAGAGCTTCAAGAAAATGTTAAAGTGCTTAAACAAGAATTTAACGCTAAGGAATCAAATCTTTTGAATGACTTTTCTAATCTAAAAACTTTGAAAAAAAAGCTTGAAAATAAGTAGTACGTACAAGGGAACACCATTCAGACTGCTCACATGGTCACTAAGCATAGAGTTTTAAGCGATAAGCATAGTATTCCCATTATTAAGGAACCCAACCTTGAGTATGGTAAGAAAGCAAGGGAAGCTCAGAAGGTAATCTATGATGGCTATGAAATCCTTAAGCCTAGGCAGAAACCTAGTTGCGCTGAGTGCACTGAGGAAGATAAGCAATTAGAAGAGGTTACTAGGAAGAAATTGGATGAAAAACTTAAGAGCCCCTCATGCATAGAAAACAACATCAGTTTCAAAACACCCAACTATGCTAAGGAAAATTGGATTGCATTTAACAAGTTTAGACCTCAAACACAGCTGACCCCTGAACAAGTGTTCTGGAAAAAGGATATGGACATGAAAAAAGCTGATGAGTTTGTTGAACAGAATCCCCCATGTAGGAGAATGCTTCCAGCCACTGTATATCCCCCCCAATACACCAATGCATTTAGTTCCTAGATCTATTCCCACTAAGAGCAAGACCTTAATCAGTCAGTATGTGATTTATCAATTATTTGTTGATTTTGAGAAAACATGTAAGAAAAGGATCACACCTACTGGGATAATTGAAGGGGAAAGGGGTTTTGAGCAAACTAAAGAATGCTATTTAACTGAGGTCATGCCTTTCTTTAAACCATTAAAAGGTCAATTTGATAGTCTTAAAAAGGGGATGGATTCAGATATTAAAGAAATGGAAAAGGAATTTGATGCAATGATAGTTGAGGTCTATGACTATGAGCGAGAATTAAAATATGATGAGATTGAGAAGAAAACTTGCATACCTTAAATGAGAATCTGATTTCTGAATGTATCACTCAAGATGTGTTTTACACTGCCACAAATTGTTCAATTAATGCATCCCAATTTCATGAATTATCTGTTGCTCTGAAAGTCTCCCATGATCATGTCATTGAGCTTGAGAAAACTAACTCTAAATTGCATGAAAAATTTGAACGGGATGATCATGATAACCTGGTGAAATAGTTTTCTAAATTGGAAGTTGAGCATCTTGCTTTGCAATTAAAATATCAACATCTAAAAGAAAATGTTAAAACCTCAAATATCAAGACATCCTTGGATGCTCCTGAATTTGATGAAGTTTTTGAAATTAGAAAACGTGATGAACAGATTCGAGCTCATTGTAACACGATCAGAAAATAGAGAACCCAAATTTCACAATTAAAGGGTGAAAAGAACAATGTGACTGGCTCCCAAATTCCTCCTCCTTTAGATTCTCAGTATTCTCAAACTTTTCATCTTCAAAACTTGGTTAATGTTTTACAAAAAGGAAAATGAGAGTTTTCTAGAAGAAAATGAAAAAGTTAAACAACACTTTAAAGAGTTATATGATTCAATGAAAGTCACTCGTGACAAGAACAACGAAAAATAACGTCTTTACAAAAGGAAATTGAGAATCTGAAGAGTCAGGAAAAAGGGAAAATGCCACTTGTCTTTAATGAGAATGTTGCATCGAAGTCATCTACATATTGCAAATATACTGTGACTGTTAAATACATTCCTCCTCATCTAAGGAATAACGAACTTTTATTTCATAACTATTTTGCTCGCCTTAAGGATAGTCTTGAATGTCTTCGAGAGATTGTAGAAGAGGATTTCATAAATAAACCACTTGATAGAGAAATTAGGTTTGCTTGCATTCAGGCCAAACGATCTCAAGAGTTGTTAGAATGTTTAATAGCAACATGTCCTAAATCCTTAGGTGCGAAAGGCAAAGCTGTCTTTGCCTAGTGATAAGTATGCAACTCATTCTATGCCCAGTATTAAGCAAGTAAACTCTAGAGTGCCTTCAAATAGTTCAGATCCCTGCACTTCTAGTTCAGGAATGCAAAAAGTAGCCAAACCAACTAATGTTCCAATTCCCTCTACAGGAGTAAGAAGTGACACCAAAGCAAGCGGGTCAAAGCCTCAAGGCAACACAAAGAATGATAGGACCTTGCATGCTAGGAATGATTAGTGGAAGAGAGTAGAAGATCACCTTAGGGAGAATTTGAATAAAACGAATCGTGTTGATTCTAGTGTTAGCTCTAAGCATACTTTAATTAATGCGAATTCTGCTACTTTTGGCAAAATATGTAATGATGATTGTGTGGTTTCTGTTACTAATCTTGAATGTGGTGTGAATGATTTGATTAATGCTGTTAAATGCCCTGTTAAGATAGTTAATGCAAAAAATCAAGCTAAAAAGGCTAGAAAGCAATGGCGGAAAAAGGTTAGAAAACATTGGAAACCCACAGGAAGGAGAATATAATATGATAAAAACCTACAAAATAGTTCCTAGAAAGAAGATATTAAGTCTCTCACCGGGTGTGCCCCTAGTGGTGCTGGTGTTGGTGTCGGTTTACTAGTAGGATTCATGTGGTGATGGTAGATGACTCGAGATTTACAAAAGTAAGTTTTCGCTAATCCATGGTGGTGATGATTAGTGAAAGTGGTGATGGAAGGTGGTGGTGATTAGGTAGGAAGCTATTAAGGAGTTAGAAACTCATATCTATAGCAAATATAAAAAATATGGACTCATGCAATCCTTTCGTCATGTAAAGTGACCAAGGCTAGCTAGGAAAATGTGAAATGTGATTACAACCCGTACTTTTCCAAAGGTCATTCTCGAACGATTTATGCTTCAATTTCAACATTTATCGAACTTGTTTACGTGTTCCAAATTCGCGTAACCTTAAAGTTTAGCGGCGAATTCATGATCATAACATCAGCAAACATTTCATATGGACTAAGATTAGTCTACATTTCATTGACATCATTTGCATCATGATAATTCATTCATGACATTTTATTTCACATTCAACGCGTAAATTTTATATTAAATAAACGTTATCGCGTGAGTTATTATTTTGAATATTTAGTCCGTTTCTTACAAAAATGATCCCGACATATTTTTAAACTTACATTTAGTTTATAAAAACTATATTTTGAGTTTACCTAGTGTTATGAATTTATTTTGTATATAAATCGTTAAATTTATATTATTACAACGTTTTTTCTTAAAACTAATACGATAATTATTTATCACCAAATTTCACAAGGAATTATTTTTACAATTTTAATTATCTCATTACTCTATTATGACCTATTAAAAACTTACTTGTACCAAAAATCTATCATTTACCTTTACAAGTTACATTTTCCTACACAACCTTTACTTACATTTTATTTACAAATATAACAAGTATACACAATTAGAAGAGAAAAAAAATAATATCTTGAGATACATCCCCCCAAAACCGGTTTCTATGGGAGGGTGAATGCATTTATGAGATTGGTCATTTTTTCTTCTTACTTGATTGAATATATACTCCAAGTATCACTCTATCACACTCATTCATTCAATCACAATAATACATTTGCAATCAAGATTTTTCTCTCTCTGGTATCCTTCCTCTACAAACCGCCATGATAAGGTTTAGAAGAATCATCAAAATCTTTCAAGTTCAAGTTATATACAATCTAGTTTACACTCTTGTTTAGGTTTTGAAATAAAAACCTAGGGTGCTTAGGTTTAATCCTTGGTTCTAATCACCTCATCATATCACTTGTAAGCATCTCATATCTATTTTCATCTTACATATTCATTTCATACTCATCTCATCATTTTGAGCAAAAACATGCAAGACTTGTGTTGTTTATACCATTTTATCTTTGATTTTTAGAGTTTATTATATATAGTCATCCTATAATTATCCCCTTGTTATATATTGGTCTTGATGATATTAAGGAACCCATGACACCCTAAGAAGGTGTATGGTAGGATTAGATTAGCTTTGGAGTTGATTTGAAGGATTGGAATAGGTTTAGTACGAGAAAAACTATTTTCGATAACTATATATTTATGTTCTGTCCTTAATTCGAATTCTGGAAAAACTACTGTTGGTACGAAACTTTGGCCTTGATTTTTAGAAAATATACTTTAAAACGAATCCGTGACCGCTTGAACGGATTAAAACGACTTATACGAAGAAGTTATGGATTTACAAGTTTGACTAATTAAATATATTATTTTCTGAAAATTTCAGCATACTATATTTATTTTGTCCGAGTCAAAAACGAGCCTTAAGCTTCACAAATTATTCGACTTGTCAAAATATATTAGTTTACTTCGATACGAAGCTAGGACGATAAAACGTAGAAAACAGATTTGAAACGACAAAGATATGCACTTTTTCATAAACTTGCCGTAACTAATTTTCTGCACACAATTAGCCAAAAACCACCATCTTTAACCCTTAATATCTTTATGTTCGAGACCTTTTGGACGAAAACTCTGAACTGAAACTTTAGATATCGATACAACTTTCCAAACCGTCGAGTTTGCTCTAAACGATCGACGCATAACCGCTTTTACGACTGTTTTTCCGGAGCCATTTTTGTTATTTTCATAAAAATTTCGACGACAAGTAATATTTTTCAAAACTCGTAAATGGTATAAATAACATACGAAATGCATGCATAACATTACATTGCAACTCATTACATATAATATCATTCATAATAGGTCTTTTCAGATTCACGCTATATTTCAGGTATCCACTTGTCATCGTAATCATTGCACCGGTGAGTTTCGTAGCCCCTACTTTACTTGCTTTCATAACTGTGTTGGGGGAGATACATGCTCGACTATTTTATTACATTCATGACTATTTGCAAACTATATGTTTATCCGAACTAAATGTTTGTCATGGCTAATTAACATTATTGCCATACTTAGAATTTCTATTTCATAAATCATTGATCTGACGTCTTTGTATATTCATTGGTCTAACGGACTTGGTATATTCATTGGTCTAACGGTCTTGGTATATTCATTGGTCTAACGGTCTTGGTATACGATTATGGACTAACGGTCTTGGAACGATTTGAACATACACTATATACATTTCGCAATGGGTGTGACACACAGGTTGTAGTTTTGTATGGCGGGACTTGAACTGAGTGGATTTTACAATGCCTTTGCTGCATAAACGATTTCGATACATTGAGTCATGCACTATTTTTGTGATTCATTTGACATTATATGTTTGGAACATAATACACACAGTCTGCATGGTTGTTCAACAACAGTGTTGCAAGTTTTGTATGGGCGGGACTTGGAATGAGTGGATTTACAATGCCTTTGTACATAAAACGACTTTGGTCTTTACATTTCAACGTTTACAATGCCTTTGCTGCATAAATGATTTTCGAAGGCTTTACATTCAACTCAAACTCTATGAACTCACTCAACCTTTGTGTTGACACTTTTTAGCATGTTTAATCTCAGGTATCTAAGGCATTCACTTCATGGCATGCATTTGGACACATCATGGAGTCGTGGTGACGACGCTACTTGGGTTTACTTACTAGTTTAAAACATGTTTTGAATTGTAATAAACTTATTTCGCACAAATGTTTTTCAATTGGGACCTATTATTTTGTGAACTCTTGATTATTTTATAAATCAAACGATGTTTTTCCAAACGACCTTTAAGGTCGCTTCAATATATCTCATAACTGTGATGCTATGGAGTCAATCCCAGGAATTCCATTCCGCTGCAAAACAGGTAATTTGGGGGTGTGACAAAAAATATGAATGGACATTGCATTTCAATGATGCATAAGAGTTATGATTTGAATGATTTATTGATGCTAACAACCTATTGTTTTGAGCAAGTTCTCATATGCTTCAACCCAAGAGTAATCAATAATGCGTTCTATCTAAGAATATATAAAAGTGATAACATGAAGATAAATTTGTTCATTGATTGACACGAATTATAAAAATGACCTATTCTAGGTGACAATGGGAAATGTAGTATTAGCATGGTTTTGACTGACATGGATGATTATCACTTTGAAAAGAAGTGAAGACAATATGGAAAATACTAATGATAATAATGGGTACCTATATGAGGATGAGAATGACATCATATAAGTGAGAGTTGGATGGACCAACGTGTTGGAAATGGCGGTTTTGATTAATATATCGTTTGCACTGACAATGACATGCATGATATATGTCAAGCGAGAAAAGGATAAGATCCTACGATGGTGTTCTAGATAGTGAAGTTGTAAGGTGCTAGGTTAAGGAAAATCCTAGATTCGTTGATTGTGAGATGAAGAAGTTTATAAAACACATGATGTGTTTTTCACTTGATGAGGTATTGGTGCAAACTTGTGATATAAGGTTAAAAGGTTGAACTAGTTGTGGTTTCGTGAACCGGTTTTAGCTAAGTGGTGTTTTCCTATGTGTTGGTATTTTAGAGTCTAAGAGACATAAAATTTGACAAAAGACAATTATGTGAATGGATTTCTCTCCCCCTTAATTGGTGGACATCCAACATAATGTGTAATGTATCAAAAAAAGGAATGACAACAAAGTGTTTAGGAGGTTTTTTTTTTTGGGGTTAACGTGAGATGAGCTTAGTGATGTTTTTTCTGGATGATGGTTAGCATACAATGAACTTCATCCTTAAAGTCACGTACCTCTTCTTAATTAATACGAGATGATCGTATGATGAGGCATGTGGTTTCCTAATAGGAAGTGAAAAGGATTAGAGTATTGTTATAACTAAATAATGATGGAGGTGATTTTTGGAAAGCGGAAGCAAAAATGAGATTTGCAAAGAGGTCGGTTGAAAGACAAAAAATGCAAAGCCAACCCTCTAGAACTTAATTCTATATGCTTTTGAACTATATGCAAGTGTAGGGGTCCCATAAAGCATAGTAGTAATCTACGTAGTAATAAAAGGGATTATGCAAAATGAGCGTATAAAGGTTAGAACCAAGTGAGATAACAAATAATTTTCTATCAACCTACAAAACAAATTTGTCAGTGACAAAAGATGTTAACATGATAGAAATCAAATGATAACATAATATATAAGCAAAAACAACACATTGCACTTAGTAGACAAGAAATCACCACACAAGATAGCATCAAAACAATCATATTATGCAAGAATACGACTTTATTCAAGACACTTCATTAAGAGATTGTTTTGTCGTTAGACTTAGACACTTAAGCATACTTGGATATACAATAATCTATGTGATTAATTTGTAAGATAAAAAGGCTTCTAAAAGTTTGTCATACCAAAAGCACTTTGACAGATTATATGTGCACATGTAGCAAACAAATAGTGTGACAAGAAGCAAAAGAAACAAGATGAAAGATTCATGCAAGCCATGTTTAAGACATAACAATTTGGAGCATGTATCATTTGGATCTTACTACACATAGATATAATGAATGCCAACTAATAGCTTTCAAACACAAATATATCATATCAAAATTATCACGTATCAAAATGGCATATTATGAGTTCATAAGTAACATGTTAATCATGCTAAAAATAATTCAAAAGTAAGTATCATGCAAATAAAGTTTAGGTTTAAACGTTTAGTAGCATGAAACAAGAATACAAGCATTGTAAAGATAAAACCGTACTAAGGTTTACACATTTGACTTGTTATCAAACACTAAGATAATGTCAAATCAACTTATCGTATTAAACAAGAACATGTAATCAACACATGTAAGTACAATGCATGTTGTTTTACTAAGGTTTACACATTTGACTAGTTATCAAACACTAAGATAATGTCAAATCAACTTATCGTATCAAACAAGAACATATAATCAACACATGTAAGTGCAATGCAAGTGGTTTTAAAAGAAAAGTCATATATACTACTTGTTTGATTAGTATTCCTAAGGCGAGGCAAACTATCAATGTTTTAACACTTACTTTAGGCAAGTATAGGAAAAAGGATTTTTCAAGTTGGAGAATGAATATGAGACTATTACTAGCGGTGCTCAATTAAGGCTAAACACGACCATTTTTACGGGTGATTCCACATACCCAACTTCTCTCCAGGAAGCAATTCAACCGTTAGGTCAAATTGAGTTTCTAGTGCAATAGGTTCTCCAGTAGTCATTCTCATGTTAGAAAGATGGGAACTCCTACTTTTGCATATTAAAGTGCATAAAAGATGATATTTTACCAATACTTAGCTTAATGTGACTTAACTAATATGCAATATAACTAAGATGATGAAGACGTCATGTTATACACATGAATTTTAACAATGGTGTGTTTGATAAACAATGTGTTTGAATCTTGTGTTTAGAATCTAAAGTTGTTCAAATTACACAGCTAATTGTATGATCTAATGGATGACATCTTTTATGTTGAGTTGAAGTGTGTACTTTAAGTGTGAATTGATCATCTAAGACTAGATAATGGAATATGTTAAACTAAGAATGTTCTCAAGAGAGCTCTTTGGAATATTATTTAACAAGAATCTAAGTGAGGTTACCAACTTCAATAGATCTTGTGTATGCTCTAAAGATGTGTAGTTTTAACCTTGGATGTGCACTCGGTTTGAGCAAGGTTAGGTTATGATGTACGCTTGAAAGGAAATAGATACAAATAGTATCTTTCAACAAATGAGATTATCCCATGGGATAAAGTTATCATGCTTATGAAAACAAGTATGACAAGATGAATTGGATATGCTAGTTCATAGAACTTGTAGATGTTTGTTTCAAGATCATTTAGCCAATGAGGTGTAATGAAATCTCTTGTAACACAACTATTTATGTCGCAAGAGTGATGCATAGGATATACAATATCCTTTTAACAAAATGAAAGCTTAACGCATGAATCTTAGTCATAATGTTCTTCAAAACATCATGTTTTCTTAAATGAAGATATGAAGCCAAAGTGTTTGAATCGGATAGTCCCATCTAAATAAACTTAGTCTCAAGATTATATCCACTAGATGATGACAAGAGGAATTCACTTGAGTTTCTTATGTATACTCCTCAAGAGTCATTGTTGCTTGGGGTGTATGATGTTGGCTTTGAGATTGCATTTTAACATATGTTGTTAAAATGTTGATTTGAGGTTTAACGAAATTTATGCGGAAGTTTAACGACAAAGTATTACTAATACTTTGATAATTTGTGAAGGTAGTACTACTTATACCTAGTGGAAATTGTCAACAATTACCAAGAGCACCATGCTCATTTGATAGTTGAGGTTCTAGCCATAATGAATTATCTAAGTCCTTATATGTGGAAAAGGATGGTTGAGTTTGTTCAAACGTGCATTTGATTCAGTACAAGTGTTGGACACAAGGGATTTTTGAGCAATACACTCAACGAATTCAAATGATGGTAAGGATGGTGGATTGGTTGATCTAGGTTGTAGGTCTTCTAGTGTGTCTAAATAAGGATGTGGTGATGTAGGGGTTTGTTGTGCTATGGAAGTACTTAGGTTGATTATTTGTCCATAGATGTTGAACATAAAAAATTACGGATACTAATTCTTATGGTTCATTGGTTGCTACAACTAGTGGGAGAAGTGCTTGAAGTTTTGGTTATGTCTATGAAGCTTATGGGTTGAGGTATAGGTTCACCTTGAAAGGGCACGTTTGATTTAAAGGATGCTCTTGGAAGTTCATGAGCAATACGCTTAATGGTGCCAAAAGATGGAAGAGGGATAGTATGTGTCAAAGAGGGATAAGTGGCACGATGGGTTTGTTTGTTTTGGATAAGTGTTTCAACATGTGTTGTTAAAATACTTGGGTGTTGATTTTTGGATATGACTTTTAATGACTACAATCGTAAGTCACATATACTTGAATATTTCGGATGAAATACTTAAGTTGTCAATCCTAATTTGTTGAGATTATAAAGCTTAGATTGAACTCAAGGATAACAAGACTTGATAGTATGTCTTTAACATACGTGTGAGTTATGACTCTATGTAAATACTTATCGTCTTGAAGGATGACACATTATTTTCATGTTAACCAAGTGAGGCAATACATGTAGATACAAAACAATATCTATAGTCAATATGTTAGACTTGTGTATGATATCTTGGCAAATAATGAGTCCAAATTTATTAGTCTCGGTAAGTCATCTAAGTCATCCGCAAAACGGGTGAGGAGATGTTGGTGGTGTTGCACAAAGTACAAGTTTTGGAGACTTTGGTAGTGAAGGTGTTTTGGATGGTTGTGAAGTAGTCATAATGGTGGGTGATTTTGGTGGTGGAGTTGGAGTACTTAAGTTTAGAAAGTTCACATCTTGAATGGGTGATGAGATGTTGAGAGGTAACGAGTCCGAGGATGAAGAGTTCAAGTTAATGAAGCAACAAGATCGAATGCTAATCCTAGTGGTTTTCTTAAGTGGCTTATTTGAGGTTAACCCATACAAAGATGGTAGTTTCTAATGAGATGGAAGTGTCTAAGATCATGTCAAACATCCTAAGTTAATCCATTGAGGATGTATTAAATGAGATATGAAAGATATGCATAAACAACTGTCCTAGAAACAAAATTTGGTAAATTAGATTGCTGGATTTAGTAAAATTCAACAACTTACCTGTAGGATCCACGGCACCATTTCTTTACACATACGGAACCCTTAAATTGGTGCCGCCTGGTCCGCCTGTACAGGTATGGCGGTACTAAAATGCATAACAGACGGTACCAACATTTTGGTGCCGTCTGATTCGTGGACACCGAAAAAGTTCACAGACCCATTTTTAGGTGTCGGGAGTTTTCGAAACCAAATTTTGCTTAAAATATGTGACATTAATTACTTCTAGTTAGGAAAAGTCGATAACACATATACAAACATAGTGGAGCATAGACTTTGAACAAGGGCTAACGATTTTCACATAAAAGTGAAAATGGGTAAAATTTGATAACACACTTGTGCTATCCCCTGCATAAACCGGTTAGCATACAACATTGTTTTAAGTCATATTATCATCCTACAAAGTAAAACCAAATAAATTACATCATACAACATTGTTTTTGTCCTTGTACCAAACACTCTCTTAAAACCTTCATTTTTCAAAGTACTTGACTAATTTACTTAGTACTCATTGCTAAGTGAGTTATGACAATTTCATAAGTTATGCGAGATGTTAGTATAACATATGCAAAGGAAGTGATCTAATTCTACAAGCGATGGTAAAACAATTTTCCAACTTAGTGCACAAAATCTAGCAAATATCCTATTGTGCATAAACAAGAAATCGTCAAACAACCGAATAAATAACATGGCAAGATTGACACTTATATTATGCAAACAAACAAGTGTAAACAACAATTTGAAAATAAGCAAGCAACATATATGCAAACAACATAAACAATTGGTCATTTAGCATAGCATAACAAGAAAGACACTTTTCGTCATTTTGCGTTTAAATATGACGATGTATACCAAGCTTGATTAGTTTACTTTAAACATATTACCAAATTAATTAGTTTCAAAAAGAAGTTGTATCAAAGTTCTAAGAATACCAACTTAAATTGGTTGATTAAAAAATTTGAGTTTTTATGTTAAAGCGAAACTTAATATTTTTAGACATACTGTAGTATTTGGTCTATTTTACTTATTTAAAATTAGACTCAGGCTATGAAAATATTTTTCAGTGAAAGTAGACTCAATTTCCTTTAAAATGATAGGTGGCTTGACTCGTACGGACTTACGGTTAATTAGTTATGATTTTTTGAAGTTGCCCAAAAAGCGCATCTGCATGACGGATTCCACGGAACCAAATAAAGGGATCCGACCTTTATAAGATTTGGTGCCGTGGTCCTCTGAGACAGATTCACCAAAACTAGTATTTGACATAGAGAAAACGTGTGTGACTTACTAGATTTCATAGTAAACATATAATACACATATTTAACAACATATCTACTTATGTAACTTATATTAAACATTTACGGAGGTGATTTTTCAACTAGATTTATAGTTATCCCAAACACTCCTTTAAAATCATATTTCTTCGTAAATTTTCTATGAGCACACAATACAATACTTACTAGTTCTTTCAACAAACTTTTATTTTATTTTTCAAGAAAACCTTCAAGCTTGTATACAAAGTTACATTTAACAACAAAATTTCTAAGTATAACAAGCAAAGCATTTTTCATATTATTTTTCACTTCAATGGTAATTTGATACATGGATCGTACTCAATTTTAAAAACCATTTGTTTTGAAAATACGAGCTACGTGGCTCTGATACCAATTGTGGAAATGTAGAGGGGGGTGAATACGTTACCGTTTAAAAACGTTTAGATCTTTAGTATCAAATCGCTTATGAAGTTTGTTATAATATGAAAGTTCCAATTATTGTTTGTGACCAATGTAAAGCATAGTAAACCATGTTGTCACATAAGCATTAACATCAAACCACATCACAAGCAATAGTATAGTGCAACTATAAAAGTAAAGAGATAAAGAAAGGAAAGTGCAAACCGAACACGATGATTTATAGTGGTTCGGTCACGGATCTCCTTTCAGCCCTACTCCACTCCCCGAGTACCCAACTCGAGAGTTACTTCACTAAATCAACAAGCTCCCTTCTTGGCGGAGAAAACCTTACAATCAAGTCGCTACACTTTTCCGGTACAAAGCTAAATACCGGGTTCTAGTTCGAGGTAGAACCAACCTAACGTCGCCTATACAATATTTCCGACACTAAGCTAGATGTCGAGTTCTTTCACACAGGTACAACCACTCCCAATATGTTTTATGGCCCAACATAACAAACCTTGTGTTTTATGGTACAAACACATAAACCATCTAATCTAGTTTGGTGAAAGTGTTGTTATGATGCAATGATGTTTACACTAATGATTCATGACACAAATGTCTAATGGATATGAATAACTACTTCTAAATGATGTTCCATTAATAGGAACCCTTCATGATGAAGATCACAAGTTCCCTAAATTTGTTGTGATAGATCTTCAGCTTGTGGTGAGTGGGAATGGCTAGATCTCCAAGCTTTCCTTGGTTGATCAAGATGTAGAGTATGCTTACAACAAAGATGAATGTTAGAAGCATTATGATCATGTGATGGTGAGGGTGATTAATGTATGTTTCTACATTGTTATCTACATATCTAAATGATGCAAGAAGGGTAGAGAGAAAGCGTGTTGAAGGGATTATTAAACAACTTGGTTTGGCTTGCTATTTATAGCCAAAATGGACGAGCGTCCACGACCACGGAACCCTCAAAGGGTTCCGCCCTGTACCATTTTGGTACCGTGGGTCGAACAAGATTACCAAAATCTTACAAAAGTCAACCAAATCCATCCAAGATTGTGTAAGCTATGTAGAGTCCAAATCTAAACAAAATATTCTATGAAATCTTCTAAAGATTACAAGGATGATGCATGCCATGATGTAATATGTATTTCCATTTTAGATTAAAAGGTTTATCAAAGTAAACTTGTAAAATGTATAATGTAACTAGTTAATAAAATGTCTAGTTACCTTTTGAAATACTTGTGAATGCAAAATGTAAAATGAGGTTCAAAATAGAATGGTTAACCTATTAAAATACTTAGTGACTCTAAACGTATTTTAAATATTCTAAATGATTTGTTAATGGGTTTGATCATAATGCCACATAACAAACATGTACGAACCTGTGTTGTAACATACGAGGACTTGAGATATCGAGAGGAGTTGAATGTATGTTGAGACAAAATGTGATTACAAGTAACTTGTACATTTTACGTTATGTATTACAAGTTACATGTTTGTCATCAATCAAAACAAACGAGACTGTATAGATTAAATATCGTAATATTTGCACTAACATATATATATATATATATATATATATATATATATATATATATATATATATATATATATATATATATATATACGAGAGAAAGTAAAACTATGGTTTATTGTCATTTCAAGAACCCGTTTTTCATAAGAAAGAACAGAGCCATGCTTTATATTAAATCTTCAAACCTCATGCTCCGATTCTAAAAACAAATTTGTGTCATTAAAAGGACAAATGTTTCATTTCAAATATTTTTCCTTCAAATGATTCTTCTAAAAAATATTTGTCATCTAATGAAAACAAAATTGCTTTGAGAATACTTCGGACTCTACTTTTGAAAATCATCTGGGCTTTTCATTTGTCAAAATCTCTATCCTTCAATCAACAACATATGTCATTGATTGAGGGGGAGAATGATTTCTATCAAAAAGAGTATTTTTCAAACAATTAGCAAGTAATCGAGAAATGTCTACTCTTGAATAATCAAAAGGAACAATGTGTTACAATATCGTATACAATTGATACAAGACTTTTGTTATAATTATGTTTTCAAAATATACTCAAGCATGTTTAATCTTTGTAGTCTAAAGTCTCAAACTTGATCCTTATCGGTTAAATGTTTCTCATAATCAAGTCACATCTCCTCTCAAAAGCTTTCAAAATCAATTTAAATCTACAGAGATCACAAATCTCAAATGATTTGAAAATTGTGATCGGGGGAGAATTTGTGATTTAAATTGGATTTAAACTGATTATTCGATAAATGGTCTCACAAGTGTTTAGCAAGTTTTCCTCCCCACATGTGCCAAACGATTGCAAAATTTTCCATGCACATGTTGAGGGGGAGCATCTTTTTAAAACCACAAAGAATTGAAACGTGATTGATTTGTCTCTAAGTGCAGGTTCCTTCTAATATGTGCAAAACTCTTTCAAACCTTGAGGCACATATTAAGGGGGAGCAAACTTATGAAAACCTCATCCTTCCCCAATATGCTTTATCTACTTGATTTGATCAGGGAAGTAATGTTGATATCTTTTAAAAAATGGTAATCAAAGAAGTTAATTCTTCCTCTTGCCTCCGTGTGCCAAAATGATTTCAAATACATTATGCACATGTTGAGGGGGAGCTCTTTTTCTACAAATATCAAAAACAATTCAGGTACAAAATGCTTTGATAATATATCACAAGTATCTGGATTGATTCTCAAATGGTTTTCAATTGGTTCCAATGGCAGATGAACAATACCAAATAGACCGACCAAATTTACATTATGTATGATGATATAAGGATGATAAGGTTAGGTATTAGTTCCCATGATCCGCCAGAACCGGAGGGATCTACCCAGGGACAATCCACTAGATAGTGTTGAAGTCCGTAGGTATGATGAAAAAAAAGGAGAAAAATGAGAATATGAGAAGAGTGCCGACTGAGACAGAGCTAGTACTGGAACAAACCCAACAAGGTTCTAGTAATGAAGTCTCGTTAAGCACTGAAGGGGTTGAAGAATGAAAAAGAAATTAATGTGAAAAGGGTGAAAAGAAATAGCCCTCCAATAATTCAACCTTAGGGCAGATACCGGGTTCAATACATATGCTACTAGTGTTTACTAAGGTAAAACTGGTATTGAAGACAAGACGTCATGGACCCAGTGACGCACTGCACCTAACTTCCCAAGCTACTCAAGTTCCTCTTAAAATGACTTGTTTCATTCTCACGGGGAACCCACATAATCTATCGACTTTCTCTTAGAGATTGTTGATATTGAAAAAGGAGACCCTCTCCCTAGTCTCCCATATAGGAAACCAAATGTGCACTATTGAGTCTAGAGCCACGAGATCATCAAATAAATCTCATTAGGACACTATCTATGAAGACTCTCTGTTTCACATAATGTGGAAAGAAAGATTATATCTTATGAGTCCTACGCATTATCCTTGTGGTATTGCCAGAACATCTGAGTGATATGCAAACCTATTCACAATGAAGATGGAAAGCCTTCTGGAGCCAACATCAAACAAGCTCTTGGTGGGTGGCATATGAGATCTATCTAATAGATCAACCATGTGACAACTGAACAGAAAAAATGGGGCGATTCATAATTATGAATCAATCCTGGTTCAGGTTATGGATTGACGGATACCTTTGAAAAACCGGTCGTTGTGCTTAAAAATCTTTTCTCTAGCACATCGACTGTGTATTAATGTTTCAAAATTAAAAGGTGTTTATGATTGATAATTGATTTTTCTTAAAACCTTCGTTGTATTTCAAAAACACTTTATTGAGCAGTACACGATTGTTTTTCAAATCTCTTTTCATCAATCAGTGAATCTCAAATTCGGTGGTTCACTCACTCCGTGTTGTCTTCTTTGAGACGTTCCGGTTTGAGAACGGCTAGAGCGCTGCGAAAACCCTCAAGGAAACTCTTCGAATTATACCGATCACAGATACTTGTACTGATCACGGGGAACCGTGGGCCGTGTACCTCAATTCAACGAAAGTGATCAAAGACACTTTCGCATTGTATCGCTAACCGTTGTATGCAGGTACACCCTGCGTTCGCTGGTGATCGTAATGGAGAGATCAATCCATAGCCGCATGCTCACACAACACATTCATTTCTAAAGAAATCATGACGAAGTGCATCAACAACTCTGATATTTTCACTCCATGCTTCTGCTACGCTGCTGCAAATATCATGAATCATCTAAATCTTCCGCTAATCTGATAAGAAGAAATCATGACCCAGAATGTGAGCATGTCGGTCCAAAATGTCACAACATCACATAATACCAACACTACAAAGGAAGAGTCTGAGATTTATGGTAGCTGATGATCTCAAAGCTGGCTCAAAACTCATTATCACGTGGATCAGTTAAAGACCTCCACTTGGATTATCCAAACATGCAAAAATGAAGAATCAATGACTACGAGCTACTGAGCAAAGAACAGGAACAAGAATCCAAGAACAATCTTAATGTAATATTTGTCTGTATTCAATGAAATTTGAGGAGACCTCCCTTAGGGGGAGATTGTTAGGATTTAGTAAATCCAGTTATTAAAGTGTCGGTCACCTCAAGTATATGTAATCGTTAGAAAGCTCGTAGTCGTAGTTATTATAAGTTAAGTAGTATTTAGTTAAGTAACACCGTGGAGGACGGACGGGTCTTTACCCACTGTATGCCTGATCCACAGCCCGTTGGTGGCGTTTTATGTAAGACTATAAATACTCTCTACCTCCCAAGGTAGGGAGTTGGAGCTCATAATAAGATTTTCACTTTCTCTCACTAAGTTCCCAAACCTCTAACTCTTTCTTTCTCTAAAACCTAAAAGTATACGCCTTGTGTGAACATGGTTTGATATGTTTGTGAAATCCAATGTGTAACAGACCTCTTTAGTTGTAACTCATCAAGAAAATCAACAAGTTAAAAACAATAAAATAGATTTATTTGTTCAACAATATGAACAATTTTCAATATCGGATGAGGATATTATAGATAATTCTTTTGCTAACTTTAACACTATTATTACCTCATTACAAGCAATTGATGAGTCTTTTTCTAGTCGTAATCATGTCAGGAGATATCTAAGGGCGCTTCCATCCAAGTGGAGATCAAAGGTGGGCGGCCATCGAAGAATCCAAAGACTTGTCAATACTCACTCTCGATGAACTCATAGGCAATCTAAAGGTCTATGAGCTTGTCCTCGCTAAAGACTCCGAAGCCTCAAAAGAAAAGAAAGAGAAGCACAAATCTCTTGCCTTAAAAGCCAAGAAGGTCTCAAGCGATAAAGAGAACTCTTCCTTGGAAAGTGATGACGGAGAATATGCCATGGCGGTAAGGGATTTCAAGAAGTTCTTTAGAAGATAAGGAAGATATGTCAAGCAACCATATGACGACAAGAAGGGGTTCCAAAAAGGCAAAGATGATAAGAAAGCAAGGGATGAACGCGCATGTTTTAAATGTGGGGACCCTAATCACTTCATTAGTGAGTGTCTCAAATGTGACGAACAAAAGGCGTTCGTAAGTGGTTCGTGGGGAATGAGTGAGGAGGAGAACGAAGAAATTTGTCTCATGGTAAATGACTCAAACGAGGTATGTCCAGAATCTCTCTATTATAGTAGCTCATCATTAGATGATGAATCATTGCATCGTGAATATGATAAACTTTGCAAAATTAGTCTAAAAGTAATATACAAAAATAAGATTTTGAAAAACAAAAATGAACGTTTAGAAAAGGAAGTCATTGATTTAAAAGATAAATTAAAACGTTTAGAAAAGGGGAACAAAATAGATGGGAAATGTGAGCTTTGTGTTCAACTTCAAACGTTAGTTGATAATCTTGACTCCAAGATTGCTAGAATGAGTACTAATACTCTAGATATAATACTTGATATTGTTAAAACGGGAAACAATCAAAAGGGTTTAGGTGTACAGGAACTTAATGCGTCAACTAGCGAGATTAAAGAAACACAATTCGTCAAAGCAATTGAAAAACAAGCTACTGTAGTCACGGATCCCACGGATCCCTTGAAAAAGGAACCGTCTAGTGTAAAACCAGGGATCCGTGGGTCTGTACCAGCAAACAGTAGAAATAATGTAGCTACCTCATCTAGAACCGACTTTGTTATTGTTAACAACAAGAAAGCAACCCATGTTACTGTTAGAATGTCAAACAACCACCTCACTAAAACAAAATCGAAACAAAGGTCCATCGTTTTCTAAACCAAACACATTTATAAAAATACCAAATAATGTTTATCCGAGAAGTAAGCACCATCAAATGGGATGGAATCCTAATGTACAAAACGGTTTTCCATTTCAAAACTTTTCACCATGGAATGCTTTCTCACATTTTCCATATATGCCTAACATGAATGAAATGTATAACACTAATGGACCCATGAACAAATGGGGACCAAACTTTTGAGTTAATTGTTTTCTTAGGTGTGCTTAAAGGTCGACCTAGATCCGGATGAATGGATCAAGGATAGTAGGTGCACGAGGCACATGACCGGTAACAAAGATTTGTTTTCCATATACAAATATTTCAATGGTGGAAATATGGTATTTGGTAATAGCAAGAGCAAAATCATCGGTAAAGATACTATTTCTCAAAAATCCTTAACCATTAACGATGTTTGTCACGTAGAAAACCTAAACTTCGATCTTCTAAGTATAGGACAAATATGTGATAAAAAGTGCAACGTACTTTTTAGTGAAACCGGTAGTAAAATATTGAAAAACGGTATTACTATAAGAAGAGGCATTAGAAAACATAGAGTCTGTCATTCAAATCGGTAATAAACCAAAAGACAAACTTTGTCTTACTTCTATGGATGATACTTTGACCTTATGGCATCGAAGTTTGGGTCACGCCAATATACGACTTCTTCAGTCGCTATCATCTAAAGAACTAGTAAGAGATCTACCCAAACTAAAACATGAACACCACTTTTGTGATGCTTGTAACGTAGGAAAGCAATTCCATGCTAGTCACAAAGCTAAAAATATGGTCTCAACTACTAAGTGTCTAGAACTACTTCATATGGATCTATTTGGTCCATCCGCTATTCAAAGCTATGAAGGTAACTTCTATACCTTAGTTATAGTGGATGATTACTCTAGGTACACATGGACAAAATTTTTAAAGAATAAAACTGAAACATTCGATAATTTTGAAATATTAAGTAAGAAAATCCAAAGAAAACTAGGAAGTCTTATAGTGTCTATTAGAACGGATCATGGTAGGGAATTTGATAATGAAGTGCAATTTGGAGCTTTTTGTGATCCTAATGGCATTACTCACAATTTCTCGGCTCCTCGAACTCCATAATCAAATGGGGTAGTTGAAAGGAAAAATAGAACCCTACAAGAAATGAGTCGCACCATGATTAATGAGCAATCTCTTCCTCAAACATTTTGTTGCAATGCCGTCGACACATCAACCTAAATACTTAACCGCGTCCTAATTAGACCATTCTTAGGTAAAACTCCATACGAGTTACTTCGAGGCAAAAAACCTACATTAGAACACTTTAGAGTATTTGGTAACAAATGTTTCTTACTTAACACTAAAGATTACCTAACTAAATTTGATCCTAAATCAACCAAAGGTGTCTTCTTAGGTTACTCTCCTAATAGTAGAGCTTATGTCATACTTAATAAAGAAACAATGAAGGTTGAAGAATCCTTAAACGTAAGATTTGATGAAAGTCCACCTAAACCTACCCAACCTCTTGTCGATGATGAGATAATCGAAATTGAAGCCATAGAAATCAAGGAAAATATAAATAAAGAAGATGAACCATTAAACAATGAAATCATCAATATTAAATAGTCTAAAGATCATCCCGTAGAGAAGGTTATAGGAAAGTTAAATGAAAGAACCTTAAGATCTCAAGTCCAAAACCAAAGTAGTTTATTTTGTTTTGTCTCAACCATAGAACCTAAAAATACGCAAGAAGCCATAAAAGATGAAAGTTAGGTAATGACTATGCAAGAAGAGCTAAATCAATTTATTTCTAACAATGTTTGGACACTCGTCCCTCCACCTAATAACCAAACCATAATCGGAACTAAATGGGTATATAAAAAAAAGTTAAATGCAAACAGTGTAGTGTCTAGAAACAAAGCTAAACTTGTTGCCCAAGGGTATAATCAACAAGAAGGCATAGATTTTGATGAGACCTATGCTCCCGTGGCTAGATTAGAATCTATAAGAATACTTCTTGCTTATGCTTGTGCTAATGATCTTAAGCTTTTTCAAATGGATGTTAAAAGTGATTTTCTAAATGACTTTATTAATGAAGAAGTCTGTGTAGCTCAACATCCGGGCTTTATCGATTTCGAAAAACCTAAACACGTGTACAAACTAAAGAAAGCTCTTTACGATCTTAAACAAGCCCCAAAGGCATGGTATGATAGACTCAAATCATTTTTAATCAAAAACAACTATACCATGGGGTTAGTTGATAATACACTTTTCACAAAGAAAAAGGAATCACATATAATTATTGTTCAAATATACGTGGATGATATTATATTCGGATCTACTTGTCAAGACATGTGTGATGATTTCTCAAAAATCATGCATGATGATTTAGAAATGAGTATTATGGGAGAACTTAGTTTCTTTCTTGGTCTACAAATCAAACAACTAGAAGATGGTATCTTCTTTAATCAATCCAAATACATAAAAGAAATGTTAAAAAAAATTGGTTTAGAAGAGTCAAAACCCATAAGAACACCAATTTCATCCGATACTAAACTTACAAAAGATGAAGATGGTGAATCCGTTGATAACACAAAATACAATAGCATGATTGGTAGTCTTCTCTATCTTACGGCTCGTCGGCCGGATATCATGTTTAGTGTTTGTCTATGTGCTAGGTTTCAAGAAGACCCTAAAACATCACATCTAGAAGCCGTTAAAAGAATATTTAGATACATTAAGGGTACAACTCAATTGGGATTATGGTATCCTAAAGGAACGGGGGTACAAACTATTGTATATGCGGATTCTGACCATGCAAGTAATTATGTTGACCGAAAGAGTACAAGTGGTGTATGTACTTTTATGTGATGTTGTTTAACATCTTGGTTCTCGAAGAAGAAAATGGCATTGGCCATATCAATAACCGAAACCGAATATGTCTCTGCCGGCAAAGCATGCCAACAAGCACTATGGATGAAACAAGCGTTAGTTGACTACGACATTCATCTTAGTGACATAGCCATTTTATGCGACAACAAAGGTGCTATTGACTTAAGCAAAAATCCGGTGTTGCACTCTCGTACCAAGCATATAGAGATCCGTCATCACTTCTTAAGAGACAATGTTCAAAAGGGGAACATTTCTATTGATAAGGTATCTTCTGAAGACAACATTACGGACGTCCTCACCAAACCGTTGAGGCGGGAACAATTCAATTTGCTTCGTCTTGGTCTAGGTCTCATGGAAAAATTGTCATAATTTGTTTCTCAATTCTACAAGGTATGCAAACATTAGCCTTACCTTCTTTTCTGAGTCTAGGATCTCTATTTCACACACAACTCACAAACAATATAGGGGTTTTTCAAAATTCAAGGTATATTTTTTTTCTTTTCAAAACTAAAGATAAATTTCCTTTTTATACAAGAAACTTTTCGAAATACTTTCTAAAATGATACTTCTCCCCTTATCACTTTCCTAAAAACATTGTCACGTCTAGGAAAAAACCTTTTCATTATTAATACAAAGTAAAAACCCGTTTTCATTGCATCTCATGTCTTTTGAATGCTAAAGAAAACACATAAGTAATATGTGTTTACGGGTACATTCATTTAAGCAAAAATGAATTAAGGAGCACTCGGGTTATCTCAGATAGTAATATGCTTTTTCACTTCTTCGTTTATTTTTCTATTTTTAGAGTCGAGATAACCGCAACTACAAATGGTTTGCATATAGGCACACACTAGGCACCAATGTTTCCAAAAGGAAAATTTTGAGTTGCCTGAGATCACTAGTACCACGGATCCCAGCATTTACGCTGGACGGTTCCCTAAAGGAACGTATCCGTGAGAACCTTGGGACAGAAGCAAAATATTTCTTCTATTTTTCTCACTTTGGCTAAAAACCTTCATATTTTCATCATTTTAGCTCTTTCAATAATGAGTATGTTACTTAATGCTTGTGCTCTCATGATCACATGCCTTAAATTCATATTAAATCATTAGATTTGACTCCACATTTTGGTTTTGGCATTTACTCCAGTGCATTATTTTCTCTATAAATAAGGTTCCAAAATGCTTGCATATCCATCACTCTCAACCTCACAAACAATCATCATCATGTCATCCAAAAGATCTTCCAAAATTGATGTACCACCTAGTAAAAACAATCCTCTTCAAGAAATCCAAAACTTTATCCTACCACCTTCCGTAGTGCCACCAACCAAATCTAGAAGAACCGCACGGATTAACATCCGGCCTTGTTGTTTAGCCAAACCATTGTCAAAAAGTCCATCACCAACTACTCACTCACCACCAAATGATTCCATTGTAGTACCTCCATCATCTCCAACAAGCACATCACTACCATCACCAATCGAGTCTCCAACTAAAATCACCCTATCAGAACTCCTTAAGACTCTGAAAACAATCCCACTACCCGTGTCTAGTCCACCACCCACATCATTTCAACAAACATCTAAGTTAAACCCAAAAGAACTAGTCTTTTTAACACCACCAACATCTCCAAACACACTTTACAAAGATCTTGCAACTTCGCCACCTTTAACCCCCATTATCTAACAACAACATCTAGGTTCTTATATTCCACCACTCACCAATATAATGGACTTTGATCCATATTTTCCAACTTTTCCACCACATATTCCGCCTTCCACAAATCAAACTTACCTGAAAACCATCCACACACACTACCCACATCATTTACATTGTGAACATTGTCAATCCACTAGGGAACTTGCAATGGAAATAAGGGATGAGATGCGATTCATACTTAACCACATCCTTGATCGCATCAGCATCATCACTCACCAAAAATTCCATAATTAACCTTATGCAAGCATGGAAGGAATGATATTACTATTTTCTCTATTTTTTTAGTCATTTTTAAAGAACAAACCTTGTTCTTAGTTTTTACATTTTTGTATGTGGCCTATATACCACTACACTTTGTCATTTTATTACAAGGCTTTGTTTACGTACCTTGGCTTTCCATCTTGTTTCTCGTCCCATACAAGATTTTATTACATGTTACTACTAACCTTTTCTTTGTAGGTATTATATCTTCTCACTTGACTCCCAATTCTTGGGGGAGCTATTGCTTCGTGGATTATACTATTTTGTCCACACTTTATTTCTTCGCTAGGTTCGCTTTTTGTTTCGAAAAAAAAGGGGAGAAGAAGTAAAACTTATATATGCTTTCAAAACATACATCTAATCTTAGGTTTTACTCATCATAACATTATGTTTTGTCATCAACAAAAAGGGGGAGATTGTTAATACAAATAAACCGTAAAAACTTTTATTCATATTTAGCGATCTCTTTGTGTTTTGTTGATAACAAATATAAATCATAAGTAAAATTATCAGAATACATGTTATTTTTGTAAAGCATTTACATATAATCATTTAACAAAAATTATTGTAATAATTCATTTATTGTAATAGTTTATTAGGATGGGTAATATCCAAGACCCATGACCCATACCCATTGAGCAAATCCATAACCCATAACCCAAGACCCATGATCCAATGTCTAGATACATTGTATCTATTATGGGCACCAATGAACTAAAGTCCATGACCCATGATCCATGACCCATAACTCAAATAAGGAGGAGCGTCCACGGATCCCTGGGATTACACTGGACGGATCCCTGGGATTACACTGGACGGATCCCTCAAGTAAGGGATCTGTGGGATCCGCGGAACAGTAGAGTTTTCTTGCCTATAAATAGTGAGCCATTTCTTCATTGTTACTCAGTCCTCTTCTTACAAACTCTCTCATATATTACTTCTCTCTTTTAATCCTAGATCTATTGATCTATCTAGTAGTTCTTCTTTCTTTTGTTGTGATTCTCATATAGGTCCTTCTCAAAGGCGAGATCACGAGATACTACAAGTCATCCAAGCAAGGGGTCCTTGATTGATTTGTTCCTCCGCAAGATTTCTGTAGCAAGATCTTGTATTTCATATTTCACATAGTTGTTGTGTTATAGTTGTGTTGGTTTAGTCCGCCGTGTTAAGGACTCGGTATTTAGCTTTGTACCGGAAAAAGTGTAAGCAACGTTGTGAGGCTTCTCCGCCGTGTTGAAGGAGCTTGTTGACATAGTGCTTGAACTCTCGAGTAGGTGACTCGGGGAGTGGAGTAGGGAAAGGAAGGTGTCCTTGTAGCCGAACCACTATAAATCGGCTGTATCATTACTTTCTATCCTTTACTTTACTTGATTTCATTACTTACATTACTTATTGCTTTATACTTTCTATCCATCTATATGAATTCACATAAGATCGAATCTAAAGTTTTTGAAACTAACTTAAAATCAGCAAAACTATTCAACCTCCCTTCTAGTTTTCCACAAACATCACACATAAAGTACTAGAATCACAAATTTAATGCATTTAATTATTTATTCGTCATTCGTTTCATCTTCATCATCAACTTCAGTGGTGGCCCTAGCGACGCTTGTAGCTTCATCGAAAGCGAGTTCTTCTTCAGAATGATTGATTACATAACCCTCTTCCACCTCGACCTCTTGTAATTTTTTTTTGTATTCCATCGGTTCTTCAAGTATTGAAACGTGTTGTATACGTTTTTTCTCATCTAAATAATCCATCAAGAAAATAAACATCTCCAAATATATAGGTGTGAGTTTTGTTCTTCTTACCGATAATATCCTTCCACTAGTAGAAAAAGCGGATTCCGAAGCAACGGTAGAAGCTTGTACGCTTAGTAAATCCTGGGCCATTGTGGCTAGAACGGGAAATTGAGGTTTCCTTTGTTTCCACCAATTCAAAATATCAAAATTCTTGAACTCTTCGGGTGTGATAGTGTTTAACCAATCGGTTCCCGTATATCTCCCATATTCGTTGCTCGATAAATTCTCACTCCTAGCCCGTTTACCGCTTTCTTGTCTTAAATTTGAAAATAAGTCCAAATTCGGATCCACATTTAAAGCCGAATTCCAAATCGTTGAAGCCGAACTCTGTTAGGAATTAGAAATTCCAGGTATTAAAGAGTCGGTCACCTCAAGTATATGTAATCGTTAGAAAGCTCGTAGTCATAGTAATATTTAGTTAAGTAGTATTTAGTTAAGTAACACCGTGGAGGACGGACGGGTCTTTACCCACTGTATGCCTGATCCACAGCCCGATGTGTGGCGATTTATGTAAGACTATAAATACTCTCTACCTCCCAAGGTAGAGAGTTGGAGCTCATAATAATATCTTTCACTTTCTCTCACTAAGTTCCCTAAACCTCTAACTTTCTCTCTCTAGAATTCCATCTATATGCTACTTTGTGTTATGGTTTGATGTGTATGTGAAAAGTTATATCTTACAATTGGTATCAAGAGCCATGGTTAGATCATATCGTGCACATCTTTGGATTTATAGTGATTTTTAGGTGGTTTTTGAGTTTGAAAAAGTTTAGTGGTTTTTGCATCATTTGGTTGATTTCTTGTGTTAAAGTTTGAATTTTGTTGGTACTTTTATGTTTAGAATCATCAAAAGTGTTTAGGTTTTCATTTGGTAAGCTTGAATCATCTTGGTTGGGTTGTGTTTGGATTGAAAAGTGAGGTTTATATGGTTTTTTCAAGCTAGCTTAACTTTAGTTCACGGAATATTTTCTTGGTAGCTGACTTGCTTCACATTTTTGTAGCGACTTACATGTTGTTGGAGCTAGCGAGTGAGATCTAGCGAGTTAAAGTACAAGTAGTGGATTCTCCACTACGGGTAGCGACTTGTGGTAGCTTACTTGGTCAGTAGAGTTGAGTTGCTCTTTTTAGCTTAATTTGTGTCTCTAGCTTACTTGTGTAGCGAATTCTTGCCAAAAATTTGGTTAGCGACTTGGTCTCAGTAGCGAGTTACTACTTAGCGACTTGCTTTTCTCACAAGTTAGCTTAACTTGGGACTCTAGCTACTTAGGGGTGTAGCGAATTAAGGGTTAGCGACTTAGTGCATTAATTTCTAGCGACTTAGTGCATTATCTTCTAGCGATTTAGTATTTTATCTTCTAGAGTCTTGAGTGATTGTTTACGGTTTTCTCTTGATTCAGTAAAATCCCGTGAAAGAATCTATTTCCCGGTTTAATCATAGAGTTATAAAATCCCGTGCATTCTACCACATCATGTCTTACTCTACTGACCCAAAGGATTTCAAGTGCTTAAATTGTATGATGCTGTGGACAACAATGATAAAGTATGCTACTCTAAACGGTTAAAGATGTTTGAATTGAACAATGAGGATGTGAGATCTTCATGTTCCGAAAGTACAATGAGAATGCCATGCAAATGGAATGCAAAGCATTGAGCCATATCATCTACTTCATCTCGCACCTCATACAATGTTATCCATAGCCGGGGATCGAACATGTAGTGCTCTTTTCCGCCAAGACTTACCTACATTGACAAGAAGCTTGCTGTTGAACTTAGAACACTTAAAGCTGCAACTTACCAATAAAGAGGTTCAAAAGGATGGTTCCAATGCAGCTCTTCAAGTAATCTACAAACAATTTCACCATTCATCGATGGGGAATATTCAAATAGAGATGATCAACACTTGACTGGAATTTCCTTCAAAAACATATTGGAATGGAAATTCAGGAATTCATTGAGACATTTATCCAACTCATGGATAATGTGAAAAAGTACATTGAAGAATCTGCTCAAAAGAATGAAGACGTGAATGAGTGTCAGTGCGGTTGAAAGATTGTTGTGATAAGTTGGGTAATGTATATGTTGAAGAATCGGGTGTTGCTGAATGCAGAATGTCGATGACAACAAAAAATGATGAGTCGGATAATGGAAAAATGGAATCTTCGTGCTCAAATTCACAAGAGAGAGAGGTGCACCGGACACAACCTGTGCAAGTTAATGCAAAGGAACGCTCCATGGAAGCTTCGGATGTACCCAAGATAGAGATGCACCCGTACCGCCTGTGCATGTCAAAGCTCAGGTAAGTTGCATGGATGTTTCTGCTGTACCTAGTTGTGCATCTTCTACTCAAAATGATGATTATGAACTGCATGAGTACACTGCATTTGTGCCTGATGATTCCCTTACCACTGAGCTTAACATATATAAGGATCGGGTTGCTATTTATGAACAAATGCTAAGTTTGAGTTGACCACCCGTGAGCAGGAAATGGATGTCCAAATACGCACAACTATTAGAAAAAGTAGGTTTAGAGAAGAAGTATTAAAACAAGAGTTAAACTCCTTACAAGAAAAGCTTTCTAAAACTGCTAAGCAAAAACAAGAACTTCAAGAAAATGTTAAAATGCTTAAGCAAGAATTCAAGGCTAAGGAATCAAAACTTTTGAATGATTTTTCCAATCTAAAAACTTTGAAAAACAAGCTTGAAAATAAGTTGTACGTACAAGGGAATACCATTCAGACTGCTCACATGATCACTAAGCATAGAGTCTTAAGCGATAAGCATAGCATTCCCCTTGTTGAGGAACCTAATCCAGAGGTAATTAAAAAGGCTAGAAATGCTCATAAGGTACTGTATGATGGTAATGAGATCCTTAAACCTAGACAGAAACCTAGTTGCGCTGAGTGCACAGAGGAAGATAAGAAATCGGATGAAGTCACTAGGGAGAAAATGAATAAGAAGCTAGAAGATCCGAAAGTGTAAAAAGAACAAAATAACGATAAAACCCCATGATTACACTAAGGAAAATTGGATATCCTTAAACATGTTTAAGCCTCGGACTCTATTGACCCCTGAACAAGTGTTCTGGAAAAAGGATATGGACTTGCAAAAAGAAAATCTTGTTGAAAAGAATCCCCCTTGTAGGAAATTCCTAAAGCGACTGTGTATCCTCCAAATACACCAATGCATTTAGTTCCTAGAACTATTGCCACTAAGAGCAAGACCTTAATCAGTCAATATGTTATTCTTCAACTATTTACCGATTTTGAGAAAACTTGTAAGAAAAGGATCACACCCATTGGGATAACTGAAGGGGAAAGGGGTTTTGAGCAAATGAAAGAATGTTATTTAACTGAGGTCATGCCTTTCTTTAAACAACTAAAAGATCATTTTGAGAGTCTTAAAAAGGGGATAAAATCAGATATTAAAGAAATGGAAAAGGAATTTGATGCAATGGTAGTTGAAGTTAGTGATTATGAGCGTGCACTAAAATATAATGAGATTGAGAGGAAGAACTTGCATACCTTAAATGAGACTCTTATTCCTGAATGTGTTGCTCAAGATATCTTTTTCACCGCTTCAAATTGCTCTATTAATGCTTCCAAATTTCATGAACTATCTGTGGCTCTGAAAGTCTCCCATGATCGTGTCATTGAGCTTGAAAAACTAATTCTAAACTAAACGAGAAAATTGAACTGGATGATCACGACAATTTGGTTAAACATTTTTCTAAACTAGAAGTTGAGCATTTTAATTTACAACTCAAATATCAACATCTCAAAGAAAATGTCAAAACTTCAAATATCAAGACATCTTCGGATGCTCCAGAGTTTGATGCAGTTTTCAAATTAACAAACGTGATGAACGATTCAAGCTCGGCAACACGATCGAGAAAGTTGAAAGCCTAAATATCTCAATTAAAGGGTCAAACGAACAATATGACAGGCTCCCAAATGCCTCCTCCTTTAGATTCTCGAATTCTCAAACGTTTCATCTTCAAAACTTAGTAAATGCTTTACAAAAGGAAAACGAAAGTTTTCTAGAAGAAAATGAAAAGGTTAAACGACATTTTAAAGAGTTATATGATTCAATAAAGTCACCCGTGACCAAAACAACGAAAAAATAACGTCTTTACAAAAGGAAATTGAGAATCTGAGAAGTCGGGAAAATGGGAAACTGCCACTTGTTTTCAATAAGAATGTTGTCTCAAAATCACCCTTAGATTGCAAATACACTGTGATGGTTAAATATATTCCTCCTCATCTTAGGAATAATGAACATGCTTTTCATGACTACTGTGCTCACCTTAAGGATAGTCTAGAATGTCTCCGTGAGATTGTCGAAGAGGATTTCATTAACAAACCTCTTGATAGTGAAATTAGGTTTGCTTGCCTCCAGGCCAAACGATCTCAAGAGTTGCTTGAATGTGTAATTGCAACATGTCCAAAACCCTTAGGTGAAAAAGGCAAAGCTGTGAAGCCTTGTTCTATGCCTAGTGCCAAACAGGAAATCCGTTCTATGCCTAAAGCCAAGCATGTGACCCTTGATATGCCTTGTTCCATATCTAAATTCAAGCAAGCAACCTGTGATGTGCCTCCTAGAATTTCAGATCCCAGCACTTCTAGACCAGGAATGCAGAAAGTAGTGAAGCCATGTAATGTTCCCATCGTTACTTCTACAGATGTTAAGATTGACACTAAAGTTAGCGGGTCAAAACCTAGAAGCTATGCAAAGAAGGATAGGATTACGCAAACTAAAAGTGTTCATGATAAGGAAGTGAAAGAACACCATAGGGACAAGAAGTTTGATTTGAACAAAAAGAATCGTGTTAGTTCTAGTATTAGCTCTAAGCTTACTAAAATTAATTCGAGGCCTTATGCTCTCTGCAAAACATGCAAAAAATGTTTAATTTCTGGTAATCATGATAAATGTGATGTGTTATTTCGAGGTCTAAGATTCATAACCCGTTAAGAAAGTTTGGAGAGCGAAACAGATTAAGCAATCCTAGAAACCTAAAGGGAAGGTTTTTACCAATGTAGGATTTCAGTGGAAGCCAACAGGTCGAATATTCACGAATGGCAAACCTTGCCCCTTAACTAGATCCACTATGCCTAGAGTAGTGCTTGTTAAGGTTTGGAAGCCAACTGGTAGAACAATCCCATTAAGCACAAAATGTCCCTCGACTAAGTCTGATGCTTCTACTAGTTTAGCTCCTAGTGACAATGACATTGCACCTAGGGTTTCTGCTGATTCAAAGATTGTTTGTGCTAACCAAAAGGACCCCATGAGCACGTGGGGATCCAATGTTTCCAATTCTATGTCTTCGTCTGTTATCCAAAGCGGTCGCAAATCGTCCCCTTGGTATTTGGATTCGGGCGCTCTAAACATATAATTGGGCTCTAAACAATGACGTCTGCATTCACATCGTTCGGCCTCGTACTTCATCATTATGGCGTCTGCAGATAACACTTCAGGCCCGTTCTTCAAAGAAAAGAAAAGTGTATGCTCTTACTGCGCGCTTTATCTTCAGCTAAAGAGAAATTCTCTCATGAATGGCCATACTCATGTACATTCTTCATCAACAAGCTTCATGTTTTTCCATGCTCATTCAGTCATCAAGTGGATCTACGTTCATTGGTGTATTCTCTTATTCTCTTGTTAAATCAAAAATGGCAACTTCGGATGCAATTTTTGAGGGGGAGAAGAGTGAATATACTACATGATGATGGATGTTTGAATAATGGTTATACGACTTAATTTTTGATGATAATGAGTGTATATTCTTTTTGATGAAGAGTGAATATACTATGGATAATTGGGAATCAATATTTGGGATTCATTGTCTTTCAAAGATATGTTTGATGAGTACTTTTAACCTCCGACGAATGTTGATCATCCAGCTTCTGAAGCTCATGCTCTGGTTTCTATTGACTCAACTGGTTCACCATCTAAGAAGTACTTCTTGGAATTCTCAAGAAACCTATCTCCAGTTATTCCTCAAGGCGTTGATAATGATTATCATAATATTGCAGTTGCACTCATGAATAATGATCCGCTCTTTGGTATTCCTTTGCCAAATCTTCACGGATTGTTGTTCATGGATAATGATCCGCTCTTTGGTATTCCTTTGCCAAATCTTTACGGATTATTGTTCCTCTCATTGTGCACGCTATAAATCAACCACATGAACATTAAGGAAAATGACTACCTTATTCGCTCGAAGACATTTGTGGTGAATCTTCCAGATCGGTCTCTACATGTATACCTTTAGGAAGAATGCATTAATGTCGAGAAATCATTTGTTCCGGTTCAAATTGTCTACTTATGGGTTGATAAAGATAGTCAGAGAGAGTTTCTATCGCGATGGTCCTATGGCTCTGGACAATCCAGTTCAGAACCCGCACTTCAAACCAGTCCCATTGGTTCATCCCTTGTTCCAAATCCCTCTCAAGACTCCATATGTACCTCCATCAGAAGATGATTTAAGGAAATTGTTTGATCCAATGTTTGATGAACACTATGAAACAAATCTAATGAAATGTCAAATCCATCAACGAGGTGCTCATATCCCTATGAATGAAGTCAACCCTTCAGCTCAATATCATTAAGTCAAGAAGCATGCCGATCACTCTGTCTCATCATCAAATCATCTATCTTCAAATGTACATCATGGAACTGTTTCTAGCATCAATGATGAAGTTAATCCCTTTGCTACTCCTGAAGATGCTCCATTTGAAAACATGTATTTGCTCCTGAATCTTCATCGAACCATCTTCTTGGAGACATCGACTCGCTACTTTAGTCCCTCAACTACTGCCACATGAACACCTCAGTAAATGGACTCACGATCATCCATTGGACAACATCATTGGAAATCCTTCTCATCCTGTATCCACACGGAAACAACTTGCAACAGATGCCTTATGGTGTTTCTTCAACTCCGTACTTTCTAAGATCGAACCAAAAGATGTTAAAACCGCCATGAATGAAGACAGCTGGTTCAATGCCATGCAAGATGAAATTCATGAGTTTGATCGACTTGATGTATGGGAGTTAGTACCTGCCCAGACGTGCTATGATTATAGCACTCAAATGGATCTTCAAAGTAAAACTTGATGAGCATGGTGATGTGTTGAAGAACAAGGCTCGTTTAGTTGCTAAAGGATATCGTCAAGAGGAGGGTATAGACTTTGAAGAATCTTTTGCTCCTGTTGCTTCGAATCGAGGCAATCGAATCTTTCTGGCTAATGCCGCTAGTAAGAACATGGTAGTTTATCGATGGATGTGAAGACGGCATTTCTGAACGGAGATCTTAAAGAAGTCGTCTACGCCAGCCAACCTGAAGGATTTGTGAATCAAGAGCATCCTACTCACGTTTATCGTTGAAGAAGGCTCTTTACGGTTTAAAGCAAGCTCCAAGGGCATGGTATGATACACTGTCAAAGTTTCTTCTATCAACCGGATTCAAGAAAGGAGCATTGATCCTACATTGTTCACCAGGAAGTCGGGCAAACATTTAACTCATGTTCAAATTTATGTTGATGATATTATTTTTGCCTCGACCGACCCAATGGAATGTGATCGTTTTTCTAATGAAATGAGTTCAAAGTTTCAAATGTCAATGATGGGACAAATGTCATTTTTCTTGGGATTACAAATTTCACAAAGTCCGGAGGCATTTTCATTAATCAATCTAAATATGCACATGAGATTTTAAAGAAATTTGGATTTGATTCAAGTGACCCTGTTGACACCCCCATGATTGATCGAACCAAACTAGATGAGGACCACTCGGGATCATGATTGACCAAACGAAATATCGTAGTATGATTGGATCCCGATGTACCTCACGACTAGTAGACCGTACATCTTGTTCGCTGTTTGCATGTGTGCTAGATACAGGCTAAGCCTACTAAAAAGCACCTTGAAGCGGTTAAGCGGGTCTTTCGGTATCTCCAAGGAACCATCAATATGGGACTATGGTACCCGAAGGACACCGGTATGTCACTAACGGCCTATGCGGATGCGATCATGCGGGTTGTCAAGATACACGCCGAAGTACATCCGGAGGTGCTCGGTTTTTTGGTGATAAGCTTGTGAGCTGGTCTTCAAAGAAGCAAATGAGTACTTCTATTTCCTCTACAGAGGTGAATACATAGCCATGTCATCTTGTTGTGCTCAAATCCTATGGATGAGATCTCAATTATCGACTATGGCTTTGAATTCAACAAAATCCCTCTTTACCGTGATAATAAAAGTGCTATTGCTCTCTCATGCAACAACGTTCAACACTCAAGAGCAAAGCATATCGACATTCGACATCATTTCATCAGGGAACAAGTGGAAAAAGGTGTGGTGGAACTATATTTTGTGAGGTCTGAATATCAGTTAGCGGACATCTTCACCAAAGCTCTTCCAAGAGAACGTTTTGAGTTTATTCTTCCACGTCTTGGTTTGAAAAGCCTTCAACCAGAAACTCTCAAACGTCTTCGGGAGGAAGACGAGGAGTAAAGGTCTATCTTCATCTATCTCTTGTAAATATTTATTCGAAAAACAAAATAGAAAAATATAAAACTTTCAAAATCCATAAAAATTTGAAAAATTCAAAAATCCTCAAAAATATTGTCATTTTGTCATGTTTTTCTCGATTCGATAATATCTACGGTCTTTGTGCTGTCATTCAAAGAATGACACGGGACTTTAGATGTTGTTCGAATTTTATCAAAATCAAAAAATATTTTTTGGGAGAAAGAGAAAATGGTTTATTGTCATTTTCAGGCAATAACCCGGTTTTAAAAGAAAGAACAGAGCCATGTTTTATCATGTTTTCAAATTCCATGCTCTGATTCTATAAACATTTATCTGAAAACTAAATGCTTTGAAAAATAACTCGGTCTCTATTTTTGATAATCATCAGGACTTATTTGTCAAAATCTCTATCTCTCAATCAACAACCTATGTCATTGATTGAGGGGGAGAATGATTTCAATTAAATTAAAAAGTTATTTGGCATTCAATTGTTTTCAAAAGATAATCATGCATGTTTAACCAATGGAGTTTAAAATCTCAACATCAGATCCTTATCGGTTAAAACGCTTTCATAATCAAGTCACAATTCTCCTTAAAAGCTTTCAAAATCAATTTAAATCTACAGAGATCACAAATCTCAAATGTTTTGATAATTGTGATCGGGGGGGAAGTTGTGATTTAAATAGGATTTAAACTGATAATTCGATAAATGGTTTCTTAAGTGATTAGCATGTTTGCCTCCCCATAAGTGACAAACGATTTCAAATTTTCCATGCACATGTTGAGGGGGAGCATCTATCTTAAACCTATAATTTGAAACGTGATCATTTATCTCAATGTGCAGATTCCCTCTAGTATGTGTAAAACTCCTTTCAAACCTAGAAGCACATATTGAGGGGAGCAAAATCATGAAAACCTCATCCTTCCCCAAAATGCTTTATCTACTTGATTCGATTTGGGAAGTGATGTTGATATCTTTAGAAAATGGTAATCAAAGAAGTTAATTCTTTCTCTTGCCTCCGTGTGCAAAACATTTTCAAATACTTGATGCACATGTTGAGGGGAGTTCTCGTTCTAAAAATATCAAAAACAATTCAGGTACAAAATGCTTTGATAATATATCACAAGTATCCGAATTGATTTTCAAATGGTTTTCAATTGGTTCCAATGGCAGATGAACAATACCAAATAGACCGACCAACTTTACTTTATGTACGGTGATATAAGGATGATAAGGTTAGGTATTGGTTCCCATGATCCGCCGGAACCGGAGGGATCTACCCAGGGACAATCCACTAGTTAGTGTAGAGTTCTTAGGTATGATGATAAAAGGAGAAAAATGAGATATGGGAAGAGTGCGGACTAAGACTGAGCTAGTATTGGAATAAACCCAACAAGGTTCTAGCTATGAAGTCTCGGTAAGCAATGAAGGGGTTGAAGAATTAAAAGAATTGAATGAGAAAAGGGTGAAAACAAATAGCCCTCCATTTATTCAACCTTAGGGCGAATACCGGGTTCAATTCATATGCTACTGGTGGTTACATCGGTATTGAAGACAAGACGTCATGGACCCAAAGTGACGACCGCACTTCAACTTTCCAAACCACTCAAGTTCCTCTTAAAAGGACTTGTTTCATTCTCACGGGAACCGACATTATCTATCGACTTTCTCTTAGAGATTGTTGATATTGAAGAAGGAGACCCTCTCCCTAGTCTCCGATATAGGATCCAAATATGCACAAATTGAGTCTAGAGCCACGAGATCATCAATGAATCTCATTAGGACACTTTCAATGAAGACTCTCTGTTTCACACAATGTGGAAAGAGAGATTATATCTTGAGTCCTACGCATTATCCTTGTGGTATTGCCGAACATCCGAGTGATATGTAAACATATTCACAATGAAGATGGAAAGCCTTCTGGAGCCAACATCTAACAAGCTCTTGGTAGGTGGCATGTGAGATCTATTATACAGATCAACCATGTGACAACTGAACGGAAACAATGGGGCGATTCAATCTTTTGAATCAATCCTGGTTCAAGTTATGGATTGACGGATACCTTTGAAAAACCGGTCTTTGTGCTTTAAAAACTCTTTTCATTAGCACGTCGACCGTGTACTAATTTTTCAAATCAAAAGGTGTTTTATGATTGATAATTGATTTTCATTAAAACCTTCGTTATATTGCAAAAACAATTTCTATTGAGCAATACACGATTGTTTTTCAAATCTCTTTTCATCAATCGGTGGACGTAAATTCGCTGGTTCACTCACTCCGTGTTGTCTTCTTTGAGACGTTCGGTTTGAGAACAGCTAGAGCAGCTGCGAAACCCTGTCAAGGAAATTCTTCGAATTATACCGATCACAGGCACTTGTACTTGATCAACGGGGAATCGTGGGCCGTGTACCTCAATTCATCGAAAGTGATCAAAGACACTTTCGTGCGCTTTATTGCTAACTGTCTTATGCAGGTACACCCCGACGCTTTGCGTGATCGAATGAAGCGGTCAATACATAGCCGCATGCTCACCTAACACATTCATCTCAAAAGAAATCATGATTAGTGCATCAATGACTCGGATATTTTCACTCCATGCTTCGCTACTGCTGCCAATATCATGAATCAACAAATGCTTCCGCTACTCTGATGAGAAGATATCATGATTCCGAATGTGAGCATGTCGGTCCTAAAGTCACAACATCACATAATACCAACACCACAAAGGATGTCACGAGATTTTTGATGGTGATAATCTCAAATGAAGGCTCAAAATTATTATCACGTGGATCAGTAAAAGACCTCCACTTGAAGTAACCAAACATGCAATGTGAAGAATCAATGACTACGAGCTTAGGAACAAAGGACTACATCAAGAATGCAAGAACAATTGTTAATGTCATATCTGTTTGTATTCAATGTAATTTTAGTGCATGATTGAGGTGACCTCCTTAGGGGAGATTGTTAGGAATTAGAAATTCCGGTATTAAAGAGTCGGTCACCTCAAGTATATGTAATCGTTAGAAAGCTCGTAGTCATAGTAATATTTAGTTAAGTAGTATTTAGTTAAGTAACACCGTGGAGGACGGACGGTCTTTACCCACTGTATGCCTGATCCACAGCCCGATGTGTGGCGATTTATGTAAGACTATAAATACTCTCTACCTCCCAAGGTAGAGAGTTGGAGCTCATAATAATATCTTTCACTTTCTCTCACTAAGTTCCCTAAACCTCTAACTTTCTCTCTCTAGAATTCCATCTATATGCTACTTTGTGTTATGGTTTGATGTGTATGTGAAAAGTTATATCTTACAAACTCGTTCCCACATTTGTTGTACCATATTTTTCATAATAAAAATCAAGTAAACGTTTCAAATTATATTTAAACATGTCTTGTGCTTTTGTTACATAAAAAGGGTTTATTTGATGCAAATAAAAAATCGTTAGCAATCTTATCGATAAGATATTCCACCCCGCTAATGTTCAAATATGGGTTCATTGTGGCGGAACAAGTAATTACCGGTGTAATTTCTTCAAAATATTTTCTAAGTTCTTCTTTCATCGGTCTAACTATAGTCACAGAAGTGCACCATCATAATCGTATAATCCTAATTTTCTACACATCATAAAAAGTTGGTTGAGGACCAAATGACTCGTGGGATAATAAACACCCGATAACATAGTTTTTGCGGTTTTAAAAACTTAGAGTAATTCGGTTATTTTTTTTTAATAATATCCCAATTTTCAACCGAAAATGGTACCTAATCCCGACGCCTAGATCTAGAGCAAAGTTCATCATAAAAATGTTGTAACGTAAATTTTTGGCGTAAACCACAAATAAACATGTTATAAGTCGAATTCCTTCTTGTAGGAACGTCCCAATTTGGGGATAAAAAATGGAATTCTATTCATGACACAATTTTATATAATCCACATATGTTTTGCTTCCCGATTGAGAAATATCTTGTAACATTTTTCTAAGCTTCTCTTAAATTATACATTCGCTCGGTCGCTAGTCCGCTTTGCACAACAAGTTAATGATGTGTGCAATACATCGACTATGATAAAAAAATGCCATCAAGAGGTGGTCGGTATTTTAGTATTAGCTTTTTAACCGCATTTGTATTATTAGAAGCGTTATCAAATGATATTGAAAACACTTTTTTTTTCTATTTTAAACGTTTTCATAACATATCGCGATATCATAATTAAATTTTTACGCGTGTGCAGATATTCAAAGTTTTCAAAACCAATAGTACGTTTCATTATTTGCCAAGTATCAGGATCAACCCAATGTGCGGTAACACAAATGTACGAACCGGGTAAACCATGACCCGCCGACCAAACATCGGCTGTTAAGTTTATATTAGTTTTTAAATTATCAAAACCAAGTATTAGTTCCTTTTTAACCTTTACCCAAGATTTAATACAATCATATTTAAGAGTTTGACGACTTACATGATTATATAAAATCAAAGTTATATATTTTTTATTTTTAGAGGCTCATATTTTTAAACGGGTTTACGAGTTGATCTGTTTAATACTTACTTAACTCAAACACGATTTATTTATTAAACAGGTTAGACGGGGTGGCCTGTTTTTTACCAAACATGTTTATCCTCAACCTTAATTTGTTTAACTTCGTGTCAGATTTGTATTGTTTATCGTGTCATGTCGAGAACTGCCATTCCTAATTTGTGGTCTTCATTTTCTAGATCATGTATACAAGTTGAAGAAGAGACTATTTTTTCTAAAACAAGCACGTAGACGTGATATTTTAAGTCGACTTTGTTGGTGGTTATTATGTTATCACTCATTCTATGTAACTGAGAAATACGTAAAAAAAACAAAATAATAATAATAATAATAATAATAATAATAATAATAAATAAGAAAAAAAAACAAGCACACACACTCTTGTGAGCAGTGTTGGTGATTTTAGTGTCATCACTTATATTTTGTGTAATTGTGATTTACTTGAGATGAAGATGTCAAAAGTTGTACAAAGACTTGATTTAAACAAACAAACATAGTGATTAAATTCAACCAACCTCTCTTTTTATTTTTTAATCACAACATCAAACATTCACTTCAAATGTGAATACTGGTTTTGAATTCAAAAACTTACAAAGAAAAGAAACAAATTACAATACCAACGAATCAATCTTTGTGTGTGTGTGTGTGTGTGAGAGAGAGAGAGAGAGAGAGAGAGAGATTTTTGGTTTGGTATATTCGTGCGACACCATGAATTGTAAGAACAAAAGCTTGAGTAAATGAAAATAATTTATGTTCATTATAAATAAGGGCATGGTTACAGAATCTTGAACATTATCAACTAATAATACCCATTTGTACATTACGACTATATCAATCTCATTATAGAGGTTAAAGGTGAAGGATTTTATAAAGTATAGTTGTGGAATACTATCCCTAGTAATAACAAATGTTTATCTGCAAGTTATGAAGAGGAAGATCCCACTTGGAATAGGAAGTGTCTTCTAGAGGTGTAACCATTACCTATCACTACTACTAACCTCCCTTTTATAGACAAAGAGAGATACACTGTTAGTAGTTACAAGAATAGTAATAGCTAAAATAGAAGCGAACTGGAAGTAAGGTACACGTGCACTTGTGTTGCTAGGGTTGCTTTATTGTGATGATAACTATGGTACATGAAAGTTTCTTTCCTTACTCTCGATGAATCCTTATCTTCCCAAGGGTTTTCCCGCTTTGCTTTAGCTCAAATTACTCCCGCCTAAGCGTGGCTGAGTACTTCAGTCAGCTCCAAGAATACACTTTGCAAGTATGTTGAAGAAATACTCTGAGTGTATCTGATAAGTGAAACTGGTTCGTCTACATGGCTTAAGATGATAAGTCATTCTCAGATACCAAAGGGCATTTATCAGTCCTTGAAGTCTTAGGGGTTTGTCACTTCGCTGCCCTTTGTTTTAGCTGACTTCGATATCAGGTTACAAAGTTTTCATTCAGTTTTGGAATTTGTCTTTTGCAAAGCAAAATTGTTGCAGCTGAGAAGATATACAACATATCTGAGGTGTTTATCCTTAGATATGTGAACACTCAGTGATTCCCGTTAAACTGTTGTTCTTCCATGCAGTGGTCTTTCACCCTGACTTATCTGAGGTTCTCTCAAAGGTGTTTCTTCTTTGAGTCATTTGGATAGCTGATATAACAAGTGAGTAGGCGAGGGTCGAGGGGAAACATCCCCTCATGTGGGGTTTGGGGCTGCGCCCCAAAACCTATACGAATTTTGGGATTCTGGTATTACTCGTTTTTTCCTCCAACCGGTTTTTACCTCCAAAAGACACAACTCTTCTTAACAGGTGTGACTCATCCCGCCAACTATTTTTAACTGAATTTAACTAACTTTCGGTTAAGTTTTTCCATGATATATTGATCTCTTCCATAACACAGTAGATATAACAACTTTATGTGTATTACTTTGTCCTCTCGTGTCCGGAAACAAAGTGTGATTCTCTTAATTATCCAATTGAGGATTTCGTGTACTCGAGGAACATAGTGTCAAAATACTTCAATCTAAAAGTGATCTTTACACGCTTCAGAGAATATATCAGGATTATTACCACTCACACACACCTAAATTCTAACAATAAGTGCCTAAATAAGAAAAAATCACAGTTATTTGTGTAGAGATAAACTTTGCTGCACACACGGGTTAAATAAAATGAGTAAAAACTGGGTGCAACATATTACACTTATAAATGTGGACATGTTATGAAAATATGGTAAAACAAAAGTGTTCCAAGTTTTGTGCTTGGTGTTACAAAGAAATGCTAGGTGGATGATCAATTTTGCCAAATCTTATATGTACACTATTTATTCCATGACTAAGATAGGTTGTATAATACCATGTATGAAGAATGAATAGGAGTATTAGTATTATAAATACTATTCAAGAGTAATGAAAAACTTGCACCATTTGAATACACACAACTCTAGTGTTATTCATCTTATTATATCTCCCTTAAAGTCTACTTCTAGTTCTTATATTATAACATGTTATCAACACGAGGCTCTAATCGAGGAGATTAAAAAAAACAAAACAAGTATCCACTCTTGTCAAGGTAATTAATAAAGCGACAAAATTTCAAATATTGAAAAAATCAAATCTCCATCTCTTGACATAACTGGAGCAAATTATATACAATGGACAGCAAATGTTAAAAGGCATCTTAAATCAATGGGTGCTTTAGCAACGTTACATGAGAGCAATGAATGCTCAGAGAAAAACAAAGCTAAAGCTGATGTTTTCGTCCATCAACACATTGATGAAATGCTAGAATTCGAATATTCAAATTGTGATGATCCAAGTATTTTATGAAAAGATTTACAAAGCAGATTTGATCATCAAAGAGAAGTTTTAATCCCTTCTGCTAGAGATGAATGGAATAATTTAAGGGTCCAAGACTTTAAAAATGTTAATGAGTACACCTCTGCTTTATTCAGAATATGCTCAACACTTCGATTTTGTGGCAAACTGTTACTGAAAGAGATTTATTGGAGAAAACTTTTTCCACATTTCATGCTTCAAGCATAAACTTGCAACAAAAATATCAATTATAAAAGTTTTAAAAGATACTCTGATCTAAATGCATTTCTTCTTGTAGCAGAGAAAAACAATGATTTGTTAATGAAAAGTCATCAAACTCGTCCAGCAGGATCATTAGAACTTCCAGAAGCAAATGTTGTTAAGGGTAATGATACCAAAAACTCTAGAACATGAAATGCTAACCATCGTGGTCGTGGTCATGGCCATTATGACAAAAACAATGTTCATTGTCACAACTATTTTTGTAGCCGAAACAATACTTACCACCTAGATAATTATAATTTTCGTGGTTGTGTCGTGGTCATGGTCAAAGAAATAACAATTACCACGCTCCACAAGTTAATAATCCCAATTAGCAAGATAATGAAGTTGGTACCTCTCAAAATCATGAAGGATCTTTTTTCAGATGTGGAAGTGGCGAACCACTAGTCAAAAGCTTTTCGCACACCTTCACATCTATGAAAGCTCTACCAATCGTCTCTTAAAGGTAAAGAGAAAGAAGTGAACCATGTTGATCAATTTTACAATACAAACACTGAGCTGAATACCTCAGACTTTTTTAGTGGCTTGGAACTATGAAAGAAATGATGTTGGATCTTAATAACTATGTATTTTCCTTTCGTAACTTTGTCTAACTATGTTTAATTAGTTTTTCCTTCATGTAAAATAAATCAATAAATGAATCTTCTAATAACATCTTTTATATGCACTCATTATTTTGTTTTTATGTTCATATTAGAAGCTTAAAAATGAGTCTCAATTGAGCACATCATCAAGCAAATAATGGAGATCTATGCATAACATATAGTGGTGCCACACACACTATCCTTAAATCCAAGAAATATTTTTCAGAATTAAAACCAACAAAGGGAACCATTGATACTATTTTAGGTCCTACAAACTTAATAGAAGGAGTGGGAAAATCTAATTTAGTGTTACCAAATGGTATACAACTTTTGATAAAGAATGCTTTATTTTCCCCAAAATCCAAAGGAAACTTGCCAAGTTTCAGAAACGAATATCATAATGGATATGATACTCAGTCAGGGACTATTGAAAACAAAAAGTATTTGCATATCGTAAATGAGAATCACGTATTAGAAAAACTGCCAATGCTCCATTCTGGTTTGCATTATACACATATTAATGTGCTACAAGCACATATGCAGCCAAAGGAAAACATTGTGATCCTGGTATATTCAATTTATGGCATGACATATTAGGCCACTCAGGATCAACAATGATGAAAAGGATAGTCGAAAACACACATGGACATCCATTGAAAGATCAAAACTTCCCTAAGATAGATAAGGTACCCCTATGTACATCTTGTTATCTTGAAAATTTTATTGTAAGACCTTCACCACTTAAAGTTTAAAATGAATCACCTATGTTTCTTGAAAGAATTCAAGGTGATATATGTGGCCCAATTCATTCACCTTGTGGACCGTTTAGATACTTCATGGTCTTAATAGATGCATCCAGCTGATGGTCTCATGTCTCCTTATTATTAACTCGTAATGTGGCCATTGCAAAGTTTCTTGCTCAAATTATTAAATTATATGCACATTTTCTAGATTATACAATTAAAAGAGTGAGACTTGATAATGTAGGAGAATTCACATCACGTGCTTTTAATGATTATTGCATGTCTGTTGGAATTGTTGTTGAACACCAGGTTGATCATGTTCACACACAAAATGGTTTAGCAGAATCATTAATCAAAAGTATCCAACTAATAGCTAGGACATTACTAATGAGAATTAAACTCCCCTATATGGGGACATGCAATTTTACATGCGGCATCATTGGTTCGCATGAGACCAAGTGAAAATCATAACTACTCTCCCATACAACTTGCTTATGGCCAAGAACCAAACATTTCCCATCTCAGAATTTCTGGTTGTGCAGTGTACGTTCCTATTGCACCATCACAACACACAAAAATCGGTCCTCAAAAAAGATTGTAATTTATGCTGGATATGAAACATCTTCCATCATAAGATACATTGAACCTTTAACAGGTGATCTCTTTTCAGCATATTTTGTTGATTGCCACTTTGATGAAGCAATTTCCCCAGCATTAGGGAGAGTAAAGAAAAATCAAGAAAAAAGATGTCTCATGGTGTGAACCATCATTGTTATATCTGGATCCTCGAACAAAGCAATGTGAGACCGAGGTTCAAAAAATAATGCATTTACAAGAAATTACAAATCAGTTACCTAATGCATTTACTGATACAAAAAGAGTGACTAAGTCACATATACCAGCTGCTAATGCTCCAGCTCAAATTGAAATACAAAATAAGCAAGTTGACGATAATATCGCTCAAGAATCACAAAAACGGTTGAAACGTGGAGACTAATTGGTTCAAAAGATAAAAATCCTCGTAAAAGAAAAGTGCCTGAAAAGGAAACTGGCCATGAGGAAAGTATTCTCGATGAAACACAAAATATCAAAACCTCGCCCGAGGAAGAAATAAGTGATATCAATAAACAAATGTCAATCAATTATAGTCAAACACATATATTATGGGACCGAAACGAAATAGGAGATATTGATGAGATATTGTTGGGTTCAGTAAATACCCAAACCCCTTAAATCTAGGATTTGAATAGAAAATACCCTAAGTGTTTAGACCGTTAAATACTAACAGGTCACTGAGTGCATAGTCTCTCAGTGAGCCATCTTCAGGATACTCAGTAAGAGACGAAGAAGAAGTCTCTCCACTCAGTAAGGCGGAACTTAAATGGTGAAGACTGAGTCAAGAAGAAGATGGTGGATTCAGTGAGTGATGACAATAACTCACTGAATCCCTAAACTCCTCACCAACTACTTACACTGAAGACAAACTGAAGTAGAAGACTGAAGACAATGAAGACTGAAGAATGAGCGGGACAAGGCGGGATAAGTTCGAATCAGATAAGACGAAGTCCGTATCAACCAAAGTCAACTTTCCCAGAATGGCAAACTATCAGGCTCAGTGTCATCACTGACTTATGGAAAGCTACCTTGTCTCTTACTTGATATAGTCTTTGTAAACAGAGACAAAATACATCAGTATTTTGTCTTCTGCAAAATGTCAGTTTGTCACTTAGGATAGAGTTAAAACTCATACTTGTATAAATAGCATAAGAGATGGAGTGAAAGATTTAAGCTTGTGAATTGTAAAACACACACACACAAGCCATCTTTCACTCCTCCAAATACAACTCAGTCCCTGAGATAGCTCAGTGGTTCCATAGTAATTGTGCTCAGACTTAGCCTGAGCTTAGTGAGGAGTACCAACCCTTTGTCATTTCAATCCCAAGTACTATTCCGCAAGTACTTGGGTAATGTATTCTTTTTGATTGATTTCTAGTAAAGAATATTATGTTGAAAATTTATCATTGTGTTTTTCTTACATCTTACTTCAGTCATTGATTCACTATTATCTGTTTTTAATACTTAACTGTTTTATACGATAGTGAATAAGGAACAACAGATATTTTCTTATTCTGTAGCAAGTGATATTATGAGCGGAGATGATGATCCCGAACTAAAGTCTGTAATTGATTGTAAAGTCGACATGATTGGATAAATGGAAAGAGGTTATGCAAGCTAAATTAAATTCACTTAATAAACGAAAGGTTTTTGGGCCTATTGTAACCACACCTAGAGAAGTGAAGCCTGTAGGATACAGGTGGATTTTTGTACGAAAAAGAAATGAGAAAAATGAAGTTACGAGATATAAAGCTCGACTTGTAGCTCAAGGTTTTTTTCAAAGGCCAGGAATTGAATATGAGGAAACATATTCTCTTGTATGGATGCGATAACTTTCAGATATTTAATCAGTTTAGCAGTCTCTAAAAATTTAAAGACGCGTCTTAAGGATGTTGTTACGGCTTACTTGTATTGATCACTTGATAGCGACATATATATGAAAATACCGGAAGGATTTAAAATCCTTAAAACATTAAGTTCAAAACCCAAAGAAATGTGCTCAGTAAAATTACAAAGATCTTTATATGGGTTGAAACAATCTGGAAGGATGTCGTAAAATCGTTTAAGCGATTAATTGATTAGCAAAGGCTATTCAAATAATCTTATGTGTCCATGCATCTTTATTAAAAGGACAATGTTAGGATTTGTGATCATAGCTGTATACATTGATGATTTAAATATAATTGGGACAAATAAAGAAGTCCAAGAAGTTATTGTTCTATTAAAGAAGGAATTTGAAATGAAAGATCTTGGAAGGACCAAATATTTCCTTGGTTTACAAATTGAGCATATGCATAATGGAATAATTATACATCAATCAAATTACATTGAAATGCTCCTAAAACGATTCAATATGGACAAGGAAAATCCTTTGAGCACTCCCAATGGTTGGTAGATCACTTAGTGTTGATAATGAACCATTTTGCCCTTGGGAAGATGGTGAAGAAGTTCTTAGTCCAGAAGTGTCATACCTAAGTGCAATTGGAGCCTTTATGTATCTAACAAACTGTACTAGGCCTGACATTTCTTTTGCAGTTAATTTATTAGCAAGGTTAGTTCATCCCCCACCAAAAGACACTGGAATGGAATCAAACACATTTTTTGATATATTCGAAGAACCGTCGATTTAGGCTTGTTTTATTCTAACAATTCGAAAGAAGGATTGGATGGTTATGCATATGCAGGTTATTTATCAGATCCTCATAAGGCTAGATCCCAAACAGGATACGTGTATATGAATGGAGGTATTGCGCCTCATGACGTTCCCAGAAATAAACACTTATTGCAACATCATCAAATCATGTTGAAGTCATTGCACTACATGAAGCTTCTATAGAATGTGTATGGTTGAGATCTATGACGCAACTCATCTTGAGTTCTTGCGGACTAGAGAAAGATAGAAGTCCAACTTTAATCTACGAAGACAATTCAGCCTGTGTCTCGTAGATGAAAGAAGGATATATCAAAAGTGACAGAACAAAACATATATTGCCAAGGTTTTTCTTATATACACAAGATCTTATAAAAGATAATCAATTTGAAATGAGATATGTTCAATCTAGCAACAACTCGACGGGTCTTTTTACCAAGGCACTTCCTACTGCAATTTTCAGGAAACACGTTCACAATATTGGAACGCGACATGTTCGAACAATGTGACAGTTTACAGATGACAACATCATGGGGAGTCAACTACACGATGCACTCTTTTTCCCTTAGTTAAAGTTTTTTCCCATTGGGTTTTCTTTAACGAGGCGGTATTCTGAAGTTGAACTCCAATTTGAAAAATTGCCATCCAAGGGAGAGTGTTATGAAAATATGGTAAAACACAAGTGTTCTAAGTTGTGTGCTAGGCGTCACAAAGAAATGCTAGGTGGATGATCAATTTTGCCAAATCTTATATGTACACTATTTGTTCCATGACTAAGATATGTTATATAATGCCATGTATCAAGAATGAATAGTAGCATTATTACTATAAATACTACTCAAGAGTAATGAAAAACTTGCACCATTAAAATACACACAACTCTAGTGTTATTCATCTTATTTTATCTCCCTTAAAGTTTACTTCTAGATCTTATATTATGAGAGTTGATACTTACACCACCTTTTTTAATTCTTTCACCACAATGTTACACTGCTAATGCATATGTTACAAGGTGAGATATGTATAATTGTGATGAAAGAATAGAAAAAGGTGGTGTGACCGTGTGAGTATCATTAACGCAATTATTATAAATGCGAATCATTTGCACTATGTGGTGTGAGTATCATTAACGCAATTCTTATAAATGCGAATCATTTGCACTCTTATAAATGCAAACAAATGGATCGAATGGATCATTAACGCAATTCTTAGAAGGGCCTAGAATTTATCCCAAAAAAAAAAGCCTAGGAAGTTTGTTTTTCAGTTTACATACAGTGCACTATCATATGTTCAATGTAGTCTGAATGTGGTTTTTTAGCTCATCCTGTTTCTGTTTGTCTTTAAAAAAAAGGAATCACAGCGATTAGCAAGATACCTCAGTATGTATCTATGGGTACACTTGGTCAATAGTTCCTGATATTATTATGTTACTTTTATAAACCTTATGGCATCCACAATGTTATGGACATATGGTCGCAAATCCCTTGCAATCTGTCAACCATCTGTGGCCTTTTTGCAAAGCACTCTTTCGTTACACAAAACTCCCTTATTTGTACTTTACTTATTGATGCTACTTCTTATTGGTGCTAGTGCTGGAAACCTGCATAGATAGGATGGCATACTAACATTTACAACACAAATAGCAAAATGACAACAATTCCAATCTGTGGGGAAGTTAACATGTAAACATTTATATCCATACCCATACCAAAAGACAGACCGTGTTCAAATATACCGAGATTGTTGGTTGGATGTGAGTTTTTAGTTTCTTGAACTATCGTCGAATGCAAATCATTTGCACTCGTGGCATTTCAATATAATTTTCCATGTTTTTCACGTGTACACAATGAAGTTTTAGCAACACCTTGCGAAAGAACCAGGTAAAAATATTAACTTATGGCTTTATCAAAGTAACCTACACGATCTAAAACAGGAACACATGCAACAACTCCAAGACACACATAATTTTTAGGAAAGAGTAACACAAGGTACATATATCATTTAATCCACATTATCCAGTTTCACAAACAAATTTAACATGTTCCCCGCAACATATAGAAGATGGCAGTTCCGTGACTGGTCTGCTACACGACTCCAGCCCAGCAGCTTTGATTTACTCAGAGTTGGCCTGTCATAGAGTAGGTGTGATATAGTGAGAACATTCTACGCCACAAAGCTGTGTTTTAATATTTTTCATGAACAAAAATATACCAATGGTGAACGAGAATGAGAAATGCTCCGACTACGGCTCCTTCCTCGGATGCGGAGACGAGGCTGCCAGAAAAATAGTTCAGCAAGAAAAGGGGGGGTTGTGTTAGAACTAGATTCAGTTAAAGCTTTCAGAAGTAAATACAAGTAATTTGTGTCCCAAGACTTACAGATGGTGGTGTAGGAGACCTTGATGGAGACCTGCAAAAATTTCCATGAAAAATAAAAGAAAAAGAAGAAACCAATATATTAGCTTCAAACCCATAACGGTATGATTCAAAACATTAACAATAATATCTCCATGCATGTTCTGATCCAAGAAATTTCAATGTGATCCCAATATTAATACATACGCTCTTAATAGATTCCCCGCCAAACCTTTGATGTGCCAAATGGAATTGGCGATCCACATTGAGGGGAAACTGGTCATGATCAACAGCCTTCTCACTTGTATCCCGACAATAAAACAACAAACATTCTCAAACATAAACCATGGTCTGCAAAAGTTGTTTAAAATTTCCTTTTACCGCCCCATTACCGCTTAGCTTGCAATAATAACTTAGTAATAGTTATCTTGTTATTATCAAGCTTATTAGATGAAAATTATTTACCATGGCACATGCTACTTGCCAAACTCATCGATACCTTTACCTCTATAGCCAGTCAAGTCCCTAACATGCAATCCCCAGGCAGCCAACTTTGCGCCCAATTTCCCATCAAGCCCCTATGCCGTGGAATCCACATCTAGAAAAGAAACAAGGTAACCCTTCACAATCATGGCATTCAAAACCAAGACCACCCTTTCATATTTCAATCACAACTAAACACCCTTCCGCCTTTTATCGCAGAGAATAATATCTTTATTGGACAATCAAGAGCAGAAGAGAATTTACAAACGAGGAAAAACTTGTTTACAAGGGAATCACAATCAAACCCCCCGTCCACCTCTATCAATGTGAAAAGGATAATAAATTTATTTGAAAATCAAGAGCAGAAGAGTTTACAAACGACGAAAAACTTATTTACTAGGGACCCCAAGTTTAATCTTAATAGAAATCTAGTCTAGAAGATAACTTCACCCCGCACCTTACTCCTACTAGTCAGCATCAATGTAACTCTACTCCACATATAGAGCACATAATAAGCATGAAGATCAAGTATGGACAGGCTCCATACAAGTTGTAGAAGTAAATTTGGAAAAGAATTACTGTATTAAATAGGCTTATGTGTATCAACCATCAGAAAATGAGATAACCATACTCGAAAGAAAGTCACGCAACCCATCCAGTGTGGGAACCAATTATGCATGTATAAAATGAACATGTATGCCTTGCCTATGGCAATTTCCAAGTAATTTCATCCAGTGTCAGAATAAAATAAACGTTTCAATAACAATACACTGGAAGGACTAAATTGATGGTTGAAAGAATATGTTGAGTTGCTAAAGAAGTGGCTCAAGCGTAACTTGGCATAAGAAAACCGAAATACTTTATAACTATGGAAGGGGAATTTTAAACAAAGGCATAAGATAAATAAGAGTGAGGAGGTCTTGACGTAGTGCAAACAAAGACATGTTATGTATATTGCTTGTAAAATTCCAGTGATCTAGCAAACAGTGACCGCTAATTTACAAAAGGAGATGGTAAAAATGGCAACCAGATCTCCCAACATCCAATGAAATCTGCTTACAAAAATGTGTCCTAAAAATTTGGGACTATCTGACTAATATTGGAAGGTAGAAGTGGCAAGATGCAGTGGCGGACCCAGGATCTTAAAGGACGGGGGCAAAAAAAATTTTTGATAAAACTCATGATGCACTTTATTAAGAAGGTCCTACATTTTTTTTACACTAAAAACTGATATTTTTTTAAAATTAAGATAGAGATCTAAGGTTTTTACATTGTTTGGCTTTAAGGTGGGGGGCATTTTGATTTTGTGGTGGGGTGCACTTTAATAAAATGGTCCTAAAAAAAATTACACTAAAAATTGATAATTTTTTGGCGAAGCATGGAGGGCACCGCCCCCCCCAAAACTATATAAGTAGTTCCGCCCCTGGCAAGATGTATGGGTCAGGCAGTTGGGTGGTGATCCAAACGGGTTAGTGTTGAATCGGGTCACTTTTAGTAATTCGAAAGGACTGGGCCAGGTTGAGTAGACCCACAAACACTTTTATCATTGTACTATAAATTACGATCACAATCCAATATCATTACAATAATAATCTAATTCTTTAAATTAAACGATTTAAGAGGTATGTATCAAAAATAAAACACTAGTGAATATTAACCCGTTTGGCCCATTTAACCCATCCCCTTTCAGCAAAAAACAGAACCCATATCGACCAATGCATAAATAAGTCCTGTTTCAATTGCCACTTCTAACTAGATGCGAACTTCGAAAAATAAAGTGGTAGCAATATAGCAACTAAATCCCTAATTTATTTAAAATTAAAAAAAAAAAAAAAAAAAAAAGAAGAAGAAAAGAACGAAGCTATATTCACATTATTACAACCACAAGCTATAATGACTTCAAGGCGAAGTTTTCTTAGATTAAATACCTTGAAGCAGGGGTAGGAGATGACTCGGAACGGGGCCGTGAAGAAATAGATCTGGATCGAGACCTACGAGAATACTTGTCCCTGGGAGAGTAACTGCATGAAATTTTTTGTTATTATACAAATCATAAATCACTGCACGCCTACTGTGCTACACAAAAGAAAGGAACAAACCTTCTGCTCCTACTATCATAGCTATAGCTGCGGCTGGGACTTCTGCTTCTCGAATAAGATGGACTGCGGCTCCTGGAATATCTGAGCCTTCTATCATACTCCTCCACCTGTTGTCCACAAATCAGAAAATAAGTAATGATAGCAATTGCATAATACAGGGGTGTTTGCATTTGCTTTTTGTAACTAATTATAGCGATTTGACATCATAAAAACCAGTTTTTAATATTTGTATAAACATATTCTGCTTCTAAGAATTTGACCATTTTGAGGTCAGACGTCAGATAATCACTTCCTGATTATTCAGTTTCTTGCTAATTTTAAAAAAAAAATCCTCGTATTACACAAGGCGTGTATCTCTTAGTCTAAAAAATGTCTATTTCTTTTCAATAAATGAGTTAATTTCTGAGATAATTATAGCTTTAAAACATCAAAAGCTTGATTATTACAACTTCAAACAGCAAAATCCAATACTATCATCTACATCCCATTTTCTTTAACTTGTTATCTGACTTTGATTATGTAAAATGAGATGATCACTCTTAAAAACACACATCCATACACACCCCAAGAATACACCACCAGATATCTCATGACTTACCCGTATGTAGGCTTTGGAAAACTGGTTACGGAAAAGTGAGTCATCAAGTTTCCTTATCTAAAGCAAAAGAAAAAAAAAGAAATTAGACTTATAATTTCCATATGAATCAAACTGGGTCATTCAACACCACCCTTAAACCAGTAGCAAAAAAGCATATATTTATTTATGTAATGTAAAACAATTGTTTAAAACTGACCGCATATTTCATATCATCGTAGTTTGTGTAGTCCACAATCCCTCTCATGCCTGCATATAATAGAAATAAGCCTTACTGGTATTTGCTAGTAGACAGAAGAAAACTCTGCAACTTAATAATGGAAAGACACATATCAAATGAACAAGGTACACATGAACTTATTAGAATGAACGCCTTCTAAACCTAAGACAACAACTACCTCTGGTCATCGTCTAAATACAACCTACGAATGAGTGTCCTTTATCAGACGATATCCTGCTTCGTTTGGGTTATGCAAGAACATATTCATGATCAAGGTTGACCTTCAAAGAGAAGCACATGAAATATTAACATGATAATTGGTTTTAAATCTGGCAAAACGGGTTAGACAGTTGGGTAACTGATTAAGATAAGCAACTTTTGGTCTGGTCTGGTCAGGCCGGGGACCAGCTCACAACACTTTTGACCGCGAATTTAAAAAAAAAAAAAAAAAAAAAAATGATTAGTGTCAGACATGATTACTAATTCGAATTATTTCAAAATAATCTACTTATCTAATAAAACAACTTAGGATGTATTGTGCATCAACAATACACATTGGGTAGATTTCAACATTTTTGACGCGTTCACCTCATTTAATTACTTCAACCATACTTTATCATTATACCCAAACAGAATCATAACCCAAATCGACTCATTCATAAGTAAAATGAGTTAATATTGCCACCTCTAGTCCTACCTTTTACTAGGTAAGACACCACCACACATATGTATATCTAACAATCATGGTCAGTTGACAAGCAACGTATTATGGTAGGTTGAACAATATAAACATAAACTAAACTGCAATCAAGCAATATGATTATATTTGGCATTTCAATACTAGGTAACTTCATATATTGATCAGTAAAAAAAGACCTAGTAAGTAAACTTACCATCGCGATCACGGAAAACTTGAGAAAAACAAACATCCCCAGCTCGACGCATGTGATCCTAACAAAGCTCATTCAGTAATCCAGTTAGAAAAGCCAAAAACATAATTAAGTCATTTGTTCAAAGTATAGTGGTAGGGTTAAATGGCGTGTCTAGCAATGAGAATACTCGTACAAATGAACTGTACTCGTTAACCAAAATAATGTGCAACATAAACTGACCTTCAGATCTTGCCATGAAGCAGAAGAAGGTAATCCAGTGACATAAACTGTTCAAATGAAGTGATTTTATCATCAAAACATAAAGAAGGAGGTAAAGCCTAAAGGGTATAAGCAGATAAAGCAGAAGGATGAACTAACCACGATAGTCAGAGCGCCTAGATAATCCACCACGACTGCCTCCACTGCTGTAACTGCTGTGGCGGTCTACAGAAGATGAAACTCTCCCACCATGTGCAAGTTCAACCTGCAGGTAGACACAAACCAAACAAAGAAGCAACAATTAACAAATATCACAAGTAATTGACAACACAAGATTGGTTTTAATGACGAACTCTTAAGCGATGACCATCAAACTTATAGCCATCCCTTCCGTAAATGGCGTCATCAGCATCACGGGCATCTTCAAACTGAAACGAACCAAACAAAGTCGTGGATGAAACTATTGATGAGATATGTGTCGGAATAAACTTTTACGAAATCCAGGCAATGACAAAAAAAAGATATATGAATATGCTATGTAATATTTACCTCTACAAACGCAAAACCAGGGGGCCTGGGTGGAATTTTCAGGTCAATTTCAACAATGGGTCCATACTGCAAGTAAAACAGAAGCAGATTAGCTACTTAGTATTAATACTCGCTAGTTGAATTTACAAAGAGATGTTGGAGCAAACCTTGTAAAACAGATCTTCAACTTCTCTTTCGCGAATATCACCAGGAAGATTGCCAACATAGATAGTACGGCTTAAGCGGCCCATGTTTTCTGAAAAAATAGAAGTGGTGAACTGATAAGTACGAGATTTATTTAAGATCACGTTAAAGAACTATGTATACAACAACTTCAAAAGTCGAGGAGAAAAATTGCTATTCTAATAGATGAACTTGATTTTATAAGGAAAGAGTGCCTGTATATCATTAACAATGAGCTTAAGAGTTAAGATAAAATATTCATAAAGAAAAGTAAGGTTCCCTGATCTTCACACTCAAAATATATTTTCATATCTCAGGCTTCAAACATAAGACAACTAAAACTTCATGACTAGGTAGAATATACCAAATGTATCACAAAAACGAAAGAATAACGGTAAGTTCACCTATTACATTAAATCTAAATAAGTAGATGCACCTTTGAAAACAAACATCGCAAAGAACCACAATAACATAGTAAGTTACTTTCAGCGGAAGTATCCAAATTAAATACTAAAAACTTAAAAAGTACATACTTCATAGTCACGTTCTGTGACCCTCCTCTGTTCAAATCTTTTTAAAACATACCCTTACTAGAAATTTAAGAATGTATCAGTTTTGTTTTTATGTAGTCAAAAAAGCCAACTAGGCATTCTTTTGAATTAAGAGGGTGTTTGGTCATGCTAATTTTTATTCTGCTTATATGCTCATTTCAAGGTGCTTATTTGAGATGGCATTAAAACTTTACTTTTTTATCTTCACATTTAAACTAAGATCTTTTGTATATGAACTTCACCGAGATTTTCTATTTTTTTTTATTTTCCGAGTTTTAGTGCATTTTCCAAAAAAACCTAACACTAGTTCCTGAGCTGCTAATTTTTAAGCAGCTAATAAGTACTTATTAGTTGTTTAAAAGCAAAAAAAAAATAAGCAATCCCAAACACCCTCTAGAATTCACTTCACTTTATTTGTAAGGAAAAAAAAAAAAAAAAAAAAAAACGATAACATCACAAGCCCGTAACAAAAGAATAACCCACCGTTACTATGATATAAAATTATCCTAGCAGTGTAAGCAAGATTATGATGCTCCAAGTGCCAATTAATCTCTGAAATTGTTTGCACTAAGAAAGTCGAGATTTCTATTCATATATTTTTAATTCGACATAGAAATAAAATCTACCACAGTTGGTGAAATTATAAACCCCTAAAACAAAAACTACTCCAAACCAATTATAAACATCATTATAACCACAAACTTCAAAGTGAATCCTTTAAATAAAACCAAAACAGACAAATAACAGTTTCCATAAAACAAAATTTATAAAAGAAAAAAAATAAACCAATCTGTTACTAAGGGCCTTATATATGAAGGATCAGCAAATAAACATAAAAACATGCAAGCAATCCATGAAATAAAACCCCAACAACATTAAACGTACACTCAAATTACATCGAATAAGAGATCAATCGATACAGATATATGCAAGGAAATCAAATATTCTTGTAAGTTTAGTTTTATAGATTGCGTTACCTGTTTGATGTTTTTTTTAGAAGACAAAAACAAAACGTACTTTAATTTGTTGTTGAAGGTTCTGGACAAGTTTGGTATCTATTATATGTGTCAGAACCTATAGATTGTATGACAAGTGTCTTATCACTTATGTTCTCGTACTTGCTGTTTTTATTATTTACACTACTGGTCCTTTTGTTACAACCCTTTTCCACCAAGCTTTAAAATAAAAATAAGATAAAAGTACAAAAATAAGTCAAAATCTTTTTTGAAGTCTTTTTTGTGGTCACTTTTTAACTCAATGTCCAAAATGGTCATGCGCAACCACTCGACTCCGCAGCTCCACCCAAAATTCGCCACTGCGCAACCACTCGACTCCGCAGTTCCACCCAAAATTCGCCACGTGTCCAAAATGAAAGTACAAAAAGTGTACTTTCATTTGGACACATGGCGAATTTTGGGTGGAGCTGCGAAGTCGAGTGGTTGCGCATGACCATTTTAGACATTGGGTTAAAACTTGACCACAAAAGGGACTTCAAAAAAGATTTTGGCTTATTTTGGTACTTTTCTCTAAAAATAAATCAAATTTAATAATATGTTACTGTATTTGACATTTATTATAAAACTAGGCGAGTACTCGCGCCTATCGGCAGCGGTTCTTGGCAGCAAACAATTAACGATATGCGATATTGTGGTAAGTATTTCGTATAACGTTCAAAATAGAATATGAAAAGATCAAAATGTAATTGCAAACACGTGTAACATGCGATAATTCAACTCTAGCAAAAAATTTAACATGTATCAAACAGCATATAAAAATATTTACTGAGACTCAACAAGAAAACATTACATCAATTATAAGATACTAACTAAAAATGCACGTTAATCGTCGCGTAAAAATTCTTGGTAGACGACATTTGAGGTGTAGACACCTCCTTGACCGAACTCTTTGACTGACTTCACTAATACCTTTGTATTTTTATGTGATATCCCTCTAGACAAAGCAACATAAAACTGGCCATGCGAGAAAATAGATTCAGGCAAATAAACACCCACATTTGGAATTGTTTGGCCCTGAGCTTTATTGATAGCCATCACAAAGCTAAGGCGCATAGGGAATTGTGTTCTCTTTAGTTAGAAAGGGATTCCTTAGATGGAGCAAGAGAAATTCTTGGCAAGAGCATTCTAACTCCAGCGTGTTGTCTGACATCAATCTTAGCATTGATGACATTAGGATCAAAAAGTTTACATATCAACCTCGTTCCATTACATAATTCATTTGCCGTATCGAGATTCCTTAAAAGAATAATCGGGCATTCAATTTTCAAACACAAGTAATGATGAGGCAATCCGCTCACGTTGAACGAGTTTTAGACCCTGATTTGTTTTGATATGAGATTATTAAAATAGTATCAAAATTTGTATAGTTAATCAATACTGTAATTAATTGTGCATAACTGATTTGGTATCAAAATAGATAGTCGTATTTGGTAACTTGGTTTTATTCTTAGTTAGTGTTTAATATCAATTTTGGTTGAATAGATATGCGTGTATAGTTATGCATCAATTGGTTTCAGATAACTCTAATGACCGGTAAATAAAACCACTTTAATATATTATGTAATTATTAATTAGTATGCATCAACTAGCGAGATTACATTGTATACAATAATCAAGATTAAAATTAAGTGAAAACACGTGAAACAAACTTCGTATGTAAACATGATCGTTGCATATAATATGGAAATTTATTTATTAAATTATTCTTCTTTATTTCGCTGGATAAGTAAAAACATGATAATGATTGCTCAATCATCGGTTTGTTTAGAGGGGTCACCATGTTCATCTTTTGTTTGAACCTTTAGGTGCTTGTCAGCGAGAGCAATTGGTTGTGAAGACTAATCAAATACGATTTGGTTTTGGATTGCTCGATCCCATATTAGCGGATTAGTTTTTTTTGTTTAATAAATTTTGAGTGATTGTAATATATGTTGTGAAATCTTTATATAGACCCATAATTCTCAGGAGGGTTAACGGAATTAGTCAAATTTTCCATAATATATTTATGAAAAACGAATTAAAATGAATAAATTAACCAACTTGAGCACAAATAAAACAATGATGAAAGATTTGGACGGTAGCAGTGAATGGGTTTTATGATTATATCATTAGTTTTCCGGTGAGCAATGTTGAACAAATAAAAATGCCTAAATCCCAAAATAAATAAATAAATAAATAATTGGCCTCAAATAAAATAAAAAAAAACATATCTCGGTAAATTAACAAAAAAATACCATTCCATTTCTGTGAACACTTTATGGGCTAAAAAAATTATCGACCTCATGGCGTTCTCACAAATTTCTTATTCAATATCATATATAACTCAAAAGATCTAAAACCAAAGGCTCAAAGACTAACAAATAAAATAACAACTACAAACTTTCAAATAACAGAGAAAAAATTAGCAAAAAAATAATAATAATAATAATAAAAATAAATAAATAAAAAATCATTGGCCATTTTTTACCAAACAATATTCCAATAGAACTCACCAATACCAGAAAAATCAACAACACATATCCGATCGGATCTCAAGCACAAAACACCCTAAACCAAAACCACCGGCCTAAACCACTTAAACCAAAACCACCCGCCTAAACTACTAGAACCGAAACCAGTCAAACAAATTGGTGGTGGTGGTTGTGGTGGTGGTGGTGGTGGTGGTGGCGGAATCAGTTAAGGGTGGTGACGGCAGATTTAGATAGCATATTATGGGATTCAGGTATGGTAGGTTTCAGTGGTGGTGGTAGACTACGATTTTGGGTTTTAGCGATGGAGACTGTGAAAATAACAATGAGAGAATGAGATAATAGTGCTTGTGTATGTATATGTTCTTTTTAACGATTTTAGGGGGAGAGAAATGGGAGGTGGGTGGGGGTTCTTTTGTTATGTGTGAGTATTTGTTTGTCCGTGGGTAATGATTTTGCAGCCATGTTTCCTTCAATAAGTTTTCCAGCCATGTGTTCAACCGTGCATTTTAATGATTCCATCCATGTTTCCTTCATAACTTTCACTTTTATGAACCTTGCATACTTTCCTAAGATAGTTTAAGATTTCAAATTAAAAAATATGTACAATTCATATGTTTCGGACCTTGCATGCTAAGGGGGTGTTTGAGATTGCTTATTTAAAATAGATTATCCGTTTTGAAATCGCCTAATCAGTTAATCAGCTGTAACAAAACGTGATTTTGAAAAATGATGTTTGGATTTAATTATGTGGTTTGAGATCGAAATAATCAGATAGTAAGTTCTTGTATGTTTGGCAAATCAGATAATTTCATATGTTAATGTGTAAAATGATCAAAAAGGACATTTTATTCTATTGATTTACAAAAAACAACTGATGTTACATTTGATAAAAGTTACAAATTTCTTTTTACACTTACCTTATAAAGTTACACTAGTAAAAAAACAAAGCTTCATATATTATTACCACCTATATAAGCCACGGTACAAATTTAACATATTTACTACCTATCTTAATTGTCTATTATCCACCATATATATTCAACCTTATCATCTTCTTTCATCCTTGATAACTTTCTTTTATCCATTTCAAGGAAAACCATAAAGTTTGTTTTAGAACTAAACAAACAAAAGCCAAGAAAAGGCCCATATAACCTTTATCCTCATTATCCCCGAGAAAAACCCATTACGAAAGTTGACGTCATAGATGGTGTGATCTCTTATTCCGTCAAACGCAGAGCTTAGGCAAATCTCACCGGAATCATCATCGAATAATATTTGAAATATTGAATTTATGAAAGTATTTACGTTTTTTTTTCTTTTTGTTCTAATTTCTTGTCATCGTCAAACTCTGGTAAAAAAGAAAGCATGTGAGGAGCTGCTTTCTTGTCATCGTCAAACTCTAATTTCTTGTCTTTTTGTTCTAATTCCTTTTTGTTCCAATTTTAGTTGGAGGATAATAGCGTTTTCAAAAAGCATGTGAGTAGCTGCTTTTCCAAAACCACGTTTTGAGGGTATCAAAACGCAGAAAAGTGATTATCAGGTTGTGCTTGCCAAACGCTACAAAACAGATCATTTCGTTTTAGAAATGCAATAAGTAAATAAACTGTCTCCAATCGCACTCCCAAACACCCCCTAACATAGTTTAAGTTTTCAATAGTTTCTCAAAATAAATTTAAGTTTTATCTCACCTTTGACTTTCAACTTTCAACAATTCAACTTTGACTATTTTTCCTTTTTATATAGTAAAGATATAGACTAAAATACACCGTTGGTCCCTAAACTTGTCCAAAAACATCGCATGAAATCATAATATGCATTTTTCATCGTCAGTAGTCCAAAGTATGGTTTTTGAGGCTAAACTGGTCTCTTGACCCGTAATGCCCAGGTCAATGTTTTATTGTTGAGGGCAAAAGCGTCTTTCACTGCTGCGTACTTTATACAAACCGTTGTACAGTGTTTATAGTTGCTATATATATGTGTAACACAGATTTGTTGTCAGTTATCATCCTTAAACTATCCTACAAAAATGTCTTCTACAAAATAATAATCCTTTCAACATGGTACGTTGCTGGTGTGGTAAGCAAGCTATAATTCTCACTTCGTGGACCTCTGCTAACCCAGAGCGTCGATTTTTGGTTGTCCTGTTGAAGTAAGTGGTTTTGAGATATATTGTATTATTTTTTTTTCGCTAGCAGCAAACTCTATTATAACAATGGTGGTTGTTTAATAACTTGCCATATTCATTGTGGAAAACTTGAAGGGGGTTGAATAGTTTTGCCTATTAAAACTTCATTTTAATGTATTTAGATCGACTTATGTTAATCCATTTCGATCATGTGTTGGATATTGATATATTGATAGATGAGCCTATAAGTAAGTAATGCAAGAGATAAAGAGTAAAGGAACACAAAACCACGCCACGAGTATTTATAGTGGTTCGGCTACAAGGACATATTCCTTGCCCTACTCCACTCCCCGAGTACCCCACTCGAGAGTTTCTAAGCACTACACAACACAAGCTCCTTAATGTGGTGGAGAAGCCTTCACAACGTCGCCTACTCTTTATCCGGTACAAGGCTAGACACCGAGTTCTTCCACGAGGTAGAACCAAACCTATCACAACGTCGCCTACTATTTATCCAGTACAAGGCTACTCTTAACCCAAACTACACAACTTGTACATCGACGCACCATATCGAATGTACACCTTCGGCACCATTCACTAGTGCCTTCAACATGACAATCTATGAAGGGAGGACAGAACTATCAACAAGATGCACTTCAGTGGTCTTGATTATGACGAATCTTAGCAACTCGTGACCTTGAGCTTGCACGTCTTCAAGAGGTGGTGATCTCGCCTTTAAGAGGAACCTAGAGAATCACACAAAGATAAAACTACATAGAATGATCCTTTGTATCTATGGTTAGAGAGGTTAGAATATAGAGAGAAAGTATATCAAAGAGTGGTAGTGAGAAAGAGAAAAATGGCTCACTATTTATAGGCAAAATATGCCTACTATCCCACGGTTCTGACGGATCCCTCGCCCAAGGGATCCGACCAGTGAAAATCCTAAGATCCGGCTACTAGGTCAATTTAGTCCGGATTTTGGGTTGCAAACCGGGTTATGGGTTATGGGTTATGGACCATGGCTCATGGACTTTGGATCATGGATACTCAACAAGATGCAATGTACCTAGTCAATGGGTTATGGATCTTAGGTCATGGGTCATAGATCACGGATAATATCCAACATGACTTCATGCATGATGCTATGCAATGGTTCATGGGTTATGGATCATGCTCCATGGGTATGGGTTATGGAATTTGGTTCTCACCCAACAAGATTCATTGTACCTAGTCAATGGATCATGGGTCATGGGTTATGAACTTTGGTTTTTACCCATTACTTACCCATTACAACATATACAAAGTACATATACATTTTTATAAGATTTAAGTAAACAATATTACTTGTAAGTGTTTTATAAAAATGTCTTTGGTTTTATGTAACTTATTTACTAAACATGTTTTGATGGTTATAATATGTTTAGTAAAAGTGTGTTAGTAAACTATTGGCTCAAAGCATTTACGTACTTTATTTATTTCGTTAAAATGATTTTACGTTTGTTATCGACAAAACATTAGAAGATCATAAAATATAAATAAACGTTTTATGGTTTATTTGTATTAACAATGATCAGGGGTCTTCTTATCGGTGGATACGATGGTATGATCTGGAAATGTGTGCTCACTCAAGAATGATCATACCTGGCCTTTTGAGAGGGATAAATGAGCTTGAGGCAAGATTAGAAGCGGCTCAAGGTGATGTGTGGAAGTGGAAGATTTACTTTTTTGCTCAGTTGGATATTGTTCTTGATTGTTTATGCACTGGGTTAACTGTTTAGCTTTAATGTATGGGGGCAGATGGTTAATGTAGACTGTCTTGAATGGTAGTAACTTTGTTTCTCAGATGGTTATGAATTTTGTTCTTTTACAGAGTTTACCATATGTTTATGAACATGGTTATGAATTTGCTTATATTTGGCTTTTAATTGTCAACATTGTTATGCATATTGAGTTTGGTTAGATTTTGGCTTTGTTGACTTATGTTTATGCAGATGGTTATCAATTTGTTTAGTTTTGACTTTTAATTGTCAACATTCTTATGAGGTATTGGCTTTGGTTAGTTTTGGCTTTATGCACATGCTTACAAAAGAAGACACAACTTCTTCTACATCACCAAAGACAAAGTTTGCAGCTGAAGTTGATGCTGTCATAGACTTTGCAATAAGAGACAATCAACACTTGATGCAAATTATGCAGACATCAAGCTTAGTCAATCTATGAAAATACACAAATATGACATGGTTTCATAGATAATGCAAATGGATATAATTCCAAATGCATAAAATTGCATACTTTTCGAAGCATGAGAATTAAAGTTAGACACACACATATGTTTTTAGAGTACATAACTTGTCCATAGCAAATAAACTAGATGAAACATTGCTCTGTTAAATAGCATAACAGAATTGACCTATGGTTAGGCCATCGTTCTTTCCAGTACAGCCTGCTGCCTAGTTATTCTTCGTGCAATAGGTTGGGATGAAGCAGGAACTACTTGCACATCACTTGACTGTAGCTGAGATTCAGACTGTGAATGATCATGTTGCTTGGATTGAGACTGTGATTGCTAATGTATGATGGGATCTTCAGTTGCTTGATCTTCATGTTGCTGGGATTTAGACAGGGATTGATCATGTATGATGGGATCTTCAGCTGCTTGATCTTGATTTTCAGATTGAGCACCACTTCCTTGAACTGCACTATCTTGACTTTCAACAACACCTGTACCTTCAGCTTGTTTATCTGCTGTAACTTTGTTACCTTTAGGATGTGTCTTCTTTGCTGCAGCCTTTTTAGGCACTTGTTTGACATTTCCCTTAGGGCCAGTTTGACTACTTTGAACTCCACCATGCCCAAGATATGTTTTTTGGTTGTGTCCAGCAATGCCACAAATACTACACTTTACACTCTTCCAAGCCCTTGATAACTTACCATTCTTTACAATCTCTTCACTTTCAGGAGCTATCCTTACTTTTTTTCTACTTTTTGACCTAGCCGGAGTTGTTTACGCTTTCGGTGAAACAATTTTTGTGGGCACATATGATTTTTCCCAATGTCCGTTGCTAGTTATAGGCTGGACATGGTGTTTTTAGGTTTTTTCCCAAGTGTTAAGATAGTAACAAGGATGAGCTCATGTTTCTACACCTCCTACTTGTTGTCCATTTAAAGTCATATTCTAATTGGTAGCAACAACATGTTTACATGGTAAACCTGTTATCTCTCATCTTCTGCAAGTACAAGACTTGTCTACAACATTAACTATACATTGGTCTCCCCATGGTCCACTAACCTGAAACTTATCTCCCCTATTCCATAAAACATTATACTTAATAGCCTATTTCTTAATACCATCTAGCATGTGCTGTGCATTTAGTGTTAGAGGCCCATTACTCTTCTCAATCACCATCACAACATGTATTATCTTTTTCATACGATATTCCCTGATGTATTCTTAGGCTGTAATAATTGGTTTGTTTAAACCCTTAATTATTTTGTCATGAAACACTTGACACATGTTATTAAGTAACACATCAGAATGAGGTCTCCCTAAATACAAATAAAGATGTATTATTATAACTTTTCATAGTGCATTAACAAATGTGACCTTGACCAATGGATTTGTGGTATCTTACTTAACCAATCATGGGCAGGTTGATTAAATATCTTGAAAGCAGCCATAACTTTCTCAAACTGTAAAACAGTTGAGGATGTTGCACATTTCCCCAAATGGTCTTTGAAGGTCCTACCTTTTCATTGAAGTTTCATTTTCTCATGAATCCTTCTAATACAAAATATGTGTTCTGCATCTGGAAAAACATCTCTTAAAGCTGCACTGATATCCTGCACAAGATCAGATATATTTACTTTCTGTTTCAAAACATAGAGACTTTAATTCATGACCAGGTTAAGGGAGTACCTTTTGCATGTCACTAATAAAAGTGATTATTGAGTTTGGCTCAAGTGTTATATCATTGGATAAACAATGAAGAAACCAAATCCATGATCCTATGCAAATGCATAAGCTAATGGGTATATACCATTGTTGCTATCAATTCCCTCAGCTGTTAGCAGTTGACCCTTCAAAGGACCATCAATAGGAAAAACATCCAGCCCCAACAACAATCTCTAATAGGCTTTAAATACTTCCTTCAGTGCACATAAACAAACATACATTCTATTGAATTCTCTTGTTGGAAGAGCCTCATCTGCAGGTCGTTCCTCATTCATCAATACTGTTGTATTAGGGTTTCTCTTTTGCAACTCTTGAACATAATCTCTCAACATGGTGAATTGTAGCTTGAATTCACCCCTAATGCCTCTTACTGCTAATATTTTGGCCCTTAAAACCTTGTGCATGGTCACTTCAAGCTCAAATTGGTTGGTAAGTTGATTATGAATAGACTTGACTGGAACCTGTGGATCTATTTCAATTTGTACTGTAATTTGCTTTGAGATAAAGTTAAGGTCAAAAGCTCGGAGTGCCCTTGATTGCAAAAATGTATGTTGCTTGATTCTCGGGAAAGAACACAATTATAGAGTATCTGTAGTATTGGGTAACTCAAACGTATTAGGTTTGAGTTCCCGGATCGTTCCTAGCGAAGGATGAATGGAGTTTAACATCTTACGTCGCGTAATTCGGGATTCGAATGGGTAAAAAGGATTTTGAGTGATTTCTAAACTACGGGGCAAACAATTATAATAAAAGGCAATTAAAACTACTGAATCTATGATGCAAACAAGTAAATTACAACTAAGCATGCAAATAATAACTAAAAACGCAAATAACGTAATTAAAAAGCAAACTAATCTAATTAAAGTCCTAAAAGTGATCTAATATTTTTCTACAGCTAAAAATGTGATTTGAAAATTATTGGAAATTTAAACTATTTTTTTTGGTTTTTCTTGATTTTATTTTAATTAAAAACTAATTTTGGATTTTTAAAATGAATTTAAAATGCTAAAAATTATGAAAACTTATGAGATAATTACCAAACTATTTTTCAAAAATCTAAACTAACTAAAAATAATTTTCAAAACTGAATTTGTATTTTTATGACTTTTTCTCTATTTTCTATGAATTTAAAACTAATTAAATGGCTAGAAAATACTATTTTAACTAAGAAAAATCTGGAAAAATAATTTTTCTGAATTTTTTATTTTTCTAAACCTAAGAAAATTATTTTTGTATTTTTCTGAACCTTTTCTGAGTTATTTGAATTAAAAGCTAATAAAAAATGCTAACAACTGTTTTTAAATGCATAAAAATGGTAAATCAACTAGGAAAATTATGAAAAATTACAGAAAAGTTCGTAATGCAATTATGAAAAACAACTTTTGAATGCGGATTATGCTATTGGGATTCAAACTGAATTGAACAAGCTACATTGAAATAAGCACAATACAAATTTAAGCTACCAAAAGCTGCCACCAACTAAAATATGCTAAAACATACTAAATACAACCTACTAATACTGAATAGGAACAAATAAGCACAAGAAAAAGCTGAAAAACACTAGAGCAGTCCAAAATCCAAACAATCCTTATGCTACTTTTAAGCAACTAATAATCTAATAGAGCCTAAGACTAAGCTACTAAGGATAAGGGATAACTAATTAAACTGAAACTTAACCTAAATAAGCTACATGAACAATCTAAATAAGCAGAATTAAAAGAAAATATGCACTTCAGTGTCTACTGTATCAGCAGATAAGGGGCAAGAAGGGACATAATGCATGCCAAAATAAGCTAAAATATAGGCACCTAAGGGGAAATAAAGTAAAAAGAGATGACACTTAAACTATGGGCTACTTGTGAATCAAATCTCAAACACTGAAGGCATTGGAATAAGCAACTAATCTACTGGTTAGATTGGGACATGAATTGATGAAGCAGGACAAGATAACAGCTAAAGGGCTACTAGCAAGCTAAAATTTAAGCTACCTAATAAGCGTTAGGTCCTAACAAAGGTAAACAAGCTAAAATCTATACTAAGGGCTACTAGGGGAAACAAATATCAAACCAAATCATCAACAGGGAAGGCAGATAAAATGGATTAAAAAGTGCTAAATGGAACAGCAGTAGGACTGCAGGACAGGTTCAATACTTAACTACCAACTTCAAGCTTATGCAGCCTAAGCAAAACATTTTTTTGATTTTTTTCCTTTTGACAAAAGATAAAAAAGCTATTGAAATTGCTGTTTTTAATTTTAAAAATTTTATAACAACTAAAAACTACTTAAAAAAGCTAAGAGAAGACTGCCAGAAATCACTTTTTAACTTTTGACAAAAATTTAAAAATGCAAGTATTTAATGAAAAGCTTTAAAAACCTGAGAACTTAATGAACTAAAAACTTCTAATAACAAATTATGAGACTAACTGATGAAATTGAACTGACCAAACATACATTTTAGACTAAAAATCCGCTTGTGCCAAACACTCTTTAAGATGGAACAAATGAAATTAAACTATCAAAACTACCAGAAACTTGATCTAAACTGGATTGAAATGGACAATTAAACATAAAAACTTACTCATCTAACAAATTAAGAACAGAAATCAATCTAAACGATTTTGACTTTAACGTTTGACTTTATTTGACTTTCTGCATAACTTCTTGAAAATGACACAAGTAACCACTAATAAGCTCACATAAGCTCTTATAAGCTTATGTAGGCTTCCATGAATAAGAATTAAAAACTCTAAACTTAAATACTGCTTGATCTCAGATTAGAATCACAAATGATATTTAAAATTTAAAAGGAAATCTTCATTAATAAAATGTGAGAGTACAAAATGAAATTGAAACTACAACTATTACTGGAATTAAAAACGACATAATTTAAATGGTAACAGATTTCTAATGCATGAAAACTGGACCGTCAATTCTGTGGAATGAAGAGGCTATTTATAAGCTGAGCAGGAGCTTGAGATGCCTTTCAGAAGTTTCATGATCTCTAATCACAGCCATAGATCTTCCATCTTGTCATCACCATCAATTTCAGCCTTAGGATCAATCATATGAGGTGTTTTGTCCAATAGGAGAGCTTCATTCTGCCATGCTGGCAATCCTCATGCTGTCACACTCTGACACCTTAGCAGGCTTCTAGAAGTATTTTTAAGTACGGGTAATTTGATGGGACATGTGGGTGATTGAGGGTAAAAAAGGATTGGTGAAGATAAACAGTAAAACCCCTGGTTTTGGGCGCGTATTGTATTTTGGGGGATTTTTTATTCTTATTTGACTGTGAAAGGATAAAGTGGACGTGTTGACCAGGTCTTATGACTTGGTTTGACCATGGGTTAATGGGGAAAACGGGTGGTGTAATATTAACTTAAGTTGGGCTTGGGCTGGGTAAAATAAATGGGGTAGTGGGCTTGGATTGTGTTATTTTTTTTGGACTTGGCATTTATCTTATGTTTCCAAATATAAATATAAGGACTATTTATGTTAATTTGTAAAATCCAAGGACCGATGGTGTAAATTATGAAATGGTTAGGGTAATTTTGGTATTTGGTTAAGTGAGGGTGAAAGGGTAAAATGATATAATGAAGGGTGATTTGTGTAAATTGTAAGGAATGAAAGGTTTAAAGTGAGATCTTCCCGAATATGACCCAGAACTCCGTAAATTAATCTTTTGAGCATCAAAGTCCATGAAATAGCATCCCGACATCAGCTTTTGCACTCTTCTCATTCTCGTGCTCGATTTTCTTTGGTTTTGGCTTTCTTTTGTTTGTTTTGTCATATCCGTACCTGCACATGCATAAACTCAAGAAACCAACAAATATTAGATATAAACGGCTCTTTCTTGGTTATTTTTGGGTCTATTTTGGTACAGAAATGGTATGTGTTTTTAGCACATACCATTGCTCATTATATTTTCTGACTGTCCATGAACCTGTCTCACAATGCCTGCCGACAAACAATAGCCATGGGCAGAGTATTTGGGAAGGCTCATATTTTCCTACAGTCAATACATTTATACCTTTTCTGTTTAATGGACCTCTAGTTGGGCCTATACCCAGTCCAGGACCATCGCTTGGGCCTGTAAGTGGAACACAACCCCTACATTTGACCCTTATTCTTTTTTTGTCATTCTTCATAAAAATCAACTCCTTTCTAGTTTCTATTGAATGATCTCTTACCTTCTGTTTGACATCTACTGGAGTAGGAAAGTATTGAACATAGTAGAAGAATGTGGTATACACTCCAGATGCAAAATTTGTCCTAATCCTTGGCACATCAGACTTACCTACCTCTGAGTCAGAAACTGATGTGCGCGGAAGGAGCGTTCGGGGTCAAAGGAAACTTCCTTTTCTTCGAGCAAGTTTTTCAACCTCCTAGGCAGTGAACCTAATCATTGTAGTGTAGTATGAGGTAAGCCTCGGGGATTGATATCGGTCTCTAGGGGAATAGGAATGCTAGTAAGAAATATATGACGAGAATGTGGGGTTGAGGATGATTCTTTTTTATCTTTTTTATGGTTTTTTAGAAAGCTAAGGTAAAATCTCGGGGCAATGGGTTGGGGGGTGGTACTTCTACCGATTACTCTACTTTATCTAATTATCTAATTATCTAATTACTACGGGTAGCTTATGTCTAATTGAGGTGTGCTCGTATGATGATTAAAGATGTGTTCACCTAGATACTATTACTCCCTAGTTATCTTTTATTGGCCGGTTGAGTTGTCACGTCCTTTATCTTAACGCGTTGTATTCCTAAAGGTCGTAGGGTATGCGTAGTCCCTAGTTCTTTGAGGTTATCTCTCGTAGGGCTGAGCGTCGGTCCAAAACCGAACCGAACCGACCCGAACCGACAAAACCGAAAACCATAAAAAACCTAAACCGAAACCGAACCGAATATGGTCGGGTCGGTTCGGTTTAGTGTCGGGTCTGTCGGTTCGGTTCGGTTTACGTGTGTTTGTGCATGTTTTTTTCTGTTTTGGGTCGGACCGAACCGAACCGAACCGAAACCGAAAATCATAAAAAACCAAAACCGAAACCTAACCGAAAGGTTGTCGGTTCGGTTCGGTTTTTGTCGGTTCGGCACTTCTACCGATTACTCTACTTTATCTAATTATCTAATTATCTATTACTACGGGTAGCTTATATCTAATTGAGGTGTGCTCCTATGATGATTAAAGATGTGTTCTCCTAAATACTATTACTCCCTAGTTATCTTTTATTGGTTGGTTGAGTTGTCACGTCCTTTATCTTAATGCGTTGTATTCCTAAAGGTCGTAGGGTATGCGTAGTCCCTAGTTCTTTGAGGTTATCTCTCTCTCATATATGACCTACGGAATCGGCAAGCCTAAGCTATTTCATCCATAGACCATATCATCATAAAGCATACTCAAGTATTAAATACAACGAAGATGCCTAGTTGCACTCCTAAGCCAACTTCAATTAAGATAAGAAACAACCTAACAATAATCAATAACTAGGTTTCATAGATCTAAGCAAACACACAAGAAATTTAGCTAGACCTGAGAGACAAGCAAGCATACACACAATCAATCGAATATGAGATAGATATAATGATAATTTGGATTAATAAACTTATCTCAATGTGTAAAATAGGGTATGGAACCCTAAGATACTGTCCAATTCGGACTACAAACGATTTAGGGTTTTTTTCTCCAAAAGTCTACCTCCCAAAATATAGAAAAATCGAATTCTATATATAGATTTACAACTGCGACGGCATCACCTTTTGCATGGGACGCCGTCAGCTCGCCGTCATTAGGGTTTCGTCTGAGCCAAGTCATCGATGGGACGGAGTCACCTTAGAGTTGTGACGCCGTCGGTCTTCAGTTGGGACGTCGTCTTGATTCTAGATCTGGGCCGTCTGGAGTGAAAACTGTGAGTGACGCCCTCCATTATTAAAGCGTGACACCGTCAGGTTATAAGACCAGAATTTTCACTGAGCCGTCGCATGCATGTTTTGATCAAGTCTTCATAGAGGGACGACGTCGCCCTTTGGTTGGGACGCCGTCAGGTACTGTTGATCAGTCTTGAGTGGCTTTGATATTTAATTTGCCATTTTCTTCATGTATTTGCTTCTTTTCATCCAAATGTACTTCATTCCAGCATTTTGCTTCCAAAAGACCTAAAAAGTAAAAAAGGAACAAAATTAAGCAGTAACGGATATAAAATGTGTCAAAATAGGGCTTAAATGACCCCCTAAAAGCGTACGTTTTAAATCCTTATCAAATATCCCTACACTTGGTATTTGCTTGTCTTCAAGCAAATGTGATTTTGACCAATCAATTTATAAGTTAGGGGGCATGAAGCATTGGTTTAAAATAGTTTACAACAATTAAAAGTACCACAATAGTCATAACAAGCACGAAAATTATACACTAGTACCTCACAAGTGGTGTTTGGATCTCTCATCTCTCGGGTTTATATGAATTATAACATGAATGGAAATGAAAGATAAACACTCATTACCTAGCATAGTACATAGATTACCATAAGCTTGAGACTAGATCAAACCTCCACCGCTTTGGCATAAGCACCTAGGAACAACTATCTAAGAGGTCTTTACAAGGGTTGTAACGTTAGGCTTACGGTAGGGAAATAAAGGGTTTTGTTGGATAGGGGATATTTAGTGGTGGCAAGTCAAAAATCTTATGTTACAAGCATGAAAAATGTGGCGTTGCTAAGCCAAGACTCGACTCACTAACTCTAGATAACTTGAAACAAAACAAATATAACTTTAAAAACATAAACATAAAGACTAATGTAGGATGGTAGCCCGTATCTTTTTTTTTTTTTTTTTTTTCATTTTTTTTTATTTATTTGTTATTTTTTTTAACGCTCTCTTTTTTCGATTTTTTTTTCATATACCTTTTTATTCTACCATCCTCTACGATAACATCAAAATATAAGGGATTTATAGGAGCATCCCTACACTTGAGTTTTTATTTCTCTAACACTAATTGACCCGATTTGAAAATATCAAAACACTTGGAGTATTTAATTACGTAGACAAAGGGAATTTGAATTTATCGTTCTTTCCCGTTACTCCACAAAATATTGCTTTTTACCCATGAGTCCCAATCGTCCCAAAACTGTGTACAAAAGATATGACTCGACTTAGCAACTATGAAAGTAACTAGATATTTGAACTAAGGGTTTAGCAATGATAACAATAATGAACTAAGGGGGAGTGCATACAAGGTAGGCTAAGGCGATTTGGGTGTACATTTGGGGGGTGGATTGTAAACAATGCTCTTCATTGATATTCCGGAAAACTGAAACATCACGAGAACCACGAAAATGATAGGCTCTGAGGAGTTAACTAGGGGTATCGTGTACTAAAGATGAGTACATCGCAAGGGTGTGGGGTAATTACTCAACCAATGTGGAAGATGTAATTATAATACAGGTTTCAAACAAGGGTTATCCTAATGCCTCTTTTCATTTAGTTATTCCTAACTACACAAGTGTAGTCTCACTAGCGATCTCGGAATGCATGACAAAACAAGTTCTAGAATCTATTATACTACCGGTACACTCACTAAGCATTAAAGGTGAATGCTTTTATTCCTAAAGATCTAGAGGCGAACCTCACATTTTTTTGGGTGGAATTTGAGTGGTAAACGGTTTTTGTGCTAGTCATACAATTCTTATCCATGAGACGTTTTATTAAGACTAAAGTTTAGCTCGTAAATGTCATAAAAAATTTTAAATTTGGTGCTAAATTTGCCCTGACGAATATTTCTCATAGTTTATTACACAAATTACTAAGCACAAGACAAATGATCAAATGAGTGAATAGTTTCTAAGTTCCCGTTTTATTCTCCCTCCCTACACTTAAACTGAACATTGTCCCCAATATTCTCCTAAAGTATCAAAGTTATGATAAAGGAAGGTAAGTAAGGAAAAGAAACTAGTACTCCCCTGATTAGCTCGGTAGGATCCGTGTGAAGTTGCGGTTAAATTCTTTTCCAAGAAGAATGCATGAGTAATAAGCTTCATCCAATTAGTGTTTCTTCTTCTTGCTAAATATAACCTGCACACTTATAAGAAAACAGACGAAACCTTCACGTAAAATCGGCGGTAAAACTATATATGACACACAATTACACTAGAAAGCAAGTAAGATATAATGCTTGTGGAATGGATGTTTGCAGTTTTTTCTGGAAAATTAAGACCTGGGAATTTCCAAAAATTTATAAGTTGCACAGAAAACGAAAAACCGTATAATCTGTTTCTACATAGCCTGACGTCGTCAGGCTTTAATCCTGACGCCGTCAGGTTGTCCTGACAGAAAGTGGCTGCTGCGTTTTTCTGGAAAAATTCTCGAAGAATTACATCTTTAAAACCTAGAAAAATTCTTGCAAAACATCCATTATGACTCGATACAAGCATTTGACTCTAACAAACACACATCTATATCAATTTCACTAATTTTAATTCTCATGTTCATGTTCTTCAAAAACGTATGTGATCTTCCCTACAATTATATTTTTGTAAAATACCTTTATATGTAATTAAGACGAGGTTAAATACAAATTAAAGCATTTTCACTAGGTCTAACATGAGAATAAACAACAATAAAAAAATATAAGACACACAAAAATTGAAAAACAAAATAAGCAAACAATTAAGCATGGGTTGCCTCCCACGAAGAACTTTTCTTTATTTATGAGTGTTATAGCTAGACTCGAAGTCGTGCTCCTACGTCGTCTCATGCACACTTACGTGCCCATATCTAAGCCACTCTAATGTTCTCTCATCCTTCTTGTAATCATCTCCTAATTCTAGGCATTTTTTATAGTACCTTTCATTTTTTTCATAAGTATGTCTAAGTCCCCATTGTTTGTCTTTTTCACTAAGTATCGGAATGGGAGCCATCCGATTACATGCCTCTATATCTTTGTGTTTAAACCTAGGGTGCGTACGGGGCATTTGATAGACAAAATCCTCAACTTCACTAGAGAATGTGACTAAACCATCAACCATCCGTTCATTCAACTTAGTCATTCTCTTAAAGTGTTTTCCAAATATCACTTGAGTAAGGTTTCCATCAATGAATTCTCCTAAGTCTTCTAAAACCATGAATTCAACCACATAGGTAAAACTTCCAACAAACACATGCAAGTGAGTAACCGCATCAACATCATTGTTCTCATGATAGACTAACTCATTCACCTTAATTTTATTATATAGATTCCTTGAGATTAAGTTTAAAGGTAAGAATGAATTCAAGTAAGCATCAAAACTCTCAAATCCTATTTTACAAGGGAATTGCATGTTGAAGGGGCTACCAATCTCAATTCTACACCTAGGATCAAAACATTGGGAGGGGTCTTCTTCCATCTCAAGCCTAACTTCATCGATGACTTCCCCGTTGTCAATTGCCTCTCCATCATCAAATTCCTCATCGGAATCCGAATCGTAAAAAGGACTATTATGTTGCCAATTTATTTCATTCTGCCCTAGGTGATTTCCAAAGTGGTGACGGGTGAAAGGTTTTGTGGGATTGCGTTTTCCATTGCGGGATTGGGAGCGGGTAGTGCAAAGTTTCTCCGGCGAAAGATGCGAATCATGGTAAGTGATGAGATTTACGAACAAAGACACGAAGAAGAGGGATAGGCTATGAGGAAGCTAATGAAAATGAGAAAAAATCTTACTTGATAGGAATCAAGCAAGGGAACCTAAACGAGATAGAGATCTAACTAGCTATTCTATTCCCCAAAAGCGGCGCCAAAAACTTGATACGCGCGGAAGGTGCGTTCGGGGTCAAAGGAAACTTCCTTTTCTTCGAGCAAGTTTATCAACCTCCTAGGCAGTGAACCTAATCGTTGTAGTGTAGTATGGGGTAAGCCTCGGGGATTGATATCGTTCTATAGGGTAATTGGAATACTAGTAAGACTTGACTGGAACCCGTGGATCTATTTCAATTTGTACTGTAATTTACTTTGAGATAAAGTTAAGGTCAAAAGCTGGAAGTGACCTTGATTGCAAACATGTGTGCTGCTCATTATATTTTCTGACTGTCCATGGACCTGTCTCACCATGCCTGCCGACAAACAATAGCCATGAGCAGAGTATTCGGGAAGGCTCATTTTTTCTGCAATCAATGCATTTATACCTTTTCTGGTTAATGAACCTCTAGTTGGGCCTATACTCGGTCCAGGGCCATCACTTGGGCCTGTTAGTGGAAAACAACCCCTACATCTGACCCTTATTCTTTTTTTTGTCATTTTTCATAAAAATCAACTCTCTTCTAGTTTCTATTGAATGCTCTCTTACCTTCTGTTTGACATCTACTGTAGTAGGAGAGTCTTGACCATAGTAGAAGAATGTGGTATACACTCTAGATGCAAACTCTATCCTAAACCTTGGCACATCAGACTTACCTACCTCTGAGTTAGAAACATAATGAGTGTAAAAGGCATCATCATCCATCACAAGTAACGCATTTTCCTTTTGCATGTAATCACTTATATTAGTCGATGTTCCTGCTTTACCTAACTCAGTACTCTGACTCCCTTGGACCAAAGCAAGTTGTAAATCATTCTCCTGAAAATTATTTTCTTCATTTGCTTGAATTGATTCATCACCTATATTGCCTAACTCACTAGTATCACTCACTTGGAACAGAGTAACATCAACAACATGATCCTCTTCCATGATATTGCCATCAACAGGTGCGCTTCCTACTTCACCTAAATGCTTATCCTGAGTCAAATAGAACAGAGTTACATCAACATCAGGCTCCTCAAAACTGTTAATGCCATCAACTAGTGCTCTTCCTAATTTCTCTAACTGCTCCCCCTGGGTCACTCGGAACAGATTAACCTCAAAATTATGAGGCTCCTTAATAGTATTGTCCTCATCCATAAGTACTAAAGCACGATCACTTTTATCAATAGGTTGGCTGGCAAATGATGTGTCTAGGATAGAAAATACAGACTCAATTTTTGGTATATTGCTAGATTCACCAACATAATTGAGGTCAATAGGTACTTGTGTTAGTTGCATAAAAGGATCTAGTGCATGCTCATTATCAAGTTCATCTAAAATCAATCATCTACAACACAATTGAATAGCAGCACTAGCAATGTTTCTACTATGTTCATTCATCTCCCAAAAAATAGTCTTAATGGATTGTGAGGACATTTCAGACAACTATAATCTTGTCTTTCCTAATTCAACATAAACATCTATCAACTTATGTTCTTTGACAAGGTCTTTCAACAACTCAAGATTAGCAGCTTCACGAAAACTAAACAATCCATCATCCAATGTACTACCAGGCTTAACAAAGTAGTAATAATTGCTATGTCCCTTTATCATAACCGATTTTGGTCATGCGAGTATCCATTTCATCGACAGATACCTCATTGATTTCAACATAATCAACTTGACATTCCTTACCTCCATCATATATTCTACTTACCCAGTGTTTGAATGTACCTTTATGATGGAACCTCAAGCTAAAGGAACCTGGTCGACCCACTGTAGGAAAAAATAACAAAACACTGTTACGATTATCTTACCTAAAAGGATAATAACTTAAACAATCGTACTAACATATAATTGTAAAAGATTATAACCAAAAAACACTTACCATATCTCCTGATTGCAGAGTTTTCCTCAGTTTCATGGTTATCAAAGAAAGGAGGTTCTCTGATTTGCCATAGAGTAAATTCAAGGTTGGTGCTTGTTATTTTCTTACTTAGATTATTAGATTTCATGATTGACATTGCATTAGGGTTTTTTAGGTAGGCTACCAAAACAAGTTTGGAGATGAGAAATGAGTACGCAACTTATTTATATCAGACATTATGGTGGAAAATTGGATTACACATCTGCTACATAGTACATCAAGGTTAAAAGACGATTCTACCCTCAACACAAAATGGATAACGGGATTTTATGGAATATAACGGGACATTGACCTGGGCATTACGGGTCAAGGGACCAATTTAGCCTCAAAAACCCATACTTTGGACTAGTGACGACGAAAAATCCATGTTACGGTTCCATGCGATGTTTTTGGAGAAGTTTAGGGACCAACGATGTATTTTAGTGTAAAATATATGTAGATAAATATAATTTCTCTCTCTTATACCTATCTCAAATCCAAATCCTACACTAAATCCAAATCCTAATTCAACCCCACTTATAAACCAAATGGGCTCTAAATGTCCAACCCAGACTACTCCTAATCCCTATAATACTTGATATGCCCTAATATTATGCCTTATTAATCAATCTCACACAAGCATCACATTGTTTTACTTTCTTTATCAAGAAACTGGAACTCGTTTCTTCATTCTTGTTTAAACCGAAAAAACACGTGACTTGAAATAGTTTGAACACAAAAAAGTCAATCCACACACCCTTTGATTCTTTCTCCGTGTGTTTCGGCTAAAAGATCTTTGATAAGGTCTCGGTTAAGGTTTTATTCTTTGGTTTCTTGATTAACAAATCGATGATGGGTTTGTGTTTTGATCTGTAAGGATCTTGTTAAAATACTTAGAAAAATCCGAGATTTTGTTAATTAAAACGTGACATTTTGTTTACTTGTTAATTACATATCTCTACTACATTATAATGGATTTAGGACATTCTATAAATGGAAAGGCTTAAATTCAGATTCAACACTTACTAATAATAGAAACTAATGTAAAAGTAATGATATAAATGTAAAATCCTATTAGTATTTTTTTAGTTTGCTGAAAAATTAAATTATAATATAAAACTGCTATTTAGCCTATTAATCTATTATTAATAATTTATGCCTATCACACTTCACACAAACACTCAGACACTCCTTTTTCTCTCATACCTATCTGTCAACTCACACACACACACACTTGCTCGAGTCTCTTTTCTTTCGCATCTCCATCTTCGATGCCCCTTGTCCCTTCGATGCCGCCATTACTGGTGTGTACTGATGGTGTTTGGTGTGTGGCAATAGTGAGCAGAAACAATGTTATAGGTGGTGTGTGGCTATGGTGATTATGGATCTCATGAGATCCTTAATGTTTGTTAGATCTTTGATGTTTAACAAGATCTTTGGATTTAACTTTTTTGGGTTAGATCTAAAGGATATTGTGCCTAATTTTTGTGCTTAACCATATCACTGATAAGGATTCGAAATGTAGAGGTTGGTTTTTGCCAGATCTATAAATTACATTGGTGTTTTGATAAATACTGATAGTTATATATTTGTGGTTACTTTGTGTTAGATCTAAAAGTTTTATGACTAATTTTATTAGTTCAATTTTTTTCATGATGAAAGTTTAGGCCAATGATTTCTGACACTTCATTTTGATGCATCTAAAGTGTTGCGTGTTCTTATAATTTGGTTTAAGTTTATATATACTATATTGTTTAGGAGGGCAAAATCAAAAGAGGTAGTGTGGTATATCTATTTTTTTCACATTGCGATATCTGACAAGTATGCAACTACGATAATGTTTAAACATGATGACAAGTATTTTGTTTGATTTTTTTATTGATTCTTTTAAAACCTTGCGAATTATTTTCCTTGAAGCCTAATTCGAGTTAAATTTGAAACTCTAAATTGACGTCAGGTTTTATTTTGACGTATGATATATATTTTGTTCTTGTTTTTTATTCTTGACGTGTTAATCTTTTCAATCGCTATTTATATAACTTTTTAATGTTTTTTTTAAGTGGGTGTACTGCTTTGGAGATATGTTTTGTAAGACCCCGTGATGAAAGCTTTAAGCCGATAGTTAAACTAATTATTTTATCCTATAAAAAGTACCTATTTTGAATTGATTTACTTGGTTGAAAACAATATCGAGCTTCATTAGTTAGAAAAAAATATAAATGAAAAACATTTACTCGTCACAAAATTTAGTCATGGGGTATCCGCCGCCGCATTGCGCGAGTACCTTGATTGTAAAGTTTAATAAAATTTACTTGTTAATAACATGATAAAAAGGTTAAGCCCTCATTTTTTGACCGTTGCATGTTTTTTTCTTAGAACTAGTTCGGTGGTTGAGACCACCAAAAAGGAACCCAATACCACCATTGCGCACAGGGTGATACCTTCTCCTGGAGGCCACCACTTGGTGGTGCTTCACCACCATAGTGACCGGTCTTACACGTTTTAGGGGCGTTTACTTGGATTCATATATACAAGCTATGGTAGGGTTGTCCATGGTATGGAGAAGAGGACCGAGCCGGAATCGGAAGAACCAAGAACCAAAAGTACTGAATAGGGATCAGAAGAACCAAGAACAAAAAATAATGAAAAAATGAAATTGAGAACCGTACGAAGTTCCTTGGTTGTTCGGCACACCGTTCCAGGACGAGATTCTCATTTTTACCTGACAAGTTGACAAGGATTTAAAACGTACGCTTTTAGGAGGCCATTTAAGCTCTATTTCGACACATTTTATATCCATTACTGCTTAATTTCGTTCCTTTTTACTTTTTAGGTCTTTTGGAAGTAAAATGCTGGAATGAAGCATATTTGGACGAAAAGGAGCAAATACATGAAGAAAATAGAAAATTCAAGATCAAAGCCACTCAAGACTGATCAACAGTACCTAACGGCGTCCTAACCAAAGAGCGACGCCGTCCCTCTATAATGACTTGATCAAAACATGCACGTGACGGCTCAGTGGAAATTCTGGTCACATAACCTGACGGCGTCACGCCTTAAAGATGGAGGGCATCACTCACAGTTTTCAACTCAGACGGCCCAAATCTAGAATCAAGACGACGTCCCGACTGAAGATCGACGGCGTCACAACTCTAAGTTGACGCCATCCCATCGATGACTTGGCCCAGACGAAACCCTAATGACGGCGAGCTGACGGCGTCCCATGCAAAAGGTGACGCCATCACAGTTGTAAATCTATATATAGAATTCGATTTTTATGTATTTTGAGAGGTAGACTTTTGGAGAAAAAACCCTAAATCGTTTGTAGTCCGAATTGGACAGTATCTTAGGGTCCCATACCCTATTTTACCGAGATAAGTTTATTTATCCAAATTATCATTATGTCTATCCCATATTCGATTGATTGTGTGTATGCTTGCTTGTCTATCCTGTCTAGCTAAATTTCCTGTGTGTTTGCTTAGATCTATGAAACCTAGTTATTGGTTATTGTTAGGTTGTTTCTTATCTTAATTGAAATTGGCTTAGAAGTGCAACTAGGCATCTTCGTTGTATTTAATGCTTGAATATGCTTTATGATGATATGGTCTATGGATGAAATAGCCTAGGCTTGCTGATTCTGTAGGTTGTATACGAGAGATAACCTCAAAGAACTAGGGACTACGCATACCCTACGACCTTTAGGAATACAACGCATTAAGATAAAGGACGTGACAACTCAACCAACCAATAAAAGATAACTAGGGAGTAATAGTATTTAGGAGAACACATCTTTAATCATCATAAGAGCACACCTCAATTAGATATAAGCTACCCGTAGTAATAGATACTTAGATAATTAGATAAAGTAGAGTAATCGGTAGAAGTGCCACCCCCAAACCAATTGCCTTGAGATTTTACTTTAGCTTTCTAAAAAATCATAAAAAGATAAAAAACGAATCATCCTCAACCCCACCTCTCGTCATATATTTCTTACTAGCATTCCTATTCCCCTAGAGACCGATAGCAATCCCCGAGGCTTACCCCATACTACACTATAACGATTAGGTTCACTGCCTAGGAGGTTGAAAAACTTGCTCGAAGAAAATGAAGTTTCATTTGACCCCGAACGCGCCTTCCATGCGCATCACAAGTACCAAACAAAAAATCAGATTTGTAACAAACAAAATTGTAATTAGATAAACCCGACATAATATGTGACAACTTTTGTGATAGATTGGCAATGACCAAACTAAACGAGTTTATATGCTCTTCTGATAGTTGGATTGACAATTTGGGCCAATTAGATTTTATCAAATAATCATAATTAATTGTCTGCACGCTACGTTGGGAAGTTGAGATAAATGCATCAAGTACTGATATATCTTATTTATAATTTGTTTTATAAAACTGTAGATTATATATATAGTTGTATAAGAGACTCATTACTCTTTATGTCAAGCAACATGCGGTCAAAATCTTATAATCGAACACTTATAAAAGTATTATTATATAAGAGAAAAGTTCATTTGCATAACCTTATTTTACAACATACTAAGGGACACATCCCCACTATCCATATGGGTTTGATCTAATAGTATGGATTAAAAATAAGATTTAATCCTATGAAAACTTTTTTTTTATCTAACTATATAAACTTTTTTTTTTAATTTTCCATTCACCTCATTTTTTACACACACTTCATGTGTGTTTTCTCCCAACCGTTTCCTTTCATAGTTAGTTACTTCATCAATTGCTTCCCAACCGCTTCCATCAATCATCAATTGTTCATTCGGATATACGATCATCATGATCAATCATTCATTATTATCATTATCATAATCACCATTAAATTACTTCACGATCATCATCAATTGCTAATGGCTTGTTTTGATATGAATCAACCTCCTTTTTCAATTACATAATATTTTAAACCCAAAGAATAGGTGATATCTCCCAATTGGTAAACGAAGGAAGCACATCAACTGGACGATCTCCTACGATCCCAAAAACAAATGTTACAAGTTATCAGACAAATTAAATCGTCACAAGCGCATCAAAACCATTGTGTCGATTTGGTCGAACACCTTTGTTGTGAGTTTAAGTTAGATTTTTAATATGTATGGTGCTTTTAATTTTTTATGTAATATTCTTAATTATGTATAAAAGTTTAATTTACTATGATAAATCATAAATACTTTGTGATTAAAGAAAAGTAAGAAACACGATAGGACAAGACACAAATATGATTCATGATCCAAGGGTGAGTATAGATGTCATATAATTGAAAGGAATGATCTCACTCTACATAATATTAAAGCATTTAAAGTAATTATGGATAAAAGTTTTATTTAGTTTCTAATTAAATTTGTGGGGAATGGTAGAGATGGAGCCAGTAGGGGGCTAGCGGGTGCTCGGCCCTCCTAACCGCCTCAAAAAGCCCAAATTGTCTCTTGATTGAGCTCATTTTTGTTTATCTTTTTCTGTCAGAATCGTCAAATTTAGAGATAAGTTGTCGGTTTATTTTTTTTTGAAGAGGAAGAAGATGTAAATTAAAAGAGAGAGAGTGAGAGAAGACAGAAGTAAATGTATGGTGTTAGTTGTTTGACTTTTACTCCAGTATTTTACATTATCAGCATAAATATCTTGTTTGTTATTTGTTTTAACCCTCCGGTAATAGAATTGCTCCAAATCATTTCTAAGTTGTTACTTCTCCTTTTTAATAGTAGTTTTTAATTTAATTATTTTGAATATTAAATATTGCGTAAGACAATGACAAAATTGTATGCGCTATAACCTTGAAACAAGGTCATAATTTTATCACCCACAAAAGAAAAAACTACTCAATTTGTTTTTTCGCTATCCCCAACATAAATTTCGATATCCATCAAGCAAATATTTCAATATTTTGTATAATTATGAAACACCTTTTTCTATCGTTCATATAATTTAGACCAACATTTTTATGTTTGAGAAATTGTTGTTTGAACGGAAATAATGATTAAGAATTTACTCATTCAGCAAAGCTGGATGCCTTTATATAAAGTTTCTTGACAAGATAGTATTTTATTGATTTGAAGTTATATATAATAACTTAGTGACCTTTTTGTAATTTCATATGTGTTGTAAATTGATCATGATGGTCGAACCATTGAACCTTCAACTGCTTCATAAAATATATGTTATTATACAAATTATTTACGGCCTTCTTTAACATGAATTCTTGGCTCCACTTCTGAGAATGGTGATATGCTGAATGACAATGACAATGTGATGCTGATGTGATGACCGGTGAAGAAAATAATGACCATTGTATCTAGCTTTGTTCCAAATAAAAAATGTTGTCACTTAACTATGTCTATATATCATTAGTGTAAACATGTGATTTTATGTTAAAAATAAGTCCGTACAGTCAGCCGACAGACTTTTGATCTAGTTTGATTTATACACATATAGAAAGGGGTATTTTATCCCCATAGCATCTTTATTTAATACGTACTAGTATCATAAAGAGCGGTTTAGATAGAAACATGGTCGTATATGTCGCATGATGTATAATTTCAAGTACATAACAAAGAAACAAGTACAATTAACGGACACAATGAATCATATATAGTATTGCTCAAGATTACTTTTACTCTCAAGTTTCCTAGAAAAGAAGTTCTTGATGTAGTCCACTACACTTGCCCTTTTAAATCTTGGTAGTGTCTCATGGGTGATTAGGCTTGGCGCTGGTCCAAAATCCCCATCCAAGTTAGGGGCTAGAAATGTGGCTATAGAAATCCTCTCCTTCTCCGAGTTTACAACGGCTCTATGCTCGATGCTTTTGTATAGTCCATTCCCCACAATCTGATATCAAGCGTAAAAGTTTAATTCAAAACATTAACAAGTACAAGTTTGAGAATTTATTATTATTGTTATGTCTTTGTAATATTCTAGTAGCATGAATCTATTCTTTGGATATCAATTTCATACTAGTATACTTTATATATTTCTATCACTAAAAAAAAAAGATATTGGTTTTGAAAAAGAAATGACCTCCAAGGCATCCCCGATATTGACAATGAACGAATTAGGGAGTGGTTTAACAGGAATCCAAAAGTCGTCCTTTTTAATCTGAAGACCTTCTATTTCACTGACATGGAGAAGGAAAGTGATTCCAAGAGGATCCGAGTGAGGGCTGAGACCGATGACTTTTTCAGGTTCTGGACATTTTGGATAATAGTTCATTCTCATGGATTGTAATCCTTCATTAAACAATAATGTCATATCCTCGACCTCCATCTTTGAAGCTTTTGCAATGAATTTCAGAGTCTTAAGAGAAACATTCTTAACTTCTCTCGAGTATGCTTCTAGAGTATCTCTGTTACAAATAACATTGCAAGTTCAAACAGTTAACCTCATTAGTTACGTTCATGTTGATTCCTATATCGTAAGTGTTTCATCAAATATCGAACTAAAAGGCACATACGAAGAAAGAGGTACAAGTTACCTGAATGGAAGTGGCAGGCTTGGAAACAAATGAGGCTTCCTAACATGATGAGGAAGGGTAACCAAGTAAAACATGTCCGCCCAATCAAGCTTTTGCTCCTCGGACACGACAAAAGCTTGTCCAAATCCCTCAACATCTTCTGCACTTTGCCAAAACTTCTTTTTCTGTTCCATTGGCATATTGAAGAATTCCTGAGTTTCTTCTTTTAACTTCTCCAACAATGAACCACTCACTCCGTGATTTATCATCTGCTGAATCCACTCAATAAATCGTTTTTTTTTTTGGCGACACAAGTAAACTAGGCTAGTGCAAATGATTGTGCAAGCAGTGAGGTATATCGAATCGTCAAATAACTCTTTTAACAAGAAATAAGCATAAGTAATCAATAATTTAAATTTAACGCATAGTGACTAGACGATATATAGGTTAAATATTTTTTGAGTAATTCTGTCATGATGATGCACAATATTTTTTTGAGTAACTCTGTCATGATGATGCAGATGATTCATGTTATACTGGCTATAGAGCGATTATTCTTTAGAAAAGTAGTCTTGATACATATTATCGGCCTTGTATTCATAATTTGTTACCTCGAAAAAGCCCCAATCTTTGCATGCCATATGTAATTTTTCTATTTCAGCATCAGCAGAATCATCGGACATTAATCGTTGCATATCTATCACTGGTACATCCAATGATGACAAAGAAAATGATACGGTAGGAGGGTCCAAATTTGAACGAACATACCGCGATGGAACAGTGATAAGTGTTTCCTTTGCCAATTCTTGTACACTAGGCACAACTAATGAACGGCCAAGGCTTGTTACATTTGGTTGCATGATGTCAAACATTGTCTATGTATGTGTATGTGTATGGGCGTGCGTGTATGTATACACATACTGACATACATGCATTGATATCACTTTATCTTATCATAATCTATATATGAAAGTAGTTGCAATTTAATTTTTTCAACTGTAGGACTTCTGTGTTTTCGACCGGACAACCAACTCGCCCATTAATTTCCCCACGTTGCTCCATCTTATCTTGCTTGCATCCGCATTTATTCCTTTCACCAAGCAATCATCATCAGTGACCAAGATAACTTGTGAAAGACTAGGCGTTTCAGTTGAGTTGGCCAACTACTTATCTATCCTCTAATAGCCGTAGTCAGGTGGATAGGCATGTTTTATGAAAGAAAATTATCTTCTGGTCCTCATCCATTAATCCGGCGGATCTACTTCAATTATCACGTTGAATTTATCTTCGAGTCTCATCCAATATTCAGGTCATGTCAGGTCCATTAGTTCTCATTCTTCACAATTCCCTGATACATTCTACTAATTATAAAAAAGATGGAGGGAAACTTTCACACCTGCCTAGATTACACATTTGTCCCATCCCACCAAACCAAATGGCCATTGTTAGTCGTTAGTACAAAAAAAACACTTCGAATGACAAGGCTTTTCTGGTGTTCATTCACAAAAATGACACGTACTATACGCTAAATTACGTGGATCACCACAAAGAGTTAAGTCTTCAGTATAATATAATCAAAATTGTTATCAACATTTGTCTAATTTCCCTAGCGTTCGTGGTTAATATTTAGGTTATATAAGTTAATGTTCAAAGAAGTTCTGTTAAACTGCGGAATCTCACATATTTGCAACTAGTATGTATTCAATTTATAACTTTATTCTTTAAATAACTATCTTCAGCCTTTATGCATTAAAAAAAAGAAAATGCTAAGCGTACGACATTAGAACATGCATCGGATGTTTGTATCTTAGTAATAAACCATTCACTCTTGCATATAAATACTCCCAACATAATGCACAACTACTTTTGTATCTTTTATGTGATGAGATAGCAATAACTACAGGATGGTTGTTAGTTGTACGGTGCAATATTTAAACGTATATATGAATAAAGTGACAGCCGGTGATTAAATCATGGACCACTTTATGATTCGCTTAGATGATGTGCCGACTGGATGGACAATGAGTATTAAATGATGAAGATAACTGATCTTGACATTATTTCAGACGTTACCAAAAAGTCAAAACTATATATTTTGATCGATTAGGTATAGTAAATTCAGAACCCTAGAGTACCAAACTATTTACGGAAGACAATGACGAATTGAAGTATATCTTAAATCATGATGTTCTTGTTGTTGGGATTTTAGAACAAGTTAACCAGTAACCTCTACGAGTACGTAGCGAATATTGGATCTAGTTATTACAAGAGTTGAGATCAATATAGAACTCATATTTGTCATAGAACAAATGAACCAATCATAACCCTCCATTTTTTATCTAAATTAATACAAAATCATTTTCCACATTTTTTTTAAAACAACATATCTTACAAACGGTAAATCTTCAAAATATAAAAAATACACCATCGTGACGAAAATTAAATTATCTTTCTATAGATATGCACTTTTACATATTTTCGACAAATATTTTTTTTCAAAAATTCCGTCCGAAAAAATCATATATGATTTTTACGAATCATATATGATTTTAAAAAATCATGTATGATTCGATTTTTACGAATCATATATGATTTTTACAATCATATATGATTCTCAAAAATCATATGTGATTCGTAAAAATCGAATCATATATGATTTTCACAAATCATATATGATTTTTGTTGACCGAAATTTTGAAAAAAAAAAGTTGTTAAAAATATATAGTAGTGCATATCTATAGAAAGATAATTTAATTCTCGTCACGATGGTATAATTTTTATCGCGTAACGATTAACGGTTTGCGAGATATTTAATTTTTTAAAAAAATGGTGAAAGTTTATCATAATAAAAAAATGAATGGCTATTATTGGTTGATTGGATCTATGATAAATTTTGGTTCTATATTGAACTTTTGCCGTTATTACAATTATGTTAAGCACGTAATTAATAAACAAATAATTAATACAATATTAATTAATTAAAAGGGATATAGAAAAGCTAACTTAGCTTGGCAATTGATCTCTAGTAACGGAACAAGAAACCAAAATGAAACCTTAAGTATCTAAAATAGATACCTCGAAGAGTATCACACACAAACCCGATTAACATATACGTTCGATTAAAACGCTAGTCGAGAACGTAAACACAATCAACCCCTTGAATAATCACTTGAATACCACGTACAAGAAAACCCCAAGACCAAGTCTCCATTCTTGTCCGAGAACTAAAACAGCCCATGAACCTGTTTTTATACCTTACCCGATATCGGACAAAACTTGTCCGATATCCTTCCTTGTATTCTGTCCGATAAACAACCATGACTCGAAAACAAAAATCCTTTGTTGCTGCTATTCGACTAGGAATCAGAAACAATGAATCTCCAACAAACTTCTAATTCACTTGGATCTAGTACAATGCAAGAATAGACTAGAAATAAAACCAAAACTCTAATTGACTAGAGTTCTACTCAACTGAGAAAAGAGCATGGCTAGAATCAGCTAAAGAGATTAGATTTAGGGTATGCATGTGTCTCATGTTAAGAGATAGTATAATTAGTCGTATATTGCATGCATGTGAGGAAAAAGTATGTTTGCTTTTATAGCCAAAGCACCCAACTCTCTGTTTTGGGTTTTAACTTGGTCGACAATCAAAAAGCCCAAGCAACCCCATTCTCCTCACTTGCCCGATCAGTTAGGTGTTCAAGGCCCAAGGCAACCAACCAAACCGACCCACATCCATTCCAAGAATAGTCCATGGGTCGTGCAAAACATCGGGTCAAGTTACATGCATAATACGGGTATATAATTCAAGATATATTACGTTCGACACGTATACTCGTGTTTACCATGTGTGCCCCCATCGGCTCACACAATCTTAGTCGTTTTATCGTGTTAAAAACTCCCACAAACCAACAGCTCCCACTTGGGAGTTGGTGTGTCGAATGGCACACAAAACTAACGACGGAAACGCCTAGCAAACGCTCTCACTCGCTTTTTAACTAAAAGTGTCTGAGAGAATACTTTCGTAAAAGTTTCTCAGTAGCATGGTCATTCAATGTCTTGCTCTAATCATCATTTGTTATAGATACCATTAAACCATGGATTATGGATCTCAAATCATTCCATATAGTTTAAGCATTTAGAATCTCGTTATAGAAATTAATTAGATATACCAAATGTAATCAAGTATCATCTTGCATTACCCTTTGGGTTCGGCCGAACAATTATCTTATTAATTCTGGAGAGGCGCCATGGTATCTTTCTGCACATATCAAGTGGAGTAACAAATCCTTTATTGACTACAAGTGTTGTGGATGCTGTTTCACATCACTCCGAAATATAGCTTTTATAACTACCTTGTTCAGATAGCGTTTTTGATGCAGGTTTTACTGACCAGGTCTTAATATTTATAGTGTCTCACTATACCTATGGTCTACCATAATGCACTAACGGGCAGTGTACCCGGTCGTGTGTAGTGTAGTAAATGGTAAAGCCGAGGTCGTCCCAAGAGCTATGTGTGTTGGATTATTACTAAGTCTAATTGTCACAGAATAATAATGGTTTTGATAGGTATTTAATTAATTAAACTCCTAATGCAGAATATAAAATAAAAGCAAATAAATGGTAAAGGGAAATCAATAGAGGAATAGTGGTGCTAACCTAGTCAATCCTCCTAGCTAGTTATGTCTACGTCTACCTACTTCCAATTACTTCAAGTGGGGTCAAATTCGAGAGGACAACATTTGGTCAATTCGCCCTAACCTATCAGCAAAGATGCCACCACAGGAGAAATCAGGCGCACCGTCATAAGTCCTGTTGTTCCTGGTCCCCTAAGCCGAGTCATTAAGAACTGCTACAAGCTAGATTCTAAATAGTGAGTGCCCGGCCGTTAGGAACTTAGACACTACACCCCCAATTCTTAAGTTCATCCAAACGATAGGTAATCAGTTGGTCAAATCGCACAAGTAGAAAGGGTCGTCAGTTAGTCATATCTTACCCTTCCCGTCTCAGTCCGCTCACATAGGTTCAGTTGGTCATATCTCCTAGGCAATTGGCCTCTATTGCCATTCAAAACTACCGAACCAAGGGTGACTACCAAAAAACTACGCATGCATACACTTAGAAATAATTGTAAGGAAGTAAAGGTAAACGCAAGCAAAACAATTAAGGAATCATAACTAGGCTAGCACCAAAGGGTGCTTAGCCGCTCATATTAATCATGCAAATCAATTCAATATTCAAAGGTACGAAATACATGAATTGAAAGTAAAATAAATAATAAACGCTAAAGCTTATCCTAATGGTGTGACTTCTCCCTTGGAAACAGCTCCGTATGCTCCCCTAGACCTGCCTTGAGCTTTTTCCCACGTTCTCAGAGTGTTGTGTGTGGAATGGGATGCTTTAAAATGCTGGAATTCGTGGGGTATTTATAGGCCAGGTCTGGGTTACGGCGTCACCCATAGAGGAGTTACGCCGTAACCTTCTATTTCTTCGTAAATGCACTAGATCTGCTAGTTATGGCGTAACCTAATAAGTGGTTACGCCGTAGTCTTTAATAAACTTGGTTACGTCGTAAGTGATGCAGTAGTTATGGCGTAAGTATCAGCGGCGTGGAACCTCTTTTGACCTAATGGAGTTACGCCGTAACCTCTTGATAAGTTGGACTTCTGGGTCACGCAATAGTTACGGCGTAATGTGAGAGAAGAGTTACGCCGTAACTTCTTCAAAATAAGCATACTGTGATAAATCTTTAGTTATGTTTCCATTTCCGCGTCTCTTTAGCTCCAATGCTCGTAATTTACCTGAAAGTGGAAAACAATGGAAAACAAGCGTAAATCCATATAAATGATATAAATAACGAGCATTATAGGGGGAATTTGACACTTAATATTCAGGACTATTTGATGTTATCAGTTTTGCGTATACTTACAAAAAATGATATCCACACATAACAGAACTTGCTTGCATCTCAAGTCTAAGGATGAAGATAACAAACCATTTTCAATATTTTACTTATGACAAGGATCCAAAAGTAAATGTTTGAAAGTTGGGGAATCCAATATGCATCTCTAGTGAATACATATGAGTTTGGCGGGAACGATCCGAATTCTCGTTAGAATTATAACCAACACTCATATTTGCCTTATCATAACAATATTCCCATATTGTTAACCGACAATGGACATATTTAGAATAATAAAATCATTCAAGGATTAAACATGCAAATATAGGATAACAATTATTATATGAATGAATAACAAATACCAAGTATCTTTATTCATCATAAAGTAAAATTGTCTATCAATCCCAATTATCCAAATACTAAAACAGATATGCATGAAACTCATTTAGTAAGTTGAACCCTAATGTTTCCAACATTTCCAACCTTTCTTTAAAAGAAAAACTAAATAGTCATCTGAGTAAACTTTCTGAATACTTGTTTCAAATTTCACTTATAGTGAGTGATTTGAAATATAAGATGAGTGTCTTATCTCATATGCTCATACTATTGCAAGAGTTATAGTATGGAGATGTCGTCTTACCTAGCATGAGGTATTAGAAATCAAAGACATACTGACAGTCATCTTTACAGTTTCTAAAAGTGTAAAGTATTCTCATTCCTTAATGTGTAATGCAACAATGCTCTATGCTGAGCATAACTAGTTAGCGGATTTACCATAAAAGATGAAATCCTACTACAACTAGTATTAATAATCCTCTAGAATCATTTGTACTTATACAACATTATGCTTTATAATTCGTAAACATTTATAAAAACAATAATCTAAACACTCTCAATTAGATATTGTTGTTGTCAGCTCATTTTGTTCTTGTACAAAAGCAACAACTAGTCTTATACACAATATAATATATACATGATAAACCCTTAGTTTAAAAACACAAGGTTTCCATCCATGTAAATTATTCCAAGTGAAATATATGATTTTAAGACTTGCTCAAATGATATATTGCATTTGTGTCGGACTTATTTTCCGCATTTGTTTATTCCAGATAAACATTTATTCCAAGGTTGTTTGTTTTACTCCCTAAATTCCAAATGAAGTTTTCATCCCAAGCTTAAGGATCAATATCTAGCTTAAATAGAATGATATCTTCAACATGTAAATTTTAAAGAAAAACACAATGCTCTCACTCAATGTGATATGTACTCAAGAGTTATCTTAATTCAATTAGAATTATATTGTAATTAAATTCAAGATCTCAGCTCTTAGATGCATTATCCAATCCAAAAACATGGATTGCCTAAGTTTTGTATATTACATAAAGATTATGTAGATTCATAACCCTTTTGATTACACACCGTCCTCGCAAAAGGTAATCATAAAGAAAGAGTTATAAAATCTTAATTGTCATATTCTATATACAAGAAATCATGTATGACAATTAATTATCTTTATATAATTAATGCGTGTATATATAAGAAAATTTAATCACAGTCAATTGCTTAAGTATGATTAAAAACTTTTTATAAAATGTCATGCATTAATATGTATACAATTTTGTCCTTGTGAGTCATTCTTCAAAAGAAACTCAATCCAACCTAATAGTTAACTGTTAGGCGAAATAAAAATCAAGCTCAAAACTCGATTTGCCTTTTAAGGGCTGCATCTTATCATTCATGGTTCTAAAACATTTATCAGATTCAAGATGTGATAATATATTTTAGTAGTTAGCAGATTTACATTAATCTCCTAACTTATATCCCTCAACATTGATAATAAAATATATCACTTCAAGTGATGAGGCATCCTTGCGAATTTATGAATGAGAGTAATCATTATACTTCAGTCAACATTTTCATGTTTAACCTTAGTATGACATTAATAAGTGGATTTTAGAAGGTTAAGTATTTGTTCTCAAAAACCTTGAGATATGTGTATACTCCCACTTACTTTTGTAAGTAGAGACAATTCTCTAAATACTAAGTATTTAAGCAACAATAAATTGTTCTTTATGGAGAATCACAAAAAACATTTTAAGTTCTCATCTCAAGATTTGTTAATAAAATGCTTCATAAGATTTTAACAAATTCATAACTTAAATCAAGACATAATGGAATTTCTTCCAACAACTCAAATTAGGGTTTATAAAAAAACTCTAATTTAGTATCACTCTTTAACCAAAAGCTCTAGCAACAATTTTATGTTTCGTCAAGCTAGGAAGAACACCAAAACTACAATCTTCAAGCTAGGAAGTGTAGAAAAATCAAAAATCCAAAAGGGTTTATGATTCAACTGGTTTGAGTGGTAAAACCTCAAATCCCTAATGAATTAGGGTTTTCAGTTATAGGTTGTCTTGAATACCTTCTAGGTTTGAACTATATTGAGTGTATCCATGAAACACGCAATTTCTAACCTTGATATGTTTTGGAGGTAGAGCAATTAAAGCTATCATGAACCAAACTATTTGAATAAGGTTTGATTCAACACATTAGAAATACCATAATGAAGTGGTATCCTATGAGTTATTAGAATTGTGAAACTATATCAGAATTCTATAGATAACTTAATTCTTTTTGGACCAAATACTTGTCAATTGGGTCAAGCCAAATTGCATATAAAGTATTTACGAACCAAGTACATGCTATAATGTATATTCATTGAATAATACAAGAACCTTATGTTCACGTGTTCACAAGAAGACAGAACTGTTCAAGGATTATATGTTCATGTGTTAACAAGAAAACAAAACATTTCAATAATACATTCTCAGTCTTTGAATAATTCAAAGCCTCATGTTTATGTGTTAACGAGAAGACATAACACATTTACTATATATATACTTTATGTTATAAGTCATTGACTAATTCAAGGACTTTATAATTATGTATTAACATGTAAGCATAATTATACTAACAAAAGTAATCATGAACGCAAACTCTTGAGTTCTATAGTAATTTCAAGTTAATTTTATACTTCAGAATTTTGATCATTATCATATAACCATAATTATGTTGACTAAAACATGTAGTCAAATGTTGAAGTATCTTTACACTATATCATTACATTTGAATGTAGTAGGGCAACAAACATCTAGCGTGTTCAAGTCCTAGTAGAATCATTATTAGAATGTAGTAGGGAAATAAACATCTCACGTGTTTAAGTCTTAGTAGAATTCTTATTTACATGTAGTAGGGCATTAAACATCTAACGTGTTTAAGTCCTAGTAGAATTATTAGTTTCCTTTACCTTGCGGTCAAGAGATACCAATAATATTGTTGTTCCTTGCACACACTTTAAGATTTCTCCCACTTGTGAAAGGTACAACATCATATTATGAAGACAAACAACACGTGATTGATTGTTCAAACGATATGATAATGTCATAGATATCATAAGCAGTTTTAGAACCACAACCTGTAATAAGGAATTGTGGATTATTATTCTATAGATAACACTGCAGGAAGCGACGTGTTATCTTTATAAAATAAAATGAAATTTTCCTTTAAGCAATGGTTGTTCATATTCGGAAAGCAATAAATTATTTCAAAGCAAGTTTGAAATGATATGGGTGACTAACAGGAAATAAATCTCGTAGCTCCCACTGAAATTGACAACATTATATGAATGATATTTCAGTAATAAAATGCAATTGCTCCCACTGGATTTGTCAACATTGTTGGGATATAAAAGACAAAGTACTGAAGAAAGTCAAAGTGCTGAAGAAAGTCAAAGTATTGCTTAATGAAAGTCAAAGTACTGCTCATGTCAAAGTACTGCAAAGGCTAAAGGACTACTGATTCTTATGAAAAAACCAATAATAAGAAGTGTAGTAATGGTGGGTAACTCAAACGTGTTAGGTTTGAGCACCGAGATCGTTCCGAACGAGGGTTGAATGGAATTTCCAACTCACGTCGCGATTATCGGGATTTGAATGTGTTAAAAAGGATTATGAGGATTTCTACACTACGGGGCAAGCAATAATAATAAAAGGCATATAAATCTACTAATCCTAAGGTGCAAACAAGTAATCTCAATTAAGTACGTAAATAGAACTAAAGACGCAAATTACTTTATGCTAAAAAAAGCGTATTCTAAAATGCAAATTAATCTATTTTAACCCCTAAAAGTGATCTAATATTTCTCTACAACTAAAAATGTGATCTAAAAATTATCTAAATTTTAAAACTAATTTTTTTTTGGTTTTTGATTTTTGATTTTTTGAAAATAGCGAAATATATATATTTTTTTGACTTTTTAATTTTTTAAGAGATTTTTCTTTTAAAAACTAATTTAACTAATTAAAGTTTAAACTAAAATTTAAATGACAAACTACAACTAGTGACGATGAATATTAAGCTAAGAGAATGATACTAAAAAGACTTAACAAGCATCATACGAAAAATTAAACGTAACGGTAAACTAAGAATCTAAGCTAAAAAAAGTAAGAGAATAGAACCCGATGATGAAACGAGAGGAATAAAACCACCCGATCAAATAAGCACAAATTAACACAAAAGTTTACAACTTTATTAATCTTATCAACTAATTAGTAAGTAAAGTTTAAAACTTTATTCACTAACAAGCTTAAAAATTACTAAAGTTTCAAACTTTATGTATTAAAAATGCTTGATGACCCTTAAGCTCCGGCCTTACCGGTAGAATGGGATTACACAAACAAAATCAAAACTTTAAGGGTTAGCACAATTATATAAATATAAACTTTTATAATAAAAAGCTAAAATAAAAGATAAACTAATCTTAATAAATCAAATCTTAACCACCAAACTCTCTCAAGGAGATATGTTTCCACAAAAACTAATTTGGGTATTAAGGTTAAAGATTTAAAATATAAGATTTTTTTTTTTTTTTTTTTTTTTTTTTAAAGGAAAGGAAATAAATCAAGGAAAAATATCAAATGAACTCCGAAAATTCCAAATATTTTTTAGAAACATTAGAAAACTGATAGAAGCTAACAGAAAACTTTTGAGAATTTTCGGAATTAAATAAGTATTTTTTTCGATTTTTATGTTTAAAATAGCAAATAAATCAAAATAAATAGTAAACTAGTTCAAAAAAATATGAAAAATTCACACTATCTTAAGAAAACTATGAGAAGCTACTAGAAAATCTAAAAATATTTTTTTACGTTTTTTTACTATTTTTTAAAAATAAAATTCGAAACAGTTTTTAGAGAAAAGGACAGAAACAGTTTTTGATTTTTTAAAAATACTAAAACAGCTCAGAAAATTACGAAAATTTATGACGAAAATAAAATATATTTTTGGATTTTTTGTGAAAAGGACAAGATTTTTAGAGACTTTTTACTATTTTTAAGCTAAATAAAACCATAAAAACGTGAGCTTTAATAAAAAAAAACAAAAAAAAACTAAACTTTTATAAAAATATAAATATGATATGTTGAGCGTGTGCACGGAGCGTATAAAATACACTCACACAATCTTACTATAACTCAACTCTTCATGGCATATTTTTATAAAAAGTTTTATAAAAATAAAATGAAATAAAAAGGATTAAGAGATGAGAAGAATATAGAGATGCAAGAAATAAATAAAACTTTTATAAAACTAAATAGCATAAAAATAAAATACAAGAGTTTGGGTACAAAATACAAATAAAGATCATAAAATGAGGTGAGGGAGGTGGGTATTTATAAACTCCCAAGTTACACTTTGACCCCTAATAATTTTTCATAATGGCCTCTAAACTATTTAGATCTTGGCACAAATAAAACCCTCAAAACTTGGTCCCCAAGTTTATACACGTTAAGGATAATATTGCATTTCCAAATTCTGGTTTGCATTTGGGCTTGACAATGGACATATCAATCTTGGGCCTTGCTGGGTTGGTCTGCACTTGGCGCTGGGCTTTGGATCTGGATCGTAGCTGGGCCACGATGGGCTTGACTTGGTTGGGCCTCGTCTGGGCTTGGAGGAGATGGACAGCAGCTGGTGGAGATTTGAGCTACGCAGCAGCTTGGTATCAAAAAAATGTACGACAAATATGGCATTGGTGGAATTTGAACCCTTGACCTCTTGATTAGCAAACATCTCCCCACCCACTAGACCAAGAGCCTTTCTTGTGTTAAATGTTGCATTTAATTTCCATTTAAGCTCCTTTTTTCTGCTAATTTATTTTCCCTTCTTTTTAAGCATCTTATTTTTTTCTTTTTCTTCTTAATTAATTAATTCTTCATTTGGTCATTAAATTTTTCTTCTCTTGCCTCGATGCTTCAAATAAAATTATCATTGGTCCCGTAACTTCGTGCTCCTTCCCTTCTCGTGCTCGTTTTTGTCCACTTGTCTTCTTTTTGTCCATTTTACAATATCCGTTACCGCACATACATAAACACAAAAACACAAATATTTATGGCTTTACGGGTTAGTTTTTGGTCTTTTTGGTCCGGTTTTGATAACGAAAAGGTATATGTTTTTACATATACCAAAATACCCCGGACGAGAAGATTGCCGTGTCCTCACACAATGTCATCAACTCACGCTTCTAAAAACAAAGATTTCAATCTCTTTCTACTAAACCTATGAAAAGTAGCAAAGATTCCTCAAAAGAGATTAAGAAACCCTTATTTCTAAAAACGCCCCGTTTACCTTTTAATTCACATATAGATATTACGGTTAAGCACATTCCAATTATGAGTGACGGTTTGTTGAACTTTCATGTCGATCAATAACTCTAACATTTTTCAAACGACACGTTAGGATCACGGAGTAAGAAACACAACACAGCGTGAAGTGACCATACGGATAGAATACATCGTCCCTGATTTTTCAAAAGTCCCCAAACTAAGCGTAAAATCGAAATCATTGTTAAATATGACTTTAGATGCTAACACTACCCATGGAAGTTACTTGTGGAATTACCGTTTGCTCCCATTTTCCTATTTTCCTCTAGATTTTATTTTTGGTGATAAATGAATTTCTTCAAATTTCTCGTTTCGATAATTCTTATTCCGATAAAGATATGAAGCTAAGTCGCTAATTAGTTATCCATCTTCCCTCGAAAACCGTTGCACACAAGAATGAGGTCCACATCAAGGTCCTAATTTCACACGATTTAGGGAGAATATCCTTTTTATGGCGACCGAGACAACTCATCTACGAGTCCGGAGACAGAGGCTTTATTTAGACATCTCCCGGATTCAAAGTTTGGCTTAACACTTATTTCAGCACATTTGCATTTTTGCAATTTAGGCCCTTGGTCTTTTCAACCACTAACTCAACGGGATTACCGTTTTATCAGAAGTCTTATTATGACTTTGGATTTTCCTCAACCTTTATAGAAGTCTATGACAACTTTTATGGCTTTGGATTTTTCAACTTTAATACATTTGGGCTTTATTTCATGTTAATTTTTGTGCCAAACTTCGAATCCTACGGCTTTTATAACAATAGAAACAATAGCAGCAAACTATCAGGAATCAGTTGTCTATTACACCGCAACACTGACAGTACCTTGATGTGTACCCAACTCTCATGGGCAAGGATTCTCTAAAGAAGAATAAAGAACTAACTATCGTCAAAAACTCAACATCTCTAATTATTTATTCACATATATGGGGTGAAACAATTTTGTGGGAAAAAAAAGCCATAAGTACCTTCGATGGGCTCTAAAGAGAACCAACTACTCCACGCTTAGCATCTAAACTCATAAGTAACTCTATCATTCCTCGATCTCCGCAAATTTAAAATCCCAAATAATGAGATCCGCGGATGCTTAGCCGATAATTTTTAGATTATCTATGGTTAAGGGAACAAGCTAGGGCTCAACACGCCCGTCAAGTCAGAATTCTATTCCTACCCTCACCAGCGGAAAGTCAACAAGGTGTCAAAATATATATTAATTTAGCAAATGCTTCGTCTAATGAAATTAAGTCATGCATATTTAAAGTCACTCAGGGAAACTTGCAAATTTTTGGCCTTGTGAGCTAGAATTCGAATTTTATAGCTTCTTGTCTAAGAGACTAGCAAACTTTTCAATCAAAAAGACTTAACAAAAGCTTCAAAATTTTTAAATTTTTCACAATTTTTGCACAATTTTTCACTTTTTTTTAAGGAAAACGGAGTTGCACGAGTACACGCACGTGCTAGGAAAAATCTAATCGAAAGATTACCCACTCCAGACTAAAATCAAACATTGTCCTCAATGTTTAAAGGTAAGGGTTCTCAACGGAAATCTAAAGCCATTGGTTAGTTATGCTAATAGATAAACGATAATCGATAAAGATTTTGGATATCGGATTTCCATAAGAGCGGCAAAACATGAAACTCGAGTGGAGAAAAGACAAAAACTTCGAGCACGAGAGTCTTCATGTATCGAGGAGAAACCTGGACATAAACAACCAACAAAACAAACCCGAACGTTAATTGTTACATCGGCTCACCTCAGAAGTACAACCTATACACGGGGTATAAGGAAATTCTTGACATTAAATTGCAGACTGAAGAACGATCCACTCTTCGTTCCCGCTCCGCTGCGAGTACTTTTGGGAGCTACCGAGCACCGGTTGACGTGAAGGTTACAAAAATATTGTGTTTTCAAAGTTTTCTAAATATAAAAACCTAAAAGATTTTCCTTTTTCAAAATTATTTTTCACTTTTTGATTTTTGGATTTTTTGTGCATGCGCACTCGTTCTCGATCCGACGTAATCGCAATCATAGAATAGACGTACCCGAGTTACGTACTATCGTTGAAGAACCCGTCGTCATGGCAGATACTCGAACGATGATCGAGTTACTTCAAGCTCCCATAGACGGCTACGGTGATGCTATCGTTATTCCACCACTTGATACCGAGAATTTTGAACTAAAAACGAACTTAATTCAATTGGTTTCAAATAAACCTTTTTGTGGTTTAGACCATGAGGAGCCCCACGCACACCTCCGTTGGTTTAATCAAGTTGCTTCTACGATAAACTTTCGGGGCGTCACTCATGAGTTAGTTAAATTGAGATTGTTTCCGTTTTCTCTTGAGGGGGCAGCCCGGACTTGGCTCGAAAAAGAACCCCTCAATCTATTACAACATGGGCCGATCTTTCTAAGAAGTTTGTGAATCAATTCTTTCCTCCTTCGAAAATTACAATGTTACGAAATCAAATCATTAATTTTCAACAAAAATTCGATGAAAGTTTTGGAGAAGCATGGGATAGATTCAAGGAACTTTTACGTAAATGCCCAAATCACGGTTTTACCGATCTTCATCTGATTGATACGTTCTACAATGCTTTAACGCCGTCCGATCAAGATTCGCTTAACGCGGCCGCCGGTGGTAACATCTTGAGTCGTATGCCCACCGATATTAGAACGATTATCGAAAATAAGTCAAAAGTTGTCTCGTCTAGAAACCGACCGGTTGTTTCTAAGATTGCTACTAATGATAACTATGTTCAGAGGAGTGAGTTGAGTGGGTTGACTGATGCTATTAATTCTATGATGAGAGAGTTTAAGATTCAGAAATCCAAACCAGTCAAAGCCGTTACCGAAACATGTGTTATTTGCGGTGGTCCTCATCCGTACTATAATTGTCAAGCCACCGATGGCGATCTCAGAAATGCTTCCGTAGCATCTGCTAATCCGGTTCAAAATCGAAACCAAGGATACCGTGCCAACCAAATGGGACCACCCGGTTTTGCACCCATTGCACAACAAAACCAAAACCGTTATCAAAACCAATCTTACAATCAAAACCGAGGAGATAATGTTAATCATGGTAATCAAAACTACCAAGCTCCTCCACCTCAAGTTTATCAACAACCTATTCAACAACAATATCAAGCACCTCATCAAGCTGCTCCGTACAACGAGTTTCTAACTTACATGAAGAATTCCGATAACACCATTAAAAGTTTGCAAACTCAAATCACCAGCATGAGGAATGATTTCAAAAGGGAAATGGAAGCTACGAGTAACAAGCAGATGAGTGAAATGAGGAATATGATGGCTAGTTTCTTTCAAGCCAATCAAGCTTCGACTTCTTATTCTCAACCCTCGGGTTCTAGTACTCTTCCGAGTAATAAGATTCCTAACCCGAGAGGTGACATGAAAGCGAACACTACCCGAAGTGGTGTTGCTTACGATGGACCCACGGCTCCTACCATTATTTCTTCTTCTCCGTCTCGTGTGGTAGGCCGTGAGACCGGGGTGACAAAGTACCCGGTGCTTCCTACTAATAAGGGGAGTACCAAGAATGTCCAACCCACGGTTATCCCGACATCTGAGCCTAAGGATGCTCCAGTTAGTGCTGAAAAGACTAACCCAAAAACAACACTTCCGTACCCGTCAAGGATGAATGATCAAAAGCAACGCGAACAAGCAAATCTTCAAATGGAAAAATTCTTTCAAATATTTCAAGATCTTCACTTCGAAATTAGCTTCGCGGATGCTCTTCTTCTCATGCCTAAGTTTGTTTCGACACTAAAGGGATTATTAAGTAACAAAGAGAAAATTGTGGATTTGGCAAAAACGTCTTTCAATGAGAATTGTTCGGCGGTTATTCTCAAGAAACTTCCCGAAAAGTTAGGTGACCCCGGCAAGTTTCTCATTCCGTGCGATTTTCATGGAATTATTCAGTGCTCCGCCTTGGCCGATCTTGGCGCGAGTATTAATTTGATGCCGAAATCAATCTACGAAAAGCTTTCATTGCCCCCACTTACCCCAACGTGTATGACCCTCGAGCTAGCCGACCGTACTACGACAAAACCAATCGGTATAGCCGAGGATGTTTTTGTTAAAGTGGGGACGTTCGATTTCCCCGCTGATTTTGTTGTAGTTGATTTCGATGCCGATCCTCGAGTACCCCTCATTATCGGAAGGAGTTTCTTAAGGACGGGCCATGCGTTGATTGATGTATATGAAGGAGATATCACTTTAAGAGTAGGAAATGAAGCCGTCACGTTCAATGTTAACCATACTTCTAAATCTTTAACCTACCAATATGATGTGGCCAAAATTAATGACACCGAGGTGACAAAGGACCCGGGATTTCCTACTAATAACGGAAGTACCAAAAACGTCCAACCTCCGGTGGTTCAAAAAGTTGGGCCTAAGACATCGAGAATTGATCCGAGCCTTTCACGTTTTACGGTTAAGAGTTTATCAACGATACGTGCTGAGCAAAAGAAGAAATTAGAAAAGGAGACTACAACGGTTGTGGTGGAAAATGCTAGCTCTAAGAGCACACCACTTGTCCCACCTCCGCTTTCTGTTTGTTGTGTTGAACTTAAGAACGTCGAGTTTTCTTTGAGTAGCAATCCCACTCCTTCTTCTGAAAATATTGAACTTTCTTCTAAACAAATCATTTCTGATTCTTCCTCTTCCCTCACTAAATTTGAGGAGGATGATTCTATCATGGAAGAAATCAAGGCTTATTTAAAAAGTGATTCAGTTTCACCGGAAATTGATAATGCCGACATCGACATCGAGGGAGATATTCGTTTAATTGAAGAAATGCTCTCTTCACTCTCTCTGAAAGAAAATGAAATTAAAGAAGTCAAGCCGTCTACTAATCCTTCGGAGCCCGAGCTCAAGGATTCTTCCATTGATTTACTTCTCGAGGAGTTCGCCGATGAACTCGCTCGCATGGATCATCTTCCACCGGGAAGTGAGGATGACGTCTTTGATTTTAGAGCCGACTTACGCGAAATTGAATATTTGTTATATCAAGATCCGTCGATTTACTTCGAGAAGTTCACAGATGAACTTGCTCCCACCGACTCGATTCTTTCCGAGAATGAAGAAAATGAATATGATGATCCATTCTACCCAAAGAAAGAAAAGGAAGTGAAGATTTCGACTGATGAGCTTATTGATACTGAGGTCCCACACTATTTTTTATCCAAGAGTGATTCCTCTTCTCGTGAGGATTTTCACGTAGATGATACGTTGATTTCGTTCCTTTCTGAGGACAAGATTTTTAACCCTGGGATACTCATCGGAGAGGATATTCATATCAGAAAAGTTAACCGGAAAAAGGATCCTCTCTTGGATGCCTTCATTGTTAAACCTTCAAACTACATTTCTCTGTACCATGGACTCCCTTCTTCTATGGAGTCATTTCTCTTTGATCCGTCATCCCGTCGTCCACCCGCAAAACCACCGGATGATGGATCATTCTTTCTTGATACACCTTATGTGAGTTTGGGAGATGTTATCCCGTATGTGCTTGAGCCCGACACTTTCTTTCCCTTCCAACCCACCCTTTCTCTTTCCCTCCGGAGTGAGGATACCATCTTTGATCCGGGTATCCCTTCCGCTTGTTTCCCCAAGGACAAATGAATTCGGGGACGAGTCAGGCTAGCGACTCGGTGACCAAAAAAAGAGCGCCGTGGGAGGCACCCCAAGCTTATCCTTTTATCTTATTTATGTTTTCTAATAAGTGACGTGAGGAGGTTAGCCTCTTCCATTTCTAGTGTTTCGTGTTGTTGTTGTTTATATCCAGGTTTCTCCTCGATACATGAAGACTCTCGTGCTCGAAGTTTTTGTCTTTTCTCCACTCGAGTTTCATGTTTTGCCGCTCTTATGGAAATCCGATATCCAAAATCTTTATCGATTATCGTTTATCTATTAGCATAACTAACCAATGGCTTTAGATTTCCGTTGAGAACCCTTACCTTTAAACATTGAGGACAATGTTTGATTTTAGTCTGGGGTGGGTAATCTTTCGATTAGATTTTTTCCTAGCACTGTGCCGTGTACTCGTGCAACTCCGTTTTCCTTAAAAAAATATGAAAAATTCACACTATCTTAAGAAAACTATGAGAAGCTACCAGAAAATCTAAAAATATTTTTTTACGTTTTTTTACTATTTTTTAAAAATAAAATTCGAAACAGTTTTTTAGAGAAAAGGACGAAACAGTTTTTGATTTTTAAAAATACTAAAACAGCTTTAGAAAATTACGAAAATTTTATGACAAAAATAAAATATATTTTTGGATTTTTTGTGAAAAGGACAAGATTTTTAGAGACTTTTACTATTTTTAAGCTAAATAAAACAATAAAAACGTGAGCTTTAATAAAAAAACAAAAAAAAACTAAACTTTTATAAAAATATAAATATGATATGTTGAGCGTGTGCACAGAGCGTATAAAATACACTCACACAATCTTACTATAACTCAACTCTTCATGGCATATTTTTATAAAAAGTTTTATAAAAATAAAATGAAATAAAAAGGATTAAGAGATGAGAAGAATATAGAGATGCAAGAAATAAATAAAACTTTTATAAAACTAAAGAGCATAAAAATAAAATACAAGAGTTTGGGTACAAAATACAAATAAAGATCATAAAATGAGGTGAGGGAGGTGGGTATTTATAAACTCCCAAGTTACACTTTGACCCCTAATAATTTTTCATAATGGCCTCTAAACTATTTAGATCTTGGCACAAATAAAACCCTCAAAACTTGGTCCCCAAGTTTATACACGTTAAGGATAATATTGCATTTCCAAATTCTGGTTTGCATTTGGGCTTGACAATGGACATATCAATCTTGGGCCTTGCTGGGTTGGTCTGCACTTGGCGCTGGGCTTTGGATCTGGATCGTAGCTGGGCCACGATGGGCTTGACTTGGTTGGGCCTCGTCTGGGCTTGGAGGAGATGGACAGCAGCTGGTGGAGATTTGAGCTACGCAGCAGCTTGGTATCAAAAAAATGTACGACAAATATGGCATTGGTGGGATTTGAACCCTTGACCTCTTGATTAGCAAACATGTCCCCACCCACTAGACCAAGAGCCTTTCTTGTGTTAAATGTTGCATTTAATTTCCATTTAAGCTCCTTTTTTCTGCTAATTTATTTTCCCTTCTTTTTAAGCATCTTCTATTTTTCTTTTTCTTCTTAATTAATTAATTCTTCATTTGGTCATTAAAATTTTCTTCTCTTGCCTCGATGCTTCAAATAAAATTATCATTGGTCCCGTAACTTCGTGCTCCTTCCCTTCTCGTGCTCGTTTTTGTCCACTTGTCTTCTTTTTGTCCATTTTACAATATCCGTTACCTGCACATACATAAACACAAAAACACAAATATTTATGGCTTTACGGGTTAGTTTTTGGTCTTTTTGGTCCGGTTTTGATAACGAAAAGGTATATGTTTTTACATATACCAACTACTATATTGTTTATGGAAAGCTATGTAGTTCTAGAATATTCTTAGATTAGAATTTGTATTACTTATCGTACAAGGATTGTAATTGTAAACCGACTAGGGTACTCCTTATGCCTATAAAAGGACCCCTAGATTGGCATTAGACATACAAAACATTAGACAATATTAGAGATACGACTTACATGCAAGTACGATATTAGAGTTATTAGGGTTGTTAGTGAATCTGTGTATCAAGCAGGTTCAAAGTTTTAATATAATCATTGAAGTTTAAAGTTATTCTTCTTAGCTTTATTGAAGTAGTTTCCGTATACTTAATAGAGTAATATCAGTGTTTCATTGTTAGTAATTTAGGATTTATCCGAGGTTGCTAAACCCTTACAAGCTACATACTTAGTTTGGTCAGAGTATATCGATCCAACAAGTGGTATCAGAGCTTGTGTGGAAACTCTGATTAAGAAGAAACCCTTAAAAACGATTTAACTACAAACCCTAAAAGATGTCGACTGAAGCTGCACCACCCCCCTCCATCACCTCACTCAGAATTCCTATCATCAAGAAGGGAGAATATGATCTCTGGAGCATGAAGATGAGGCAGTACATTGCAATTACAGACCATGCACTATGGGAAGTGATTGTCAATGGTAATGTCATTCTTGAAGAACCTATAGAAGTTCCTGGACAACCAAAACCACCTAAGCCTACCTTGCCAGCAGCTACAAAAAGAAATCAAGAAAAGGCTCTCAACATACTGCTGTCTGCTATTCCTGATGGTCACCTGCTAAAGTTTCATGATGCTAAGGATGCAAAACAACTATGGGCTACTCTCAAGACAAGATTTAGAGGTAATGATGCTTCCAAGAAGATGCATAGAAATCTGTTGAAGCAACAGTTTGAAACATTCACTGTTGGTGAAAGAGAAGGTCTTGATGCTGCCTATGACAGATTCCCAAATCTTCTTAGTATGCTGGAGTTATACAATGCAGAGGTATCTGTTGAAGATGCAAACCTGAAGTTCTTAAGAAGTTTGCCATCCGTATGGCATGTGATTGCTACTATGATTAGAGGACAACCTAGTTTGGACACTATGGACTTTGATGATCTCTACAACCATTTAAAGGTATATGAGCATGAGATGAATGGTCAAACAAGTTCAAAATCTCACAGTATTGCTTTTGTGTCTTCTGAAAAGAGAGGCAGTACTTCCACTAAAAGTACTGCTCATCCTGCTCAAAGTACTGTTGGTGATAAACAGCATACTTACACAACCATGACTAACCCTACCTCATCACCAACAAACACCATCCACTCTAATGAAGTTGTATGTTCCTTCTTCGCTTAACAAGCCACTTTACCTGTTACTTATGAAGAAGATTTGTCACAAATTGAAGAGGATGCTCTAGAAGAAATTGACATAAGATGGCAAGTCGCCATGATCACAACAAGGATCAAGAAGTTCATGAAGAAAACAAGAAGAGGCATTGACTTCAAACCCAAACAGGGGATCACATTTGACAAATCCAAGATTGATTGCTTTAATTGTCAAAGGCCTGGACACTTTGCAAGAGAGTGCAAGTTTGCTAAATATCAGGAAAATAGAATGATTGAAAAACCCAAGCTTGAACTAAAGGAAATTCCTATTACTGAAACAAACCCAAAAGCTTTGGTTGCTCAAGAAAATATATCAGAGGTTGACTGGAGTGCTGAATTTGATGAAGAACCAGTAACATACTCTATGGTTGCAATGGAAGAGTTTGATTGGAGCACAACTTTTGATGAGGAACCAGGATTTGCTGCTTTAGAATCAAGAGATGGCCTTGGAAGCTTTGATTGGAGCATGGAAAGTGAAGAAGAACCTGTTCTGCTTGCTATGGTAGCTACTTCACCAAGTTCACCCACTATCTCTGAGGTATATTCCAAATGTAATAGCTTTTATCAAAAAGTGCTTAACAATTATGTAACTGAAAAAGATAATTATAGAAGGGCTAGGTCTGAGGTAGCTGGTTATCAAATAACTTTAGAGTCAATAGAAGCCAAAATAATCACTCATGAAAATAATGAAATGGCTTGGTCAGAAAAATATGAGCAACAAGATTATCAATTGAAATTGAGTGAATGGAAGTTAGGATGTAAGGTTTCTGAACTTGAAAAGATGACTAAAGAAAGGGATGAATTGTTAGAGAAATTTTGGTAGTTGGAATGAATCTGGTATTTCACATGTTAGTTTTGTTGAAAAACAGAAAAGAGCACGCATTAAAACTGGCCTAGGTTTTGGTATGGAATTTAGCAGTACATAAGAGAACCCACCTAGTGATAAGGAACAAATTGATTCAGAGGAGATAACAACTAGTAATGATGAACTCATTAGCTCAGAAGGAAACACGTCTAGTAATGAGGATTCAATTAGTCAAACACCTCCTAAATTTAAGAAAGACAAGGGTTATCATGCAGTTCCTCCACCAATTGGTAGTTTTCAACCACTTAGGACAGATGTTTCTTGTTTTGGAGTTGTTAGGAATTGGAAATTCCATGTTAAAGTGTCGGTCACCCCAATTATAGTCTAGCATATGTTAGCTCGTAGATTTGTAGTTATTTACGTTATGTAGTAGTTAATTTGTAGCGTAGAATAGTGTAGTGCAACACCGTGGAGGAAGGACGGGTCTTTACCCACTGTATGCTTGATCCACAGTCCGATAGGAGGACGTTATGTTTGTAACTATAAATACCCCTTCCATCCATGGAAGGGGTGTGGCTTCTTGAATCTAACCTTTCATTTTCTAAAGCAACTCTCTTTCAAGGAACCTCCTCTCAACTCTCTTCATCTCTCTAAAATGGCTTTTTTATTTAATCACAATCCTAGACCACCCGAATCATCAAACAACATAAATAATGGATCCTAACAATTGGTACCAGAGCCAAGGTTATTGTGTTGTGTTGATTTGTGTGGTTTTGTATCATGGTTATTGTGTTTTATTGATTTATGTTGGTACGAATCTTGTTTTAAACTGTTTTTACATCATTTTAATGGTCGGAAAATCTTTTTTGGCCTACCTTTTTTATAACAGTTTATACAAGTTGTTATGTATCCTTTTGGTTTAAAAAGTCATCTGGTCCATCCTATTTTTACAATATCTGCTTTTGTCATCTTTGTCCAAAGAGTTTCTGTATTATCATCACTTTATGATTTTTTTACCATTCCGTGTTGGTCCACAAAATGAAGGTTTATCATGGTCTATCGGGTCAGTTTTTGTGGTCAAAATGGGGGCATTATGAAAGATTTTATTATACAACAGTTTCTGGGTTGATACATGTAGTTCTTATATGCGAGTTGAGGTAAAAATGCTGGATGCGAGTTGGTATATTCTTCAAAGCGAGTTGACAGTATTGACTGTCCTTACTCAATGTATTGTTGGATGTGAGTTGCTGTCATACTGTCCAGATACAATGAACATTAAGCGAGTTGTTAACTCTCAGGTATGCGAGTTGCTTGACTTAACGAGTTGCCTACTCGCATTATTGAGTGCGAGTTGTTTTAAGGGGGTTGTGTATTGACCAACCTTTGCGGATTGTTACTCGCATCACAGCGGGTTGGTCATGAAGCGAGTTGGTAATGGATGCGACTTGACTCATGACTACGGTTAAAGAACAAAGATGATGCGAGTTGTTGACCTCGACCACACGACCACTATACCAAAATAGACAAGACTTCAGGTTTCTTTTAACCATCATCAGCTCGAGAAATATATTGCAATAGAAATGTAAAAGAAAAATAAAATCAGATTCAATACAACAAACCATCATCTCTTCCAACTCCAACAAATCCCAAACTATCCTAACTCATCATCCTCACTTAATTGTAACAACATCACCCCACTCCAAACATCAATCTAGAAACGAAGATAAACAAAGATCTCAGATGGTTCAACTTTGCTTTTAATCTCTTAAAGATTTTTTTTGAACACATCTCCTCATCGATTCTTATGAAGCATAGCTTCCTTTTCATATTCGAAAATCAAAAAGAAAGATTTAAACAAATTTGTTTCATCTCCTTTTCTTTCGATAAACATCTCACATGAACAAACGAAAAGAATACCTACCCGAGACCTCAACTGAGATCTTGAAGACCATTCACCTTCGTGCCTTTGAAATACGTTCACTAAACAATATCAGTTAGGTCCTATGATTAGTACTTAACTGAAGAAGGGTCAATGGTTTTTGTGGAAGACTTGCAAAGATTAGTGGATAAAAGGGATTGCTTTGTGGTCGTGAGATTCATGAGTATGATGTTAAGATGAGATTGATAATCTGTGTTGGGAGTAAACTTAGAAAAGAGGAGCAGTTTTGTGAGAGTTAAAATGGGAGGCGTATTTTTAGTGTGAGTTAGGGTTAATGGGAGAATTATTAGGGTTCCAAGTTTTATAACCGGTTGTTTGTATTTGTGTGGATCGGGTTTGGATTTCATGTTGGATTGGGCCTTGTGATTCTCTCGATTATGGGCTGCTGGGTCTCACGATTGATGGGCTGAATTTTATTGAGTATAAGTTAAGTCTCATGAACGTTATGTGATATTACAAAGTAATGTTTATTCGATTTTTTTTTCAAAAAGATTGGAAACAACTTTGTAATATAAAAGGAGGAGTGGTATTTGGTATATAAAAATTTTCACGGAGGATACCCAATTCACGGCTTTGAGGAAAATTTGAATAATGACTACGGGGTTTTTGTACGGTACTATTGACAAGAAATTGAAGTAATATTTCACGGGTGGACTTCTTTATCTTTAGACGTTGGTTGGTTGGTTGCAAGTCTCAAGATAACTTGTTGGGGCACATTATGAAATTTGACAATCTGGTTATAACTGATGTAAGGAGTTACGTTGTAGTGCTCACAGTGTATAACCATCACTTTAGGGAAGTTGTTGTACTCAGTGTCACACGCTGTTGTGGATTGGTCAAAAATTTAGAATAAGCAGTAAGTCACAAAGTTGGGATGTTTACTTCCTTTTCAAGTCAGTTGTATCGGGTTTCCTCCATATATGGTCATTACAATTAGCCGATGAATCAATGGAGGTTCATTTTTAGCAATTCCCATGAGATATTCAACGCCACGTAATGTCTATGATACTTCACAGTCTAAGCAAAATCTTTCAAGAATCTTCAACGTCTGTTATGATTTTTTTATTTTTTCGAGATATTTGCTTATGACAAGAACTTCTCGTGCAAATGGTGCATTACACGTTATGATGCTTCCGAAAGTTCGAAACCATCATGGGGGATAAACGTGTACTTTGATGTTTTACGGTTAACCTCCAGGGAAAAGGAGTCTATACTACTTGACTTAGTATGGTTTGTGAAGTTGTCTACATTCGGGTAATGAATTGTTGATGTTGAAGGTGATTTGTTCATGAACCGCTGCATGTTCCCCTAAAACAGATATTCATTGAAACCAAAGTCGTCATAACATATTCAAGCTGACATTGTTTACGGTTTTGTCTTGATTTTGTAAAATCCCGCGAAAGAACCTATTTCTCGGTTTAAATCATAGACTTGTAAAATCCCGTGAACATGGAAACATCCTGGTAATAGTAAAGTGCATTTCCGGAACTATCTTACTGTTTATTCCTGGTTTTGTAAAATCCCGCGAAAGAATCTATTTCTCGGTTTAAACCATGGAATTGTAAAATCCTGTAATGATGGAACTATCTTGGAGAAGAGAAAGTGTAATGCTGGATCTTCTTTGATGTTGGTGCTATGGTTTCTACTTCGAAGAATGGATAAAAGGGTGTACTTCATGAATTGGATGTGTGTTTGGATATTCGTCATGACAGTTTGGTTATTACATGGTTTTACGGGGTGATGTGCTTTTAACCATGGTCAGGATGAAACCATTATCATAGTTCACTTAAAACGTCAAAGGAGGCTAGATTTGAGCTTTTAACAAGATGTGACAACGAAGTTAATTCACTATTATTTATTTGAGGTTAAGTGAAATATCACGGGCGAGTGTACTTAGTATCTGAAGGTATCGGGGATGGTTGGATGAAGATTCTTCATGATCCTTGTTCGAGCTTATTATTAAAAAACGAAGACTTGGAAATCTAGTTATTATTGGGTGTCTTTTACTTTTTCTTTTACCACTTGGGGGAATTGGGCTCATACCACCACAAAATAACTATCACTTTAAGGAGTTACGTTGTAGTGCTTAGTGTCACATTGAATTGTGGATTCTCAAGAGGTGATGTACGTCTATTACTTGATGGTTGGTTGGATGAAGAGTATAGAGTACTTAGAGATTCAATGGAGGATGAAGTCTCGGCACCGCTCTTTGTTACATATGTGCAAGTTTAAGTCACGAGTTCGGGGTAGTTTACTTCAGGGTCAAATTCATTATATCGGGTTTTCTCCATCAGCTGTCACGACAAAGAGCCTACTGTATGATAATGGGGTTGATTACAAGTTTGCCAAGAGTAGATGAAAAGAGAGAGATTAATGACGTCTGTTCACATCAGTTCAGGCCTCGTACTTCAACATTATGACGTATGAACACAACAGTTCATGCCTCGTACTCTAAAGAAAAGAAATGTGTACGCTTCAGTGCGCATTATCTTCGGAAGAACAAAAATCTTCTCATTATGACCATTCTTGTAACGCCCCGACCCCACAAGGGTAAAGGAATCACAAGTAATGGTGTCATATCAAAGCAAACATATAAACCAAAAGAAATCTCAACACAAATATTGAAATAATCCAAGTCAAAAGACTTCAATACATAGGTCCCAGCGGAAAAATAAACTCCAAATGAAATGTCTAAAGTATAAAGTCTAAATGGCATCATAATATCAAAGCTAAAATCTCTAAGGTAAGTCCACTCAGCACTCATCCCAAAGCAATACCCAGCTCCAATGTTTAGATACCTGCTGCGGAAGAAAAGAAAAGTGCGGCTGAGCTTCAAAAGCCCAATGAACAGATATACAAGCAAAACGAATACGAAACGAGAACGAATACGAAATAAAGTGAAAGAAAACAGTGAAGTCATATTCATTTCAAAAGATAATTCAGAATATACTAATAAGTTTTATAGTTAACTACCTCGAAGCCCGCACATATGCCATATCGAAACATATCATAATCACATAAGGCAACATTTGTAGGGAGACCTACCAGAGTTATGAAGGACGTGCATGCACGCAGCATCAATCATCGGATAACATATAGCATATAACAGATAATATATGGCATATAACAGATCTATGATGCATCCATACGCCTGAGACAAATATTCATAATATAATTCAAATTGAGCTCATACAGATAACAGATAAGGGGCGTGGCGAACATCACTCTACTTGCCCTAGAGTCATGTCGAAGTGCATTTGCGACACGGACATGGAATCCCCATGACTAGTTATAATTGGCTCGGGTGTCAAACTATCAGAAATCAAATAAGAATGTCATAACTGACATAGATCATATTTTATCAAATGTTTAATCATGTTTTCAAAATCAAAGTCTTCATATCATATAGTTTCAAAATCAAATGTTTTATGATTCAAAAATCAAAGTTCAGATAAGCAACAGCTCAAATATACACATTAGGGTTCATAGCAAAGGTTTAGGAAATCCTAATATGAAAACGAAAAGAAAACTTATACGAAACCTTTACTTGAAAAGGTCGAATATCCGTACCTTATTTGAAAGCAAAAGATCAAAAGTCGAAACAGGGAAGCAAAGAATTACTCCTTCTTCACAGAACCTATATACATTAATGTCGTATATATTATTAATGATTCCGAAATCGCCACAATGATCCTTTAATATTTTAGGGTTTCCATATTAAATGAGATTTAAATGTTTTAATATTAATATCCTAAATTAGGGTTTCATACGTCTTTTATTAAAGTTAGGGTTTTCTCATTCTTAAATGTCTCATTAATGTATATTAACTTACATGTTACGTCTTTTAATGACTAGTTACTTAACCTAACACGTCACAAAATAATCTTTCCTTTTTATGTTTCACCGTACACGTTTATGATTTTATGTGACATATAAGTTATTAGGATTTAGTATACTTTATACGCTTTACATATTAAACTAGAGTTTATGTTCACATAACCTTTACTTAATTAATGCATCTTCAAAAACTCATATGTAACTAGAATCAAATTAGGGTTTCGGTTATTAGGGTTTTATACTAGTATTAGCTCATCTAAACATGTTACATAATCAAGTTATAATGTTTTACACCCTATTCGAAAGTCATGCATGCCTCGGTCCAAAATCATGCATGTTTCGGTCTAGGTTAACTCAACATATACACGACCCGATTCAATATCACTTATCACGTTACATGTCTCTTATTAGTTACTAGTTAAATTAATTAGGGTTTCTTGTTGTTTCGGTTCACAACTCTCGGCCACAAAAGAAAACAAGAAAAACGCGACGAAACAAAATATAACTTGACATATTCATGCAAGGTACGTTAAAGGAAGACAAATAAACGATATACCTTCACTTGATTGAGCAAAATCGACACCAAGGGTTGTTTGTTATGGTTCGGCCGAATAGGGAGAAAAAGAAAAAGAAAGAGCAAAATAACTAGGGTTCCAAACTTATGATTATGTATGGTATATATAGTTGTAGTATTTGAGTTAAACTAGGAAAGTAATTGGGTTTGGGTTTGGGTCCAACCGAACACCTTCATCTCGCCACCATGGGCTTCGGCCTTGGCTCACGAACACAAAAGAACACGACCCCAAAATATTTACGAAACTTTAACTCTTCGTCGTACCAAATCAATTACGTAATATATTTTAGTTAGGGTTTTTAAGTATTCGCAAGTTAATCTTTTAATTTCTTTAAGTGTTAGAAATATATTTTACGTATTTTATAATTTTTAGTTCCAAGGGTATTTTAGTCTTTATTCGGATTTTAAATTTTCAGGTTTTACAATTCTTCCCTTCTAAAGAAAAATTTTCGTCCTCGAAAATTGAATGAAACGAAATGAAAACGAAAATGAAAACGAAATGAGAACATACCAAACTATTCAAAGAAATGAGTAACTAGCACGATCGACTCCTCGGTTTCCCAAGTAGCCTCACGCTTGATGATTTTTCCAAAGAATATTAACGAATGGAATAACTTTATTCCTCATAACTCTTTCTTGTCTTTCCGAATCGCTTCGGTTCTTCAGATAAAAACATATCGGATTGAATTTGATCAAACGGATAAGAAGCAACGTGTAACGGATGATAGTTGTATCCCTTTAGGAGTGATACATGAAAAACGTCATGAACATGCGATAACCGCGGCGGAAGTGCTAAACGATATGAAACCTCTCCTATACGTTCAAGAATCTCAAACGGTCCAATAAATCGAGGACTAAGCTTGCCCTTGATTCCAAAACGTTTCACACCTCTAAACGGCGAAACTTTCAAAAACACACGATCACCAACTCGAAACTCTAAATCACGACGATGTTTGTCGGCATAACTTTTCTGACGAGACCTAGCCTCCTTCAACTTTTCTCTAGCAACAGCTACTTTCTCATTAGTGATCTCAATCATTTCCGGACCTTCGATTAGACGCTCACCTACTTCATCCCAACAAATAGGTGCTCTACATTTCCTTCCATAAAGAAGTTCAAACGGTGCCGCCTTTAATTCTAGCATGCCAACTGTTGTTATAAGCAAACTCTACTAAACATAAATATTCATCCCAACTACCAGTCCATTCTAAAGCACAAGCCCTTAGCATATCCTCTAAGGTCTGTATAGTCCTCTCTCGACCGACCATCCGTTTGAGGATGAAATGCCGTACTAAAGTTAAGTCGAGTACCCCAAGCTTTCTCGCAAACCTTTCCGAAACGCGAAGTAAAACGCGGATCTCTATCGGACACAATAGACGTCGGAGTACCATGAAGTCTAACGATCTCTTGCTGAAAAATCTCCGCCAATTTACCAATACCATAATCCTTCCTAATTGGCAAGAAATGAGCAGATTTGGTTAGACGATCAACAACCACCCAAATCGCATCATGCTTCTTCCTAGTAAGAGGTAATCCAGTCACAAAATCCATAGATATCTTATCCCACTTCCATGTTGGAATCTCCAATGGTTGTAACAATCCACTAGCCCTCTGATGTTCAATCTTAACCTGCTGACAAATCATACACTTCGACACAAACGTCGCCACATCTTGCTTCATGCCGTTCCACCAAAAGTACTGCTTCAAATCCCTATACATCTTGGTAGAACCAGGATGAATAGTGAAAGGAGAACTATGAGCTTCAGTCATAACTTTCTCACGAAGTACCGAATCATTGGGAACACAAAGCCTATCTCCATACCATACACTACCGTCATTATCAACCTTAAACTCCGTCTGCTTACCTTCTTCAACATTTTGCACCACGGCCCACAACTCGCCGTCATCTTTCTAAGCTTCTTTAATTTGCAGTATAAGGTTCGACTCCACCTTCATACTAGCCCAAGATCCACCAAAACCTCGTACACACAACTCAACATCCAAATTCTCTAAGTCACGCAAAATCCTAGGCTCAATCTTGATACTCGCAAGAATGCCCGATTTCGGCTAAGTGCGTCAGAACTACATTAGCCTTACCTCGATGGTATCTTGAATGTTGGTGTCATAAGCCTTAAGAAGTTCTAACCATCTTCTTTGTCTCATGTTAAGTTCCTTCAGAGTGAAAATATACTTGAGACTCTTATGATCAGTGAATATATCACACGTCTCTCCATACAAGTAATGTCTCCAAATCTTCAACGCAAAAACCACCGCAGCTAACTCAAGATCGTGGGTTGGGTAATTCTCCTCATAAGGTTTTAGCTGCCTCGAAGCATAAGCTATTACCTTCCCATGTTGCATCAAAACACAGCCTAATCCTTTCTTAGATGCATCCCTGTAGATTTGAAATCCTCCCGAACCGGTTGGAAGAGTCAAAATGGGAGCCGACACCAATCTCCGCTTCAATTCTTCGAAACTCTTCTCTCGTTCATCCGTCCATACAAACTTTTCACCTTTCCTCATCAATTGGGTTAAAGGCAAAGCTAGACGAGAGAAACCTTCAACAAAACGCCTATAGTAACCAGCAAGTCCAAGAAAACTCGACCTCGATTCGTCGTAGGTCTTGGCCATTTAGTGATAGCCTCAACTTTAGACGGATCCATGGTAATACCATCACCGATACGATATGACCAAAGAAAGCAACTTGTCTCAACCAAAATTCGCACTTCGAAAATTTGGCGTACAACTTCTTCTTCCTCAAAATCTCCAAAACTATACGGAGATGTTCTTCATGCTCTTCTTCAGACTTAGAGTAAACCAAGATGTCATCGATGAAAACAATAACGAACTTGTCGAGAAACTCATGGAAAACACGATTCATCGGTCCATAAACACAGAAAGCATTGGTCAAACCAAAAGGCATAACGAGAAATTCGTAATGACCATATCCGTGCGAAACGCGGTCTTAGGAACATCTTGCTCCTTCACACGTAATCGATGGTAGCCGACCTCAGGTCAATCTTTGAAAAGAACTTAGCTCCTTGCAGTTGATCAAACAAGTCATCTATACGCGGCAAAGGATAACGGTTACGAATAGTAATACGATTGAGTTCACGATAGTCGATACATAGGCGCATGCTTCCATCCTTCTTCCTCACAAACAAGACAGGTGCACCCCATGGAGAAACACTAGGGCGAATAAATCCACTTTCTATCATCTCTTGCAGCTGTTCCTTCAACTCCTTCAGTTCTACAGGTGCCATACGATACGGAGCCTTCAGATCGGTTCAGCAAGGTGAATTAATTCAATGCTAAACTCAACTTCTCGGCGGGGAAGTCCAGGGAGTTCATCCGAAAAACGTCGGCAAATTCAAAACAACCGAAAGATTTCCAATGTTAGGACTCTCCAAAGATGTGTCCTTAACAGATGCTAGAAAACCTTGGCACCCATGAGCAATCATGATCCGTGCCTTCATAGCGAAAATGAGCTTAACAGATTTAAGGGGTTGAGAACCATGATAAACGAATTCAGGATGTTTTACGTCTCCAAAGATCACCGTTCTAGCATGGCAGTCGATTGAAGCTCTATGGTAAGCCAACCAATCCATGCCTAGAATGATATCAAAGTCGACCATATTGAGAGGATACAGATTTGCAAAGCGAATACGATCATCAAAACGAAGAGGACACTTAACATATTTATGATCAATGATCACATGATTTTTCATAGGCGTAGAAATCGATAAGTGATTTGTTAACGGTTTGGGCTTCATATTAAGTTTCTTAGCGAATGTGATAGATATAATGGAGTGTGTGGCGCCGTTATCAAATAAAACGAAGACAAAGAAAAATCATCAATGAAAAGAGTGCCCGTAATGGTACTCGAAGTTCGCTCCGCTTACAGTAGTAGCATAAACACGTCCAAGTAGTTGGCGGCTTGATGTAGTTTCCGTGCGGATTCTCTTAGGGCAATCCTTAATCTTGTGAGTAATGGAACCACAACCAAAACATCCACCAGTAGCCTTGAAACACCGCCTGGATGAGCCTTTCCACAAGTAGTACAAATAGGTGGGGGTGGCAAAACCTCACTGGTCCTCTGTGACTAGAAGATCCCGACGACCCCGATTTGTTCCTCTAGCTGGCTGATCCTGTTGTAACGCTGGTTATTGTTACCTTGGTTCGACGATCACTTCCATTCCTACCAAGATTTCTATTATCTTGACCCTCGACTCGAACGTCCGGTGTCAACATTCCTTCCCGACCGACCCGTGATCATAACTCCTATCCATATGACCTCTCGAATCATAACTCCTACCAGAGTTTCCCTTATAGTCATTGCCTTGAGTCCTACCTTGAATCCGATCACCATCGCGATTACGCTTGTTAGAACCCAAAACCTCATGAAAGATCTCAATGTTACGAGCTGCGTCATTGCAGGCCGACACATTCTCATACTCAATATTAAGCAATCGGTCCAACACCCACTTCTTCAGTCCCCACTTGAAGTGCTTAGCTTGACGCCTACCATCTCCAACAATCACTCCAACAAAACTCACCAACCTCATAAACCTACTCATGTACTCATTAGAGGTCTCATGATCAAACTGGTAGATCGCCTGATAATCCTCTCATACCTTTGCTTTGCGGCCAAAGATCGGGAAGTAACGGTTATAGAAGATAGTCCGAAATTCAGTCCAAGTACAAGTCACAAAGAAAAGCGTCACCTCCTCTTGCTTGTTTCAATGCTTTCCACCAACTCAAAGCATCACCTTCCAATTTGAATGAAGCCAAACGAGTCTTAAACTCGTCTCCACAACCCAATACTTCAAACAGCTTCTCAATATGAGTGATCCAGTCCTCGGCCTCGAGGAGTAGCAGTGCTAAACGAAAGAGGCTTCACTTACCAAACGCCGAGCCAAGTATGAATACCGACGGGTTGATTTCCTCCACCACTACCGAAGCACCATTACGATTTACGAATGTTGTTGATCACCGCTCCATCATCTCGTGTAGTCAAACCAGGGAAAAGAGAGTTGAGAGCATTCGCAATCGCAGCATCCATGTCAGTAGCATCATCGTCCCTCCCGAAGTTGCCGTTACGACGAGTCTGAACCATCTGAACGATATCCAAACGATTAGCAAAATGAACAAAGGTGAGATCGAAATGGAAGTACGAAGGAATCCTAAAGTCTACCCAAATCCTCACAGGTCAAACCCTAAACCCTAAAGTCTCAAAACCTAGGCTCCATATGTCACAGGTCCTGACTACAAGTCGTAAACACGGGCTCATACCATAAATTGTAACGTCCCGACCCGACAAGGGTAAAGGAATCACAAGTAATGGTGTCATATCAAAGCAAACATATAAACCAAAAGAAATCTCAACACAAATATTGAAATAATCCAAGTCAAAAGACTTCAATACATAGGTCCCAGCGGAAAAAATAAACTCCAAATGAAATGTCTAAAGTATAAAGTCTAAATGGCATCATAATATCAAAGCTAAAATCTCTAAGGTAAGTCTACTCAGCACTCATCCCAAAGCAATACCCAGCTCCAATGTTTAGATACCTACCGCGGAAGAAAAGAAAAGTGCGGCTGAGCTTCAAAAGCCAGTGAATGGATATACAAGCAAAACGAAGACGAAACGAGAACGAATACGAAATAAAGTGAAAGAAAACAGTGAAGTCATATTCATTTCAAAAGATAATTCAGAATATACGAATAAGTTTTATAGTTAACTACCTCGAAGCCCAGACACATATGCCATATCGGAAACATATCATAATCACATAAGGCAACATATTTGTAGGGGAGACCTACCAGAGTTATGAAGGACGCATGCACGCAGATCAATCATCAGATAACACATAGCATATAACAGATAATATATGGCATATAACAGATCTAGGATGCATCCATACGCCCCACGCACAAATATTCATAATATAATTCAAATTGAGCTCATACTGAGATAACAGATAAGGGGCGTGGCGAACATCACTCTACGCCCTAGAGTCATGTCGAAGTGCATTTCTTGACACGGACATGGAATCCCCATGACTAGTTATAATTGGCTCGGGTGTCAAACTATCAGAAATCAAATAAGAATGTCATAACTGACATAGATCATATTTTATCAAATGTTTAATCATGTTTTCAAAATCAAAGTCTTCATATCATATAGTTTCAAAATCAAATGTTTTATGATTCAAAAATCAAAGTTCGGATAAGCAACAGCTCAAATATACACATTAGGGTTCATAGCAAAGGTTTAGGAAATCCTAATATGAAAACGAAAAGAAAACTTATACGAAACCTTTACTTGAAAAGGTCGAATATCCGTACCTTATTCGAACGCAAAAGATCAAAAGTCGAAACAAGGAAGCAAAGAATTACTCCTTCTTCACAGAACCTATATACATTAATGTCGTATATATTATTAATGATTCTGAAATCGCCACAATGATCCTTTAATATTTTAGGTTTTCCATATTAAATGAGATTTAAATGTTTTAATATTAATATCGTAAATTAGGGTTTCATACGTCTTTTATTAAAGTTAGGGTTTTCTCATTCTTAAATGTCTCATTAATGTATATTAACTTACATGTTACGTCTTTTAATGACTAGTTACTTAACCTAACACGTCACAAAATAATCTTTCCTTTTATGTTTCACATTACACGTTTATGATTTTATGTGACATATAAGTTATTAGGATTTAGTATACTTTATACGCTTTACATATTAAACTAGAGTTTATGTTCACATAACCTTTACTTAATTAATGCATCTTCAAAAACTCATATGTAACTCGAATCAAATTAGGGTTTCGGTTATTAGGGTTTTACACTAGTATTAGCTCATCTAAACATGTTACATAATCAAGTTATAATGTTTTACACCCTATTCGAAAGTCATGCATGCCTCGGTCCAAACTCATGCATGTTTCGGTCTAGGTTAACTCAACATATACACGACCCGATTCAATATCACTTATCACGTTACATGTCTCTTATTAGTTACTAGTTAAATTAATTAGGGTTTCTTGTTGTTTCGGTTCACAACTCTCGGCCACAAAAGAAAACAAGAAAAGCGCGAAAACAAAATATAACTTGACATATTCATGCAAGGTACGTTAAAGGAAGACAAATAAACGATATACCTTCACTTGATTGAGCAAAATCGACACCAAGGGTTGTTTGTTATGGTTCGGCCGAATAGGGAGAAAAAGAAAAGAAAGAGCAAAATAACTAGGGTTCCAAACTTATGATTATGTATGGTATATATAGTTGTAGTATTTGAGTTAAACTAGGAAAGTAATTGGGTTTGGGTTTGGGTCCAACCGAACACCTTCATCTCGCCACCATGGGCTTCGGCCTTGGCTCACTTAACACAAAAGAACACGACCACAAAATATTTACGAAACTTTAACTCTTCGTCGTACCAAATCAATTACGTAATATATTTTAGTTAGGGTTTTTAAGTATTCGCAAGTTAATCTTTTAATTTCTTTAAGTGTTAGAAATATATTTTACGTATTTTATAATTTCTAGTTCCAAGGGTATTTTAGTCTTTATTCGGATTTTAAATTTTCAGGTTTTACAATTCTCATCAACATGCTTCATACTTTTTCCATGTGCTTCAGTCATCAAGTGAACCGGGCTACCACTGATTGTTTTCTCATTCCACTTACTCGATTATAATGAAGATGGCGACATCATGTGCTGATTTTGCGGGAGAGAAGTATGAATAGAACATTCGGATGATTTCACTTATTTAATCAAGAATGGCATCTCCGTATTCAATTCTTGAGGGGGTGAAGAAGTGTGAATTTTTTTTGCATGGTTGATTGATATTTGAGAATAAATGGTCAAACGGATCCAAACTCATGTAAGAACCGAGCTTCTTCTTATCGGATCATCTTTACATGGAGTTTCTTCTAAGAGCCGTTGGTTGACATCTTCACTTGGATTGATGAGTTTATCGACAAAGTGCTTCCGGTTAATGCTTCACGTATACATCAACATGATGATTCGGAACAATCTCTCTGTTCTTGTTTGATGAGATTGGTAGTTTGGTGTTACCATCTTGTGTGTTCGTTGCGGCCTGATTGCCGATTTCCTTGATGAACATCTTTCTATTCTTGTTTGATTGGGAGGGATTTTAGTTAAGGGGATTTGCAAGATGTAAGTTAATTGGGATGCTTTTTGGTGGGATGCTTTTTGGTGTGAGTTGAAGATGTTAACTATCTATTCCCCAACTGGACAATCTAGAAGAAGGTCGAGTCTATAGTCGGTTCTACATTTTCTGCTGTATGTTAGAAGACTAAAAGACGAGTTGCATGTGATTATCGAAAGACTTCTTCTTATTCTGGGCATTTATCAAACAGATTGTCAGTTTAGGGGATAGCACTAATTGGGGGAGATTGAAATGCCAAATATAATCTCTAATTAGACTTGCTCACGTTATTCTTCAAAGAAGTTGATTCTCACGAGATACATCGAGCTAATGATGTTCTTCTCAAAATATTTCTAGTATACGGACTTACAAAGAGTTGCCGATTCAAGTGTCAAAATCAAAGGGCGTAAGGAGACAACACCTAAACGCGAGTAAACTTGATGAACTTAATACTTCTAAGTAATTGAAGATACCCCGGGAAGACAAATGTTATTACCGCAGAGAAACTCAAGGCTTGACTCATGACGAGTAAACTTGATGAACTTAATTCTTCTAAGTGATTGAAGATATCCCGGGAAAACAAATGTCATGACCGCAGAGAAACTAAGGTTTTACTTATCAAGGCGTTTAGTGTTAGTATTTCAACTACGTAGGGGAAGTGATGTTAGAGAAAGTTTCCGAAGATAAAAGAGGTACACTAGTGTGTGGTGATTTCGATGGTATCGCAATGATCAGGGGAGAGAGATTGTGTACATTGGGGATGCTCACCTGTTTCACTTGAGTGCTTAATCAGTGATTCAGAGATATAATCACTTATTCCGGAGTTGACATCCGCAGATATTGTCATCCGCAGAGATAATCAGTGACTTGGCCTGCTTCTTCAATGTTATCAGCTATTCCTTCCTTGTGTATTGGTATACTTCGGATACTTGAGTTTCATACACGATCATCAGGGAAGAAAAATGTGAACGTGGGGAGATGTTTTCATTCCCCTCATGATGTGTATTCAGGAGATCTCTTGGGTATTGGTGTACTTCGGGTTCTTGAGCTTCATACACGATCATCCGGGAAGAAAAATGTGAACATGGGAAGGTGTTTTCATTCCCCTCATGATGTGTATTCGGGAGAGTTCGTGAGCATTATACAAAGAGGCTGACTACATCAATTCATCTACTTGGGGGAATTGTTCTCTTGACACCTTTTGGAATGGATCGCTTCAGACTTCAGTGGAAAAGGAATTTCGAGAAGACTATTTAAATGTGGGATGATACGTTCTTTGTTGTTCTATTGGATGATATAGCCTCGAACGAAGAATCACGGTGATTATTCTTAAAAGGAGCAGCTGGATCAATGATAATGGTGTGATTCTTTGTGCACCTGGCTAAAGCAAGCTTGAAATAGAGCTTCGAATCTACTCAACATAAGGATTTTCGGTTTGGGGGGAAGCTGCCAAAGTCTCATTTTTCTCAAAGGCTCATGTTCTACATTCTATTCTGGAGCCTCGGATTCTTTGGTGGTGGAAGTTTAAGAGATGACGTATTCTATCTTCTACGACGTGATGTTCGATATCCTTATCTCGGTACTCGTATCATCATCTTCTTTAACTATATCATCTATTCTATCCTTGTATATATTTATCAGAAAAACCAAATACAAAAATATAAAACCAAGAAAAAGAAAATAGAAAAATATAAAACCAACAAAAACCCATAAAAATCAGAAAATTTGTAAAATACAAAAAATATTGTTTTCTCATGACATGTCTTCTGGTATCGATAACATCTACGGTCTTAGAAATGTCATTCAATAATGGCACGGGACGATAGATGAAGTTCGAGCAGGAGGTGTAAATATTCTTTTCAAAACATGTCTCAAAATATGGCTTGCAGTTATTTCAGACTGTGACCCGTGCTTAAACTATGGCTTGCTATTATTTCAGATAGCAACCCGTTCTTTTAAAGGAAGGAAAGTGTTGCGCTAAACCCATTTTCAAAATATTTCGTGCACTTATCCTAAAAACAAAACAAGGAAAGTATGTCGAAGGACTGCTGTTCCTACACAAATGTTTTTCCATCTAAAATTCTTTAGAAAAATATTTGGTGTTTTCAAAAATGGCGGTAAATGAGTTGCGTGTAAATCAATCAGGTTCAGAGTTTTTGTGAAAATTGAAAACTCAATCAATGACTTCAGCGCTTTTAATTTTTTCAGAAAATAAGTCATTGATTGAGGGGGAGAATCTTTTCAAATCTATATCATCTAACGAGATTATCTAATCATCCTGTATGCTTAATTGAAAAAGATGTTAACCTACGTTGAAGGACTAGGTGCCCAAGATATTATTGTTAGGATTAGATGATTAGAGTTTGATAAACACATTATTCCCATGCCATATATGAATTGATTGATATGTTGGATTGACTTTTATTAGTCGATTGTTGTTTGGGTGATGTCGACCACCATATATCTGTATGTGTGTTCACTAACGTATGCAGGTATCTTGGTATAAGAATGTTCCCGATCCGGATCCCACATAATATGATGATTGGATGCCAAAAGGAAAGGGTAACTATATCTTGGGTTGACAAATGAAGAAACGGAGCTTAATTGGACTTCCATGGAGAGTTGGCATTAATGCAACGTAAGAGGTCTCAATGCATCAGCAGATGGTTTTCTTCTAAGTGATTGATGAAAAGAAGCTTAATTTGATCTCAGTTGGCATTCAAAATGCAACGTAAGAAGAAGTCTCACTACATCTGCAGACGGTTTTCTTCCAAGCCCTACAGCAACAACGGAAGCTTCTCAACCACCTAACGTATCTTTGTGCAGGATACCATTTTTAAACAATTTTGAATAATTTGATTAAATTGTTTTGAAAATGGAAAATATTGTTTTGAAAATTAATTGTGTTAATACAAATATCGTCATTAAACGTTATTTATATTTTTGATCTTTACCTAAGTTTTGTTAACGACAAAAGTAAATTTAATTTGTATAAAAGCTTAAAGCTTGTCAAGTTTAATAGATATTAAAACAAGCTTTTTCAAACAATATATTCATCATTCAAGCATTTACATTTATGATTAGTAACATCTTGATATAACTCTAATCATTATGTATGATAATAGTTTTTAGAATGTGTTAGGTTCTTAAAACCAAACACTACTTAAGTACTTGCATATTTCTAATAATAGAAATACAACATATGACATCATGTGATGCATCATGGAAATCATTGGAAGATTTCATTAGATATTTTGTGTGGATTTGTACTCTTCATATCTTGCACAATCTCACTTAGATAGAGTTGACTTTAGCAAAGATTTGATATCTTGATTTGTCAGGACCGGCGGTACCAAAATGGTACACTGGTGGAACCCTTTTAAGGGTTCCGCGGTCCGTGGACGCTCCTGTCCACTTTGGCTATAAATAGCAATGCCAAGCCAAGTAGTTTCTCATCCCTTTCTAACATACTCTCATACATATCTTCTCTTTAACCTTTCTAACTCAGTTTCATATCATATTAGTGATCTCTTTTGTAGCAAAGAAGATCAAGTCACATTCAAGCTTCAAACGAGAAGTTGGAAGTCTTGTTTGTTTAGTGTTGTATGATCTTGTGTTGATTCATACTTCATTGTTGTATTAAACCATCATAATCTTGTGAGTGTGAGTGGTTAGTATTTTAGTCCTCAAAATACGTTGTGTGTGGGAGTGGTTGTACCCTTGGAAAGAACTCGACATCTAGCTTAGTGTCGGAAATAGTGTAAGCGAAGTGTAAAGGTTTTCTCCGCCGGTGAAAGGAGCTTGTTGACTAGTGAAGTTAAACTCTCGAGTGTGAGACTCGAGGAGTGGAGTAGGGCAAGGAAAAAGAGTCCTTGTAGACCGAACCACTATAAACAACTTGTTGTGGTTTGATCATTTCTTTCCTTATTTACTTCTTACATATTGCTTGCATATTTCATTAACATATCTAAGATCAATATCAATTGATCTTTACAATAAGTTTCAAAACAAAGTTTTTAATTGGTAAACTATTCAACCCCCTTCTAGTTTTCTACAATTGGTACAAGAGCCTCGTTGCTCAAGAATTTCTAAAATAACTTGTATTTTATAAACTTGAAACGATCCATGGATTCGAAAACTTTAAAGAAGGGCAATCTATGCAAAGACCACCACTCTTTGAAACCAATGGATTTATCTATTGGAAAAACCGTTTGGAAACATATGTAAAATCAAAAGATATAGATCTTTGGTTTATTATTGTTAAAGGATATTTTAGTTCTACAACAAAGGATATTTCCGTTGATGAACAAAAGAAACTAGTTGCTAAAAATAATGAAGCTAAAATGATGCTTTATAATGCTTTACCTAGAAAAGAATATGAAAGAATTTTTATGTGTGAAACCGCCAAAGATATTTGGGAATCTTTAATTGTTACACATCAAGGTAATTCACAAGTCAAGGATAACAAAATTGATCTTCTTGTTCAACAATATGAACAATTTGTTATTCCCGAAGATGAAACCATTGATTGTGGCTTTGCTCGCTTTAACACTATTATTACATCACTTAAAGCACTTGATGAATCTTTTCGTAGTAAGAACTTTGTCGGGAAATTTCTTAGAGCACTCCATCCCAAATGGAGAGCTAAAGTGACCGCCATTGAGGAATCAAAAGATCTCTCAATAATGTCACTAGACGAGTTGATCGGTAACCTCAAAGTACACGAAATGGTGATGGAGAAAGATTCGAGATCATCAAAGGAAAAGGAGAAGATCAAATCCGTTGCTCTAAAAGCAAAAGCGAATCAAGTGATGATGACGAATCTTGCTCCGGTAGTGAAGATGAGGAATATGCCATGGCCGTTAGAGATTTTAAGAAGTTCTTTAGAAGAAGAGGAAAGTTCGTAAGACAACCTCGAGAAGAAAAGAAGCCATTCCGAAAGGATCGGGATGACAAGAAGGGTAAAGGTGAAAGAAAATGTTTTAGATGTGGTGATGCAAGTCACCTCATAGGAGAATGTCCCAAGCCACCTAAAAGCAAAACTCAACGAGCTTTTGTAAGTGGTGCTTGGAGTGATAGTGAGAACGATGAAGAATCAAGCAAGGAAGAGATCGCTCTAATGGCACATGAGTCAAATGAGGTACTTTCCGACTCTTCTTATTCTTCTATTGATGATGACACTTTGCAAAAACAATATAATCAATTGTGTGAGCTAAGTCTAAAAATCATAACTAAAAATAAATTTTTAAAAACCCAAAAGGAATTTTTGGAAAATGAAGTTTATGAGTTAAAAGAAAAAGCAAAACGACTAGAAAAAGGAAAAGCAAATGACGATGATTGTAAATCATGTCAAGAGCTTAAACTTGAAATAGAAAAACTAAAGCTCACACAAGATGTTTTAATAGAAAACAATTCTAAATTTAAAAGGTTTAACAAGAACATCGCCCTTGCCGATGAAATAGTTAAAATTCATAAAACACCATGAGACATGAATGGGCTAGGTTTTAATGAAGTATTAATTCCAAAGAGTCAAAATAAAACGGCCGAAAAGGACGAACATTCGTCAAAATTGCCGCAAAGATGCAAAGCACGGACCGACGGAACCAAAATAAGGGTTCCGTCCGTTGTGCAAAATGGTGCCGTGGGTACTTCACAGAACGAATGTTCGCAATACGACCGCATCTGAATTTGTTAAAATAACAAAGAAAACCAATAATATTATTAAACTAAAACCAGCCATTACTTCGGGAGTAGGACTTGTCAAAAATGAATTTAGATAAAAACTACTCAACAACGATATAAAACTCCTTTTGCCAAACGCCCCTTTCCTAAGAGCAACCACAACGCACAACCCAACTACCAACACAATGGTTGGAATCAAAACTTTCCTAGACCATATCAAACTCCAGATTACATGCCATGGAACTCTTACCCATCGTTTCCATACATGAATCAAATAAATGGTATGTGTAACCCAAATGGACCCATGAGATATTGGGGACCAAATGCTTGAGTTATTTGCTTCTTAGGTATGCTTGAAAGTTGGATTGGAACCTATGAATGGATAAAAGATAGTGGTTGCTCACGACACATGACGGGCAACAAAAGTCTCTTCTCATCATACCAAGAGTATGACGGAGGTAATGTCACCTTTGGTAGTAATCTCAAAAGCAAAATTATTGGCAAAGGTACGATCGCTCATAACTCCCTAACTATTGAAAATGTTGCTCATGTGGATAGGTTAGGATTTAATCTACTTAGTATTAGCCAACTATGTGATAAAAAGTATAAAGTACTATTTGATGAAAATGGTAGTAAAATACTAAAAGATGGTATCACCATAGCTAAAGGAGTTAGGAAAAATAACATATATGTCATGAAAATAGATAAAACATATAATGACAAACTTTGCCTAACAACATTAGATGATAGCTCATCTCTTTGGCATAGACGCTTAGGTCACGCTAATATGAGACTTATACAAAACCTATCTTCAAAAGAATTGGTTAGGAATTTACCAAAACTTAAATATGACCAACACTTTTGACGCTTGCAAAATTGGTAAACAAACACATAGTAGTCACAAATCTAAAAATATGGTGTCCACATCTAAGTGTCTAGAATTATTACATATGGACTTGTTTGGACCATCCGCTATAAGAAGCTATGGAGGCAACTTATACACTTTGGTCATAGTAGATGATTATTCAAGGTTTACTTGGACGTTGTTTTTGAAAACCAAAAATGAAGCTTTTGATAAATTTGAAATACTTAGCAAGAAAATTCAAAATCTTCTAGGTGTCAAAATTGTGTCGATCCGAACGGATCATGGTCGTGAATTTGACAACGAAACTCAATTTGGAAACTTTTGTGATACAAATGGTATAACACATAACTTTTCCGCCCACTAACACCTCAATCAAATGGAGTAGTAGAACGTAAAAATAGAACAATTCAAGAAATGAGTAGAACAATGTTTAATGAACAAAACATTCCTCAAAAGTTTTGGTGTAACGCCGTTGACACTTCTACATATATTTTGAATAGAGTCTTAATACGTCCTTTCTTAAACAAAACACCATATGAACTCTATAAAGGTAAAAGCCAACGTTAGGATATTTTAGAGTCTTTGGTTGTAAATGCTTTATTCTTAATACTAAGGATTATCTCACCAAGTTTGACCCAAAGTCTTATGAAGGTGTATTTCTTGGTTACTCTCAAACTAGTAAAGCTTACATTGTCCTAAACAAAGAAACAATGATAGTCGAGGAATCGTTGAACATAACATTCGACGAAAGTCCACCTCCCTCTAAGACATCACCTTTGGTAGATGATGACTTAGTTGAAAGTCAAATGATAGAAGGTCAAGAAATAATTAATAACAAGGAAGATGAACCATTAAATAAAGAAATTGTCAACATCAAAGAATCTAAAAGTCATCCTTAGAAAAGGTCATAGGACAACTCAATCAAAGAACCTTAAGGTCACAAGCCCAAAATCAAAGTAATTATTTTTGTTTTGTATCCACCATTGAACCAAAACCCATAAATGAAGCAATAAAAGATGAATCATGGGTTATTGCCATGCAAGAAGAATTAAACCAATTCGTTAGAAATGATGTTTGGAAATTAGTTCCAAAACCTAAAGATCAAACTATAATTGGAACAAAATGGGTTTTTCGAAATAAAATGGATGAAAATGGGATAGTATCTAGAAACAAAGCTAGGCTTGTAGCGCAAGGTTATAATCAACAAGAGGGGATTGATTATGATGAAACTTATGCACCGGTAGCTAGGCTTGAGTCTATTAGAATATTGCTTGCTTATGCATGTGCCTATGATTTTAAATTATTTCAAATGGATGTTAAAAGTGCCTTTCTTAATGGGTTTATTAACGAAGAAGTGTATGTTGCTCAACCTCCCGGTTTCACCGACTTTGAGAAACCACATCATGTCTTCAAACTCAAGAAAGCATTGTATGGTCTTAAGCAAGCACCAAAAGCTTGGTACGACCGACTTAAGACTTTTCTTATTGATAACAAATATACTATGGGATTAGTAGATAATACTCTTTTTACCAAGAAAAAGGAATCACATATTATCATTTTTCAAATATACGTTGATGACATTATATTCGGATCAACTTGTCAAGAATTATGTGATGATTTCTCTAAAATCATGCACGACGAGTTTGAAATGTGATGGGTGAGTTAAATTTCTTTCTAGGACTTCAAATAAAACAACTAGAAGATGGCATATTCTTTAACCAATCTAAATATATAAAAGACATGCTTAGGAAATTTGGTCTTGAAGATTCCAAACCAACTAAGACACCCATCTCCTCGGACACTAAACTAACCAAGGATGAGGAAGGTGAATCCGTAGATAACACTAAATATAGAGGAATGATTGGTAGCCTACTCTATCTTACGGCTAGTAGACCCGACATTATGTTTAGTGTTTGTCTATGTGCTCGCTTTCAAGAAAACCCAATGGCATCACACTTAGAAGCCTTAAAAGGATTTTTAGATACATTAAGGGAACAACGTGTTTAGGATTATGGTATCCCAAAGGAACGGGTGTAGAAACCATAGTGTATGCCGACTGGGATCATGCCGGTGACTATGTCGATAGAAAAAGTACAAGTGGTATTTGCACTTTTGTTGGACATTGTCTCACCTCATGGTTTGCAAAGAAGCAAACGGCCTTGGCCATCTCAACTACTGGCCGAGTACGCCTCACCGAAAAGCATGTCAACAAGCTCTTTGGATGAAGCAAGCTCTCGGAGATTACGGAATTCATCTCAACGACATTGTGATACTTTGCGACAACAAAGGAGCCATCGATCTCAGCAAGAATCCCGTTCAACATGCTCGCACAAAGCATATTGAAATCCGCCATCACTTTCTTCGCGACAATGTTCAAAAAGGAAACATTTCAATCGAGAAAGTATCCTCCGAAGACAACATTGCCGACATCTTAACTAAGCCTCTTAAACGAGAACCTTTTAATCTTCTTAGACTTGGTTTAGGGTTAATGGAACCAAACATGTAGGATAAACATAGCCCAAAACATTAGAATAGTCAAAACTAAACAAATTTGTCTTGTACCTGCTCAGTAGCCACGGCACCAAACGACAACAAAGACGGAACCAAATTTTTGGTGCCGCGGTCCGTGGTGTCTACGTACAAAACCGCTATATACAAATCATCCTCTTCCTCAAAACCCACTTTACCAAAACGTGTAAAACTTAAACCAAGCTCATTATTGTCATCTTCCAACTCACTAATCATTGAAGATAACATCATTGTAAGTATCCTAACTACATTTCATCTCTTAATTCTGAGTCTAGGATTCTTATTTATGCACAAAACTATCACAAATCATTACATGGGGTTTTATGTATGCTTTTATACCAAATATGAATTCAATTGGCAAATTGCATAACTAGTCATTGAAATTAGGTACTACATTATCATATTGCATAAACAAATCATGCTTCCCACTAATTGATAGATAATGAATATAAGGCCCTATTCAAACAACCAAACACCCCATGTCAAAATTTTTGAAAAGCTTCTCACTTGTAGGAAAACAATTTTTTCATTGCTAATACAAATAGAAACGTTAAATTTTCATCACTTGCATGCTCTTGAATACTAAAGGTATTGCATAACTAATATGCATTCCCCGGGTATATTCAAATGAAGCCACATTGAATTAGGAGCATTTGGGTTATCTCATGGTATTTGCCAAACACCCCACTAAAACCATCTTTGTGCATAAAATGAGTCGAGATAACCGCAACTCCAAATTGTTTTCATATAGGCACACACTAGAACCAAAAAACGTTAAAACTTATTCTCATTTTTTAACATATTAACTCTTGTCCTTAGGAATAACCATGGTAGCCGCAAGATTCTATGATCACAAAGACACCCTTAACTACATTCCCAAACACCACAAAACCAAAGGACTTACCAAGGAACAAGTAGAAATATTTAGGGTCTAGAATCAAGGTATTTCCATGAGGGTAGAACCATTCACTCATCCTTCCTTGAAAACACAATCTCGTGAAGAACTAGCTGTCATTCAATTCGATTGTCTTCTTGACATCGATGAACCAATTTGTCCTAGGTTTGTGTTAGAATTCTATGCTAGTGTGACCGGCTTTAGTGATGAAGACGATGATGAATTTTGTCTTAGGTTTAGAATTAATCAAAACGACTACACCATCACCTTAGCCAACTTTGCTCAAGTGCTAGGAATTCCCAACCGAGGAACTTGTCTCTACTCGGATAAATGGTCACTCACCGCTCTTGATGCTAACAATGACCGCTCTCTACCCTACCAAACCCGTTTGGCCGACAAGGATGTCATCCGTGAACACCTTTTAACCCAAAGGGTGATATAACCCGAGTTACCCGAAAAGGAAAGGAGGTAAACCGAGATCCATATGGAATGGAGCTAAATGAACTTAAGCCCGAATTTAAGAAATGGGAGGAGCTACTTAGAGCCAACGTCATTAGCACCATAGGAAATAGGGATCACATTAACGCTTGCCTTTGTCATATGCTCTACAACTTGTCCACCCGTCAACCATTCAATTTAGCTTACTACATAGCTAGGAGAATGATTGATATTCCAACTCAAGGATCGGTTGCTCTTCCATACGGGATGCTTCTCACCCGTCTCTATAGAAACTTTGCACCAATTCCACCAACACCAAAAGGGATGCACCTTCACTATGAGCTCATCCCTCACATCTTTGTACCTTTGAGTGATGCACGAGTTGCTAAGACAAAAGGCAAGAGAGCAAAACCTCCAACTCCATCATCATCATCATCAAATAGCTCCGAGGATGGTCTTCCAAGCTCTCGCCTTCCGCCTCATGAGTATTATGCCTCTTCCGAAATAGAGAATGAACCAGCAGAGTTCAAGCAAACTAAGGGAATGTTCAAGTGCCTTGGTAGGATGATGAACAAGATTTACAAGAAGTTGGACAAATAAGGGTACTTTTAAGGAGTGTTTGGAACAATACATTATCATTAATGTTTGATACAATTTAGTTGTTTTTATTATGTAGGATGATAATATAACTTGAAACAATGGTGAATGCTAACAATTTCATGCAGGGGGATAGCACAAGTATGCTATCAAATTTTACCCATTTTCACTATAATGTGAAAATCAATAAGCCTTGCTCAAAATACATGCTCCACTATGTTTATATATATGTTATTTGCTTTTCCTAACTAGAAATGTTTAGTATAACATGTTTTGAGAAGAATTTCGTGTTTCAAAAGTCCCCACACCTAAAAACGAACTCTGTCCATTTTTCTCAAGACTTCACGGATCGGTGACACCATAAATTTGGTACCGTCCGTTATGTAAATTGGTACCGCCAGTATTGCACAATTGCACCAGAGGCGGCACCCTTTTTAGGGTTCCGGCCATGTAAGTTTTGGTGCCGTGGATCCTTCGTGTAACTTTCTCAATTTCGACTATTTCGTGATTCCAAATTACCATCCAATGCTTATAAGTCAATCCTAAATTACTTATACTCTTATTAGAACTAGTATAATTCACTTAGGTATATAAGAAATCCATTTCCCACCAAAATTCAAAAATTTGAAAAATCCACCCAAGGAGCCCTTTTGCATAAAGGAAGGAACCAAATTTTTGGTACCTTCAAATCCGTGGGTGATCTGAATATTAGGAAATTCCACTCACTAGAACACATTTATTGCAAATCTTTTCTTCTTCACTCCATCTCTATTGAATGGCTTGACTTGGGTGATATGACTAGCATTCAACCCACTTCCAAATCATTAGGAACCTCATCTCTTCAATGGTTTAACATCAAATCAAACACATTTCTCCATGATTTTTCACTTCTATAAATTGAGAGGTTTTACCATGATCATCCTCACACCTTCTTCATTCTTACTATCATCTAGCAAAGACAAACCAAAGTAAAAAATGACAAAATCATCTCCAAAACCTTGCAAGAAGACCGCTAGAATTAGTGTGAGGCCTTGTTGCTTCGTTCACCTTAGCTCCTCATCCGAGTCTTCTCCACTCACAATCTCATCTCCCATCCGAGATGATACAAACCTTACCTTAGCCACACCTACTCAATCACACATTGTGATCACCACTCCACCACCAACAAAAACACCAACTTCACCTCCACCCGCACCCATCCAAACATCCAAAACACCCTCACCACCTTCACCAAGGTCTCCAACTCTCATTCCTATGGAGTTATTTTCCACTCCACCAACTTCACCAAATCCTTTCTTAGAGGACTTGGATGACTTGCCTCCTAGGCCAAATCATCCACCACCATTGCCATCATTTGGCTCAATTGAGCGGATGGCTCATGAGTCACCTCGGTCATCCTTGGACCCAAACGCCCCATTAGGGCCTAAACCTCTTCTCTTCCACCCCATTCACAAAGACATTCATGGTCCTTTGTATGGGGATCATTCACTTCCCACATCAATGTCCCCTCATCTTGAGGACATTGAGGAGTGTATGTGGGATGCCAATCCCACTAGAGAGGAGATTCAAACGAAACTCCACAACCTCCACCAATTCAAAGGCATGGTGGACTCTCACTTGAGTGAGACAATGCAAATGCAAAGTGCTTTGCTTGCTCCCATCATGACCACCCCAAACATTTCCACCAACACCAACACATCTACCATTCCACCACCACAAACCTCCCCAAACATACTACCCCCCTAGGCATGGTTGCTCCACTTGTGAGCAAACGGCCCAAACCGCTGATAGGACCCGGGTTATGGTCCATGACTTTCAAGAAGAAATGAGGTTCATCCTCAATCATATCCTTGAGCGCCTCAACGCTTTTTCTCATCCACCATCAAATTAGGATGGTTATAGTTTAGCATTTCTAGTTTTCTTTTCTTAGGATTATTTTCTTTTCTTTTCTTCTTGTACTAAAACACATCATTGTGTTCCCATTTCATGATCTTTATTCATGAAAATTTTAACTAATGAATGGTGTTTTTATTATAGTCTTGGTCCTCTTACATAGTGTTTGGAAATGCTTGTGAATGATCATTATTACTAACATTTTTTGTAGCTTTTATTTTCACAATCCATGTATCTTCCCATTATGCACCCAATTTAGGGGGAGCTTTGATCAAGGGGAGATAATGGCTCGCTCATTACATTTCAGATCGCTGCCTTACTTTTGTTGAGACAAAAAAGGAGAGAAAATATAGAACTTGATTATATTTTGACTTTTCTTAAAAAGTCAATTGCATACTTTGACTTTCTGAAAAAGTCAACATCATACATCAACTAGTGAACACTTTGACTTTCATAAATAGTCAAACATCATACACTTGCATTATCTTTCTCTTTTCAAGTTCTAAAACTAATATTTTTATAACTCTTGCACAAACTTTGTATCTTTTATAAAATAAAATTTATATTTTGTCCTCAACAAAAAGGGGGAGATTGTTAATACAAATATCGTCATTAAACGTTATTTATATTTTTGATCTTTACCTAAGTTTTGTTAACGACAAAAGTAAATTTAATTTGTATAAAAGCTTAAAGCTTGTCAAGTTTAATAGATATTAAAACAAGCTTTTTCAAACAATATATTCATCATTCAAGCATTTACATTTATGATTAGTAACATCTTGATATAACTCTAATCATTATGTATGATAATAGTTTTTAGAATGTGTTAGGTTCTTAAAACCAAACACTACTTAAGTACTTGCATATTTCTAATAATAGAAATACAACATATGACATCATGTGATGCATCATGGAAATCATTGGAAGATTTCATTAGATATTTTGTGTGGATTTGTACTCTTCATATCTTGCACAATCTCACTTAGATAGAGTTGACTTTAGCAAAGATTTGATATCTTGATCGGCCGCACGGCCAAGTATTGGTACACGCGAACCCTTTAAGGGTTCCGCGGTCCGTGGACGCTCCTCATTCACTTTGGCTATAAATAGCAATGCCAAGCCAAGTAGTTTTCATCCCTTTCTAACATACTCTCATACATATCTTCTCTCTAACCTTTCTAACTAGTTTCATATCATATTAGTGATCTCATTTGTAGCAAAGAAGATCAAGTCACATTCAAGCTTCAAACGAGAAGTTGGAAGTCTTGTTTGTTTAGTGTTGTATGATCTTGTGTTGATTCATACTTCATTGTTGTATTAAACCATCATAATCTTGTGAGTGTGAGTGGTTAGTATTTTAGTCCTCAAAATACGCTGTGTGTGGGAGTGGTTGTACCCTTGGAAAGAACTCGACATCTAGCTTAGTGTCGAAATAGTGTAAGCGAAGTGTAAAGGTTTTCTCCGCCGGTGAAAGGAGCTTGTTGACTAGTGAAGTTAAACTCTCGAGTGTGAGACTCGAGGAGTGGAGTAGGGCAAGGAAAGAGAGTCCTTGTAGACCGAACCACTATAAACAACTTGTTGTGGTTTGATCATTTCTTTCCTTATTTACTTCTTACATATTGCTTGCATATTTCATTAACATATCTAAGATCAATATCAATTGATCTTACAATAAGTTTCAAAACAAAGTTTTTAATTGGTAAACTATTCAACCCCCTTCTAGTTTTCTACA